>JANVCC010000020.1:3103438-3151287 GCA_025345505.1 Todiramphus chloris collaris
GGAAGAGGAAAGAAGGAGGAAGAGGAAAGAAGGAGGAAGAGGAAAGAAGGAGGAAGAGGAAAGAAGGAAGACAGAGCAAGAAAAGTAGAGAAATAAAATCTGGGTATCGTGCATAAGCTGGAGCCAGGCTCCTATAAACTTTGTGTGGCAAAACTTTTGTTATGCACCACAGGGTTCGTGAACAAGGATCAGAACTAGATCAAACCCACCATGTTACATCTATTCCAACAAACATATCGGTGCCAGCCTCTGTAACATAAGTAGGGAGGGAAGAGTCAAGGAAGAACTTTCTCCAATTATCCACAGCAGCAATTCTCCACCTTCTCTGTCAATTCATCTCAATGGGGCAGCAGCACCAGCAGATTCTGAATGATCTTTGAGCTGGAGACCAGCTGCTCACCATACGTTGCCAGACCAGTCACTACAGGCATCAGCTTTGTATGCTCCAGTGAGATGCTGGCAGCATTTGGGAAGGAGAGACCGTGCACAGCGATCTCATCCTCGCAGCAGCAGCCCTAACATGCCCCTTGGCTGTCTTTCAGCCCCTCTACCTGGATCAGGTTTAAGAGAGTGACTCACACTTCCTTGTGTGCATCTAGGATTACTTGCAAGTAAGGGTCATCCAGGCCAGCCAATATGACTGTGCAGAAATCATTCCTTCTCTTTGCCAGAATGTTCCCAGGAAAGAGAGGAAGCTTTTTTTAAGAATCATCCAGTGCTACTGACAGTAGAATGACCAGCCATCAACATTTGCTGTTTGTTCTATTGCAGTCACACACAGTTGCAAAGCAGCAATTTTCCTTGGACAGATTTTACAGTAGAACATTCTTATCTGTCCCTTTATTACTAATGGGGAACCATAAAGCCAAGTTACAGAGAATTAAAGGGAGTCACAAATTCTCAGTAAGACACTTTTTTTTTAAACACAAACTATTATTTATTTTATCACAGCTATTTAAGCTCTTTGTATATTGTTCTTGAACATTGAATTATATGCAAAGTTAGACATGAAAACATCTTTAATGGTTATCTAGTTGTTTAACTAGAAATATGCAGTTTTCTCTTATGCCATCAGTTATAGGCAGCAGACTATGTACCTGTACTTTAAATCAATATTTATTGAAGGTACATTATTAGACCTAACTCTTTTCCAATAAATGAATGCCAAAGATATTTAAGAGTAAGAGATAAGCCACCTCTATTTCACATCCTACTCAGTGATACCGATTCAGACCTTCTAGTGACAACATTAAAACCAGGATGAAAGGTCCTCTCAGTTTCACAGTAATTCACACTGGCTGTCCTCAAGGAAGTAACTCTTATTGTAAAAACATATCTATGACCTTCACCAGCCACCACGGGACAAGTTCTGGTGACTCAGAGCAGTGCTAGGAAAAGCCCTAGCTACCATTCACATTATCTGCCACCTCAGAAACACCAAAACACCCTGAAAAGATACAGGAAGCAGTACATCTTGATTTTATGTCAGATTCTTCTGATCTTCCAGTGTCACTTATATGAAGGTCTGAGTTGTCTTTGTTAATTATTTTAATCAACAGATAACTTTTTACTATCTAGTAAGATGCTCAGTAATTATATCAGAATAGTAGTACTGCTGCAAAGACCCCTTTCCTCTTTGTTGAGAAGGGGGAAACATCGAACAGGCTGCTGCCTAAACTAGAACACGAACCACTAGTAACGTTCAAGTGTGTTCCTAGGGAATTCATTGTAACCTACTTAGTTTAAACTTGATTAGGAAAAAAACAAAACAAAATAAAACAACCAACCAAAAAAAAAAAAACCCTACAAAAAAACCCACAACAACAGCAACAGAACACCACACCCCAAAAAAACCCAAAAAACAAACAAACAAAACAACAACAACAAAAACACAACATGAAAGGAAGAAAGTAGTACATTTTATCAAGAGCAATACAGAGTAAGAAGCATGTCAAGTGCTGCTCCATCATGAGGCCAGTACATGGGAACTCAATGTGGGAAAATTCAGAAAGGAAAAAGGTCATTGCAAAATGTAAATAACTATGTCAACAAATAATCTTTCCAATTTCTAATTTAAGAACGGTCATTGTTTACAGAAGTATTTTTATTAAAACATGATACTTTTTTTCCATTCTCCTTCCACTAGTATGCAGGAGTTCTAGCACAACACACATAAATACTAGTTATAGTACACCAGATATATTTTAGTTGGGTATGCTCTACTCCATGCCAAATACGCCCGAGTAGTTGTGGCGTCTCTATATTACACTAACACCAAAACTATGAATTCAAGTAACATATAATATATAAATAAAAAGTTACAATCACAGGAGGAAAACACCTTATAGACCAGCTAAATAGATATTTAAAACTCCAGACTGGGGAGGAGGAGGGGGGCAGGGAAAGTAAGACTCATCACTGAGACATGCTGGGAAGTTTGATTCTGCTAGATGACAGACATGAGTTTAAGGAGCAGCAAAGCTGAAAAGCTAAAAATAGCTCAATCCACAGAATACCTGACATACTTGACTGACAGCATGATGGAAGGGGAGAAAACCAGATAAAAGCAAATATTAGACATAGCAAGGTAGCAAAACAAACAGAAGGCATTAGCAACTCTCTGTGGATCTTTTTTTTTCTCCCTGGTGTATCTATTAATGTGTTTATATAAGCTTACATTATTATAATATACTTAATGTAACCTCAGCTGTCAATTAAGCCTCAATATGTATCATTACCAGCAGGGGCAGGTGAGGCCACTGTCAGTTATTTCTCCTGTAAGACTGGAAGGTTATCTTTTTTTTTTTTCCTAAAGCAGCTAACTTCAGATTGTAACTTCATTCCTTAATAATAATAATAAAAAATTCCTGGTGACTAGGTTGACTATTATTCTCACTAGTGATTAACAGATAAAGGGATAGATTTGCTTCAGTGCCTCTACCAGGTTCAGCTCTAGTGCCTGAAAAGGTCACAGAAACACTCCAGTAACTGGGATGATAACTGAACCCACGAATCAGAGCCAAACTCTATCCCCAAACCCAGAGCATTAACCAGAATCAGCAATAACTTCAGTCCATTAGTGCCCACACTCTGTCCTTAGAGCAGAAAACAGCAGCAGTTGAGAGGAGGGCAGAAAACTGGCAATTCTCATGCTGCAGCTAAATCTGGTGAACTGCTATGTATTACTGCTTTTATGCTATAAATTAGTCATCATTACCATATCTCATAACTTTTTAGAGAAAAGATTTCCTATCCTACATCTTGGCTAATTCACACCCTATTTGATCTCTTCTCAGAAAGAGGGACTAAGCAATCCAGTTAGGCAAAAAAAAAAAAAAAAAAAGAAAAAAAAAAAAGAAAGACTGAAAATTGAACTTTTCAAGAACGGCTCAAACAAAAACTAATTCTTTTCCACCTGGGTTGTTCCTCAGATTAAGACCAGATTTTTAAGAAGCTTTGGCTATCTGTGAGTGAAGTTATGTTTTACAGTTTAATTCAACAGCGGAAAACAGCAGGAGCAATTCGACTGCAGTCAAGTATTTCCTTGCTTGTGCCACAACTGGAAAAAGGACCACAGACCATCTTAGGTGATGTCTCCTTGGACAGATAAAACTGCCTAATCAATCTTTTTTTTGGATCTCTCTTCTTGCATGACTAATACATTAAACTCCATAATTCTCCTTCCAAAAAAAATCCCTTCAAAATGCCTTTGGCCTCAGGTACCTTGTGTCATGTGAAATTAATTATCTTGAGTAGCTACGCTTGTGTCTTTAAAAAGCTTTATCACATTTCCTAAGAGACAGCAGTGGAGCAGCAAAATGTCTTCAGAATTCTGGTGGAAGAGATCTATACAGTACACTCCTCAGAAAGTTTGATAAGACTTCGCTGTTTGCAAAAGAATTAATGCCTGGTATAATGAAGAAGGCACTGTTTTAATTTAAAGCCAGCACATTGCAAGGTACTCCAAGCATGGCTCTGCAGTTTGCCTACTGCCCTGTCATCTCTCATCTTTACTTTATTTGATGTCCTTCCAGGGGAAGGGACCTGTCAGAGCCCAGAAGAGGAAATGCACAGAAACCCCAGCACCAAACATTTACTTTCTCACAGGCTAACCTGGAGCTGAGCCCTGAAGGGCGCAGTCCATTCCCAAGCTGCACCCCAAGCCTCCGCTTTGCTCTTTAACCCTAAACTGAAACACATTTTGGAAGACTACAGAGCAGGAGAGATGCTGTAAAAGCATGAGAAGTCTGGCTTTACCCACACGGGCAGGTTGGAGCTCCAAGCCTTGCCAGTGTTGCAGCTGCTGGACAACGCTGATGTCAGGGCACCAGCAAAGGACCTGGAAGATGAGGATCACAGGAACACATGCAACAAGAATGCTGCAAACACAGAAATAAGACTGTATAAGGCTACATATGAAGAACGCAACTGAGACCTTGGATTTGAAAGAGATAGGAGTACATGACAAAAAGGGAAGGGAGTGCACATCTCTCAGGCATGCAAGGGCTTTGAATGAAGCTCCTGACACCTTGGAACAATGCCACCAGCGGGCTCTATTCAACAGCCATCCATACACAATACTGCTGACTGGGAGAGTGGGGAAATCCAGTGGCATTTTCAGTGTAAAAATCTCAGGGGGTTTATGTTCTTTTTGCAGAGCACAACCTTCCTAGCAATAAAGTATTTTTGCCATCCCTGTGCGAAAACATCTCAAATGTAAGGAAGACATGATTCTTTGGGGAAAAGGAAGAGCCTCATTTTGCCCATGCTGAACTTCCTCTACAGTGACAACACTTAAGCTCTGACAAGCTGTGACAGATCTGACCCAGTGGGTCTAAATTAAGAGTTAGGGCATCATGTTTCTTGCACTAACTCTGGGTCCTACCTGCCAAGTTCAGGAATAGCAGAAGAGGAGAGTAACTAACATGAAAGTAAACTTGGAAACATACCACCTTGGAAAATGGGAACACAAAAGCCAATAGAGACTGATTCCTTCAAGGAAATAGAGAGGGCAAAGCTAGGACTGCTTAGACAGAGATACAAAAATAGGGGGAAAGGAAGGACAGAGCAAGCAGATCTGGAGCTTTAGCAAGAAAAACTAGGTCTTGCTGGGTAAGCAACTAAGTGACAAAAATAGAAGTGGGAATGAAATAGGCAGGGCGATCAAAACTCCAGATTTGCCAGGACTTGCTGGGCAGAAAAGATTTCTCACACAAGAGGGTGTAATAGTAAGGGGGTGTGTGTGTGCACGCACACACATCAGAAGGTAGGATTAGAGAAACCAGGGCAGGGAAAAAAGTGCACTTGCAGGGTACAAAGTGGGACACAAGACTCCTGAATACCTACATGTGCCTATCAAATTTTCTAGAAACCTTCTAGAGTTGTGACTGAGAGTATCTAGCCACTATGCTATGCCAGGGCAAGTTTAGATTGGATATTAGGAAAAATTTCTTCACCAAAAGGGTTTTCAAGCACTGGAACAGGCCACCCAAGTAGGTAGTTGAGTCACCATCCCCAGAGATTTTTAAAAGTTATGTAGGCGTGGTGCTTAGGAACATGGTTTAGTAGTGAACTTAGTGGAATTAGGTTAATGGTTGGACTCTATGATCTTAAAGGTCTTTTCCAACCTGAATTATTTCATTCTATGATCCTATAATTTATCAGCTGAAGTGTCAGAGGTCTGGATGATGGATATAAAACTCCAAGACCTGCTGATATGCCATGCAAACAGATACAGATTGAAACTATTTAGAAGTTTAGAAAAGTCAAAACTAGGGTTGATTGAAAATTCTTTGTTCAATGCCCTTTTCCCACGTGTAACAAATAACGCATGGTTATTGGAGTAAGTTGTCTTCCAGACATGAATTCAAACTCTACTCTTAACCAAGAGCTCCCCTGTAACTAATCGGAATCATTTAAAGCACAACTTTACAGGTAATCACAGTGTGCCAGATTAAGAGCCTTCCTTAGACCATTAAACCCAATCCTTGTTGACACAGACATCCACCTGCAGTCCCTTCTCTACGCTGATCAAGCTCCACCTGAAAACCAACTAGATAGTTTAGATTGCTTGAACCTCTGTAAGGAATGAGCCCTCTGAGCTCTCTCACAAAACTCAACAAGAGCTCTGGTTTATATGATGATATTATAGAAATGTTAAATTCTCTGGATAATCTAACCAAAGTCTGAGATTGGGTACTAGAAACTACTAGCTACTTATGATATTTATATTTATTTGCAGTGGTTGGAAACACAGAATCATAGAATTGTCAGGGTTGGAAGGCACCCTGAAGATCATCTAGATCCAACCCCCCTGCCATGGGCAGGGACACCTCCCAGTAGAGCACGTTGCTCAGAGCCCCATCCAGCCTGCTCTTAAAAACTTCCAAGGATGGGGCTTCCACCACCTCTCTGGGCAACCTGTTCCAGTGTCTCACCACCCTCATGGGGAAGAAATTCTTCCTAATGTCCAACCTGAATAGACCTATCTCTAGTTTTAATCCATTCCCTTCAGTCCTATCACTGTCTGACAGCCTAAAAAGTCCCTCCCCAGTTTTCTTGTAGGCCCCCTTCAGATACTGGAAGGCCACAATAAGGTCTCCCCGGACCCTTCTCTTTTCCAGACTGAACAACCCCAACTCTCTCAGTCTGTCCGCATAGCAGAGGTGCTCCAGCTCCCTGATCATCCCCGTGGCCCTTCTCTGGACACGTTCCAGCACGTCCATGTCCCTCCTGTAACAGGGACTCCAGAACTGGATGCAATACTCCAGGTGAGGCCTCAAAAGAGTGGAGGAGAGGGGGAGAAGATAGTACTTTTGTACTGCAGAAAGGTGTTCTGAAAATATACCCATGAATAGTAATGAAGTGCTAAGCATTAATGAAAACCAGATAGAAAGGGATAAAAGATTATTTTTTTTTAAGTATGGAAAACAATTTTACAGGGTTTGAAGAGCATACATTTACTATCCATACAACTAGGTGCACTAATTGGTGGACTCTTGAAATTAGGCTGGACAGAGCAATTGAAAGGCACACAATAAGGAAAAATACCAGATGGCTTAATATGAAGATAGGCTGAAATGCTCTGTATCAATATTTGAATGCAAACTTCCCTGTTGGTTATGGCTTGGAAAAATAGTCTATTTTTCCATCAATTTTTATTCCCTTTTACAAAATATCCTTGCCACACAGCCATCATAGGCTTGGGAGTTGTAGTGTGTATGTCTCTGTTCAGCTAAAGATTTCTACAGCGAGCACTGAGGCTTGGCTCAGTACCTTTATTGACCCTAAGACTCAATCCACTTTAAACGTCCTTATGCCTTCATTTCAAAAAGTATGTGCAAATAAGATGCAATTTGTTCTAGCACAGTTCAAATAAAGAGCACAAACACAAGTTACTCTTGTGTGAACTAGAGTAAGAACTTCTACCTCACTGAATAGGGACAGGAGGCAGATATGGGTACCTCACAGCATACTTGAGATACTGTGTTTTATTCATCTACCTATTTTCCCATGAGAGAAAGGAAAGACATTGCTCTTTCTAGATGCTCTGTAAAATCCTACTGCATTGATTTCTATCAGGCTTGGTGATTGAGTACATTATGCAATTGTCATTTTAAGGTTTTTGTATGCCTAACTAGTTCATAGAGGCTCAGCTGCTTACTTTTTATTTATGTGTTTAAATGATGGGCAACTACAGTATAATTTATGTGGAAGGACAAGTAAAATTCTTTGAGTGAACTTGGTAACTGCATACAAAAATCCTCAGTTACCATTTTGTTTTCTGCAATGTAAAAATCTCTCTACCCTACTAAGTAGCTGAGTCAGTCTAGTTCACAGAAAAGGAATTTTAAACAACCCAAATGACTTGATAAATGCGAAAACTTCAACTGGACAAGTAATTGTCTTTACATTTTCAAGGCACAGTTGAAAATCAACTCTTACCTGAGGTGATTTATACTTAAACCAGCAATTTCCTTGCAATCTCAACATGCCAGTCTTCATAAATCTGCAACTTGTCATGGCAAAGTTGCCATGATCAAGTTTCAGTTGGAGGTGCAGTAGTTAGGAGCATGTGGCCTTATATAAGTCTCTGTAATCATTAGCACAACTTTCATAGCTGGCGGTGGTTTAATGGACCATGAAATACAGAGTTACTTTGAAACCAAGCAGTATCTAAGCATACTCTGTGGCAAGGAAATCCAGGAGCTAAACAGTATCTGTCTGAATACATAGCATAAAAGGAAGGGCCACTTTATAAACTACTTCTATGTGTGTGCAAGTACAAAGATCAAACCAATTTTACCTGTTTCAACACCATGCCCATAACATGTACAAGCAAGTCACGTCACACATTCTCGGTATCGCTGTTGTTTCTGTGTTCATGCCATCTTTAGGCCAGAGGAAGTCTCTACAACAGGCCTTTCTTTCTCACCATGTATTCACTCCTTACATGAGCCTGACCTGCCGAACCCTCCAACTGCAAGACCACCTTTCCTCTTGGCAGCAGTCAAAAGCAGAGTGTAAAGCAATCAGTCACAAGTACACGCTCCTTCCCTAAAGAGCAAGCCAGCCAAGAATGAATTGAATGAAGAGTGTAGGATATCAGCTTTCAACCAAAACAAACCTAAGCCAAAGTGAATCAATCAAGGCCATAAGCCTTGCATTGCCCAGCGTCCTGTTGCACAGGAAGGAAAGGAAGGTAAAAATTTCTTACATTGCTGACCAAGAGCTTCGTAAGGGCAGCACTCCAGAGGCAGTCATTTGTTGTTTTTATTAAAAAAGAAAAAAAAAGCAACACCTGCCCTCTCTCGCAATCCCATTCCTCCTACATTTATACCTGTTGTCATCAGGATTTCATGTGCATGTCCTTTTTCATTAACAGAATGTGAATAATTATCCCACTTGAAGCATCATACTAGCTAGGGAAAAAAAAATTACTTTTCTCTGATAATAGCTCAGGTTCCTCCACACATTCGAACTATAAAGCAGGGAAGCTTCCCACAGCCACTGTGTTCCTGGGCAAAGTGTCAGTTTTCACTATCAGTAGAACAGCATAAAAAGCAGGCTTTAAATAGCATCCCAAAGCAAACACCACTTCCTTTCTCATCCCAAAACACAAAACAAGATCTTCAGTAAGTTTCATGTCAGTAAAGAGAATTAAAGCACATCATGAGAGCCAAGGAAAATCCAAAATGAGCAAGTAATTATATAAATTTCACAGTCAAGACTCAAGTAGCAACATCAGGTGGTTTCAGCTGAAAGTTTGCAGAGTATTTTGGATGAGTAAAGCTGACTCAGCTGTACTGAGAGTAAACAGAGACTAAAGCTCAAAATCTGTTGTAATGCACTCAGGAAACTGTATGCAGAAATAAACTGTATAAAGAGGACCAAAGCTCAGACACCATCGTGCAAATAACTGTATTTTAATGTATTAATAGAATCTTTCATTTTTTCTTAAACAAGACATAGTATCAACTGTTTATGTACATGGGGAAACAGAGAAGGAACAAACATGACATTATTTTATCTGTTTTCATTACACAGTGACACACTTTACCAGGAGTATTCTACAAGAGTAAGAGCAAAGTATATTTAAACAATATTCTTCTAAACAGAATGACGTAGCAGTTCAAGCCAACATTACCTTGGAGAAACGAGCATTTATCCATTTTGTGAAGGTCTTCTTCTGTACATCATTGTGCTCATCTAGAGAGAGAAAAATGAGAAAACAATGAGTGAAACTGCCTTCTATTTTATCTTAGATTGCTCAGAACAAGTCATATTGAACACTATCCTGAGTCAGTGGTAAATTTTTTTGCCTAATCTGACAATAAAGCTGTTCAAATCTCTACAAGACTTTGGTATTTGCAGTCACACACATGTTTCAACTTTGCTAGCAACCACAGCAGCTCCTTTGCATTAGAATCAGACTTGCAGCACCTCCTGGGCATGACACTAATGCATTAAATTCACAGACTTCCTATCATTTGAAAAGCACCCTATGAAACCATGGGCATTTCATCAACAGATTTTGTCAACATCTTTTTGCCAGCATGCATTACTCCAAAAAGTTGCTGAGGTCCTTGTTTAAGCATTTTGCATCCTTACCCACTCTCAGCCTGGTTTCACACCTTGGTTAAGAACCATGGTAACCATCAGTCACAGTTAAGCTCCACTGAAGTGTGGGAAGGGCTGCTGATGCCCCTGCTGGTGCAGCATCAAAAAACTACCACCTAACATCTAGGAAACAGCCAGAAGGACCTAGCACGACAAGGATGAAGGACAGGCAAGTACCTACAGGTCACATCAGAGGGAGAAGCAGTGGCCTCCAGCAGTGCAGAGAGAGGACAGCTTCCCAGATTAAGGAAACCGTTTGAGAGTCACCTGCAATTTTATATAGGCTATCCCACTAAACCAGGCTGAGGAACCTCCAGAAGAGCTCTGCCCATATTACAAGACACCTCTTTGGTAGTAAATTGTGCTGAGGGGAAGACTATGCCTCATCACCTGCACTTAAATGACAGTGAATTACCTGCTGACATCAGACCAGGCAAGGGAAGTTGGCCCACCATGGATTTTTAGGCCTGCTTGCTGCAGTCAAGAAGAAGAGATACACATGCAGCTTGTAAAAGGCTATAACCTCCAAATCCATGCAGCAGACCACAGCCAAGGCAGGCAGTGCCTCCCACTGGGAAAACTCAGTTTGGGAGCTGCAGAGTAGAACATAATTTCCAAGATGCCTTCAAGACTCCATAAGCTTCTTGACAGACCAGCCTTGAGATGTGTGTCAGGTACCTACAGCATGCTGGGATATTGTCTTATAGAACTTCTTGATGGCAGCTGGCACCAACTTTTCCAAGCCCCTTACCACAATAAAGCATACCACCATGGTGTTCAGCCCATCTGTCTTTATGCTAGGTTGAAATCATAAAAAAAAAATGGATTGAAATTCTAATGTTCCACTTCATGAAAAGAAAAAAAAAAGTAAATTATACAGTCTGAAGAGATATCAGATTATGATTAAAAGGTACCACTTAAAAGACCATATGCCTCAGACAGCAGCAGTTGAGACTGTTATGCAGTGCAGTTTTACCTACAAACTCAACACGTTTATTACAAATATTAAAAAACCAAAAAAAAAATCATCACAGAATACTACCAGAAGATTCCTTAGGGAGATGACCTCAAAACTCCTTTATCCTGGCACAACATGCATCTGAAACTGATGCCGTTCGTGTCTCATATATCCAGCCATAAATCTGTTACACACAGGCTACTGGAGCAGTGGAACAAGTGACCAGGTGTTCATTACTTAACAGACATGAACAAGAAATAGCAGCTATGGCTCGGTCCAGACAAGAGAAAAAGTCACATTGATAAGAAATGAAGCACCACAACAACTAAGAGACTTAAGCTTTATGAAAATGTTATCAATGTTAGCTAAAGCCTCAGTCCTGGGTTCCTTTCAGGCTACAGCTGAAAAACCTGCTTAGCACACACCAAAAAGTGCAGGTCTGCTGCGACGAGGCAGCCAGCAGCCCTTGTTTCACCCTCCTGTGCCTCTCCTCTTTGCCATCTAAAGCTGACCCAGCTTATCCTACTCCTCAGTTGTACTTCAAGCTCAACCAGAAATCAAAGATAGCCCAATGCCAAAAAAACATTTTTCTGAAAGAGCTTCAAGATACCTACAGTTGCACATACAGCAGGCCACGCTTGAAACTGCTCGCTGAAACTCAAGGGGTTTTTTTCTGGGGGAATACAATTATTAAAAAGATCTCACTAGCCCTTCTCTCTTCCCTCAGTGAAATAGAGCACCTTGCCTTCAAAGACAGATAATATCTACCAGTAGGATACCCACTGCTAAGTACCCATCTCACAGGAGATTGGCAGGGTCAAGATTTAAACTATGAACATACTGAATATATTTACTCCATTTTTAGCCTCCAAGATGTTTTTTCAGGAGACAGGAACAGACTAGATTATTAACTGCCACTGTTGGACTAAAAAGTTACAAAAAAACTCAGTCCCAGACTCTGTCCAACTCTTGATAACGTTTTCGATTTATTACATTAATTGCAATACTATGCGTATTGAGTTTACTGAGATTTAAACATTCTTCTCTCTTTAAATATCACCCACTAACCTCTGTCCTTTTTCTGCCAACAACCCCAAGGACATCCCTAAGGTACCAGGATGCTTTCCTCAGTCTACCTTTTGCCTTCCATTAACTTCTGTGAGAATCAAGAGCAACCCCAAAACCTGAGGTCTCATGTTCTTCTAACATGCTTACTCCTCAAGAAAATAAGGGCAAAGCATGAAGAGAAGACCAAAAAAAAAAAAAAAATGTTCTACTAACAGTATAAAAAGATAACAGTTAAGAAAAGGGTCACAGGTTTAGAAACCCTGTGCACTAGGAGCTCTACACACCCTACCCTACCCTCAGGGTGCTCAGCCCTTTCATGGGTGTGAAGTGACAACTCTTCTCAGCGTTACACCAGCTTCAGCCCCACAAGGCCTCTATCAGCAGACCTTGCTTCTATGGCTGCTCTCCCCAGCCCTCAGGTCCAGTTTGTATAAGTGCTCTTGCTAATAATTGTGCTTCACTAGCATACGTGACGTTCACTTAAAATCCAGACCCTTTTCCCTCTTTTAAAGAAGAGGATTTTGTAGGAAAGCGAAAAGAGCCCCCAACAAGTAAAAAACCAAGAATTACTTTGATGAACACAAACCACTTAGTCTTTAATGGTGAAAGTATATAAGTATGTATATCCCTACTATCTCTTTAGTATCAGTGTCCTTTCTATTTCAGTTAAGCAAGGAATGAGAAGCCCCACAATTCCAATCTTCCCAAAACATCCTGCTTAGTTATAAAACTCATGGATGACACTTGCCTGGTCAGGCTCTCCTTTCACGCTTCCTTTATAAGAGCCTCTATATCTACGATTTTTGTAATTGGCCATTATAGCTGGGGTTGTGTCAAGCTTTCTGCTATAAAGCTTTGGAAAGACATTTGTAACTGAAATGCTGGTGCTTTGCTAACAAGAGCGACACATTATTTTATCCCTCAAATTAATTTTCTTTAGATTTCTACGAGTCTGTAAAGCTAACCCCGGAGATGGGCATTATGCTTTGGGCAATAAATTAGCCACATTCAGTCAAAAAAAACCCAATATCACCATTCAGCAAAGCACATGGTACTCCAGCCAGTCAACTTCTCACACAGACATTAAAAATGTCAGCAAGTCACAGCCCAGTGGGAAACAAATTCACCAAGTCGCTAAAACATTTGTGCTTCCTTTCACACTGCTGCAGCCTGATGATACAAGCCAAGGACTGACTCGGGGCCAAATTTTGCTTCATCGCCTACCGGCTAATTCCTCTGGTCAACATGGCTCTGCCCGCCCTCCAGTCACTTAATGGACTTGTAATGGCCCATGTCAGAACAGTTTGTTCCTTGAACAGGAAATAAAAGGAAAGCTAAACACACACACACACACACACGCACAAAATTAAACTCTTGTGATGACAACAGAGAGAAAAAAAGCTTCCTATCCTGGATGCTTGTTTGCTGAAGCCTGCTTCTGTTATACAACATGATGTATGTCCGTGCAACTGGAGTATGCTCAAAACAACTGGCTCTAGTGATCAGATGCCCAGCCTGCGTCCTGGCATTCAGTCGCCCCCAACAGCCACTTTTAGAGCCTTACGTACCTCCTCCACCCTCAACATTGTCCCTGAATTGTACTGAGGCACCTCGAAACCGCAGTTCAAGTCCAATCTCTTACCTCGTGAATATCATGTTCAGGAGCAAAAAGGAATCTAAATGATCTAAAAATAGAGGTAAAAACAAAAGCTTCGCCGAATTGTGGTTTGCCCTTTACTCAACCTCTGCCTCATACTGAGAGCCAGCTTTCCTATTTCCCCAAAACGCACTACGAGCTTACATGACAGAACTGTCTTCTTTAGTTTTTGAAAGATAAAAAAGTGATCACACCCAGAACAGCTGGCAGAGCAGCATCATAATGAAAGTGCCCTGAAGAAGCACAACGGACTAGATTGGCAAATAAAGAACAGAAATTGCCCAACCATTCCAGCACCAATTACCAAGGATCCTGTCAGATTTTAAGACTTGCATTTGTCTTCCCCACCCTCATTATTGTAAGTTCTCAGCAAAGGAATTTAGAAATAAAAGAAGGAATTAGCCTGTGGCTTTCAATTAAGACACTTGGAATGTAACAAAGTTAGAAACATCCCTCTGACTAAGCCTTTAGGCAAGGCAAGAGTACCTATCATAGATACTGCCCCACCCGCAAGCCTGACATTAACAAAAAGAGGGAAAAGTTTTGTATTCTTGGGTGCAGGATTTTCTGAATAGAAAAAAAAAAATGTTTTGAAAATAGCTATCTCTTTGTCAACTTCCCTCAGATTAATTCAGATATGAAAACAGACAAAATAAGTATCTAAAATTTGAGGATGGAAACTAGTGTGGTTTTTATCCCAGCTAGCAAGAGGCAAAAAGCCAAATAAGCCACAAAGCACCAAAGTTCGTGACCACTGAGCTCACAGAACCTCTGATGCTAATTGGGACTACTGGGCTCTAACTTCATTAACACAGAATAATCTTTATCAGGAGCCCTAAGGTTTTAGGTTGTTTTTTTGTTTGTGTTTTGTTTGGTTGGTTTTGGTTTTTTGTTTGTTTGGGTTTTTTTTTTTTTTTCTTTTATGGGGGAGGGTGTTCGTTTGTAAAGAAATAGAAAGTAAAAAAAAAAAGATTGTTCTGCAAATTCCCTCTTCTCTTGCAACACCATGGAAGAAAAAATGGCTCCTGCAACAAGAAATGTACTTATTAAGCTTTCACCTTTGCACTGCAATTTTAATTTTTGCAGTCAGTGGTGAGCACAAATTTTTTCCTTCATTCCTTTTCCTTCCCTCTCCATCAAATTTTGGCAGTTGGGCAAAGCCACAGTTATATTAATAGCATCTCTAACAAAACAAAAAAAAAAAGTAATGATGCCTGCCCACAGAAACTGCTACATGAAATACAGTAATTGAAAATTCTCTCTATAGACCAAACTATGAAATACAGTGTCCTTAAAACAAAAAGGATTACAAAAGAGGCACTACCAAAAAAAAACCCAAACAACCCACCCTGCACCTCACTCTCTGGTGTTTCTCAATGGCAGACACCATCAAAAATAAGACACCACAGACAAGTAATGAGGACCACCCTCTGGTTCTCACTGAAGTGTGCTGTGAGTGTAGGCTAAATTTTATCTACTTTGCAATAAAAAAATCCCCAGACAACTGATAACAGAAGGAGGCATCCTCACAGCTGAAGCGATATTAAAATAGCTGTTTCCATACCTCCCAGCAAAAGCAATCTAACACGCCACAGTGCCAGTCTCAGTGCATTGGAATTATGTTTAAAAGGAAGCTAGAGAGAACAGCAAGCTCTCGGGAGACAGAAATAATGTCATAGCACCACACACATCCACCAGTGACCCTGTTGTTTTCTCGGGATGGCAATGCAAAACCAAGAATTGGAGGCAAAGCGTTCCAACACCTAAATGAGGCTGTTTCAGAGGGTCACCAGGGCACAGCAACATCATGTTTCGCTCCAACAGCCTGCAACGGCTCCCTAACCTTTGGTCAAATCAAGAAACATCAGCTCCCAGTGCAAGACAGCTCTGGGAAGCTTTTGTGTGTGATACAAATACATTTGTATTTCACAATCTGCTAGTGTTCACACAACAAGGTCTAAGTTCTGGAAGAGTTTCTGTCAAAATTTTTGGTTAGTGCAACGGGTTTCAGCTATCAGCAAGTGTGCAGTGGGAAAATAAGAAAAAAAAAATTAATAATTAAAAAATATAAAATAAAATAAAGGTATCACAAATACCTCTATGTTGATAGAGAGAGGATTGGATTATGTGTCCCACAGATATCAAAGGACAAACTTCACCCACAGGGATAGGGAGATGCCCTCATCATCTCCCTGATGTCCCAACCAATATGATCATCACAGAGAAAGAGAAGAGAAAGGCAGGTTAACTCCTGTCCGGGATCTGGTGATCAGAATGTTTCTAAGCACAAAATAGGAGGTAACTTAGAGTAAATTTACAGACACAAATAAAAGGTAGTAATCACAAACTAGATTTACTACAGCTTGTTTTGTTATGAACACATATTCAATCTTTGTATTTTTGAGTGGTTACAAAGACAACAGAATTGTTTTCCACAAGTCAGTGTTAGCCATCTGCTCTTTTTTTCTCTGCCCAAATTAGAACTATTATTAGGCTCCCTTGCATTTGTGAACGTGATTCAGAGGATAAGGTCAGAGGGATCATTGTGATCATCTAGTGTAATCTCCTGCATAACACAGGAGGCATCCCCACAAAAAGTCCATCTGCGTACCAGAAGGAAGCAGAGACACAACAGATGTCAGAAACCCTGTGCAGGCCCAAGTAAGCAGTATTGCTTGGGCAGAGAAGCAAGCCAAGCCACATACATACATATATATATATATATATATGCAAGTGACTCTCTCTTCTAGTTATGGCAGAGTTTCAAATCAGGCAGATCAAACACAACCATGTTTGAATGTCTTTAGGAAACAATGCTGATGGTACAAAAGAGGTAACATTATTGGTGTCTGTGACAGGTTGGTAAAGACACGACTGCTCTGGGAAGTTCTTATTCACAACACTGAACTTCTGCCCTCTCATATACCCAAGCCTCTTTTATCCACATTCTGTTCAGCCAGAGGTTTCCCTATCTTCCTTTTCCAAAAAGCCAAAGACTGCAATACCAAATCTCCTCATGCCCTGTTCTCTGTCTTTTCACTCACAAATATTGAAACCTTTCTTGAACCATCCCTACAGAGCTACCCATCTTTTTCTCAGGCTCCTCCATCAATCTGTCCCCACGATTGTCCCAAATCTCCTTCCACAGTCCTGCTCTAAACCTCGCTGGGTCAACAGCTTTTCACAAATAGAAGCCAATTTCTGAGATGTAAACTGGTAGTATCTGGCTCCTGTATATTACTAGATGCTCTAATTTCCTAAGAAGTTGATTAATAATGCTTGGCTTCCTGTACATTAGTATATGCCCCACCAGTGCAAGTTCCTCCACATGACTTCTCTGACCTTTCACTGCAAGTTCCCACCCCACTGTAGTGCAGAAGATAGAGGCCATAGGTAGCTGGGTATCCACCAGATTGTACCCCACGGGCAGACACGGACTGCCCACCTATCAGGCAGCAGGAAAGACATCTATATATTTTAAAAAAAAATCTTTAGCAGAGCAACTGCAGTCAGAGCATCTTCTTCCAGCTACTGATTCTCACACAACCTGATTAATTAGCTTTGTGACATATAATCCAATTTTCATTTCCCACTAGTTAATCCAACTTGAAACAGTTTTGCAAGGGAAAAAAAAAAAAACCAAGACAGACGAGCATAATTGGAGTATCCTACTTGCCTTGTGAAAATAGATTAATCAACAGATTTCAGAAAAGTGCATGCTGTTAACATTTAAACAGCATTTATGTAACTTTTTGAAATGTTTCTGCAAGTAAGTTAACTAAGAAACTCCCAGTACAGACCATATAGGTGCCATTTCAATGACAGCAGCATGCAGACTAGAGTTATTTAAAAACAAATGGAATTTATAACCCCATGGAATTTAAGGCTTTGCTATCAGTCCAGTATACAAGACATTCATAACATAGCAGCTTCACCAGCTGAGTCATGCAAAGTCAAGGTAGTAGTGTTCTGGGTTTGATCGCCCCAAAACTCTGATGGTGTTGACAAATCTAAAGACCCCTCAAAAAAAAAAAAAAGTACACAAATAAGGTAATAAAAAAATAAAATAATAGCACTTCCCACAGCTAAATAACTCAGAAATTAAGAAAACAGTAGCGTCTTTTAAAAGCCATAATGTTCTCTGTCACTTGGAACAAGACTTCTAGACCCAAAAAAAACCCAAACACAATGAACACATGTAGTTTATACCCCTGTTGTAATTTTGCAATGGCCATAATCACTGCAATATCAATAAAAGTGTTCTACAAGTCATAAGGAAGCTTCACCGCCCATACGAATACACCACTCCGCGTTGTTCTCGAGCAGTTTGGTAACAGTTTACATTATGTTTTCGTGAAAAGCACAGCATGGGTGAAGTCAGAAGGCACTTATGGAGATCATTTGTCTAGTCCAACACCCCCAGGCAGGTTGTCCAGGGCCATGTCCAAGCAGATTTTGAACATATGCAAGGACAGAGATTTCACAACCTCTCTGGGCCAACACATGCTAGTGTTATAAGTAGAAAAGGAATTTCCTGTGTTTTATTTTGTTCCCATTACCTCTTGTCCTGTCACTGGGCACCACTCAGAAGAGCCTGTCTCTGTTCTCTTTGAATCCTCTTTTCCAGGTAGTTATAAATTTTGGTACCATCTCCCTGATGTTCATCCTTCTCTTCTCCAGAAATAAGAGTCCCAGCTCTCAGCATTCCCTCACAGAGGGATGTTCCAGTCCCTTCATCATCTTAGTGGCCCTTGGTCCACCCTTAGCTCCAGCATATCCATGCCTCTCCTGTACTGGGGAGCCCAGAACTGGATCAAGTATTCCAGGTGTGGCCTCAGTAGTGCTGAGTAGAGGTTAGCAGGTCCACAAACATGCAGCACACATGCTTCTAAAGGTAAAGGAATGAAAGAGATAGCTGGAATTCTTCCAGCTACTGATTCTCACACAACCTGTTTCACAAACTTGACAGCACCTAAAGCTAATCAAGTTACTTGATGGAAAGCTTCTCACTAACACAGTTTCACGGAGAAGCTTTCCTCTATATAGTCTACACTCTTTTGTGGCCATTTTATAATCACAGACTAACACATTTCAATTCTTCACACCAAAGATTCACATCAAATCATCTTATCCTTACAAATCCCTGGGCAAGCAATGCTTGGAAGACTGAAGCATTGGGGAAGCAAGCCCAAATCCAAAGTATTTCTCAATTCAAACTGTTGCATACTGTACTCAGCAACAAAGTTAAGCCCAGTCTATACAGAAATCAAATAGGCAATTAAAGTTTTAAAAAAGAGATAAGTTGTTTATTTTGTTTCCAAAATGGCTAAGTTTGAATTTCATTAGCTATTCCATTATTTTGTCAGGGATCAGTCACACTGATGCCTGTAAATTATTTACCTCAGCCTATTAACCTTTGTAATTCCTAAGATGAAGCCTGAAATGTAGAAGGCTTAAGGGAAGCCCCTAAAATTCATGTGGTGTATTGGTGCTCTAAACATAAAGGAGAAACAAGCAAAAAGAATGACTATGATGACCGAAGAATTTCGAAATACTTGTTAGTGCAAACCGTGCCAAAACCTCACATTTCTATCCCTAAACTACTCCAGCAAGTTCACTACAGAAAAGATCACCATAAGGTCACCTGCTCTTAGCTTCACACAACCTACCCAAAATAGGTTAAGTGTTTTGTACTGTCATCCGGCCCCAGTGAGGAAGATTAAGTGAAAGGCAAGTCCACTTCAGGAGATAAATTGAGTATTTCATTTCCCAGTCACATTCCTTCGCTAGCCAAGGAAAAGAAATATTGCACCACTGAGGAAGGGGGAACCTTTGTGCAGAAAAATGTGATGCTAAGAGCAAAGCTTTGAGCAATCTGACCGTGAAGAAATTACTATTCTTTCTCTAGAGGCAAGAAGAAACACAGTCATAAAGGTGTCTTACCCAATTCATTTATTTAGTTATTTAGTGGGACATCTTAATGAGGAAAGAATAAAAGAGAAATTGGAACAAAATATTCTGAATGGTCCCTTTTTACAGATTCTGGCAAAGATAAGAATTTTCTTTTGTCACTTGATCAGAACAGCAGTAAGTCAAAGCACTGCTAATCCTATATCCTAATTAAACTAACATTTCCTTCCCTGGCTTAGCCATTAATTAGTCCCCAAAGTTGAACCCCTTCTCTGATTAACTGCTCTGAAAGTACATAAATTCCATTTGACAACTGCAGGATAAATATCTGGAATACATTAAAATAGGTATTTATGTAATCAAGAAAGCCACTCATCGCCATCAGTGTGAGCCAAAGACTTCCCACTTCAGTACAGAAAGCTCCTTCAGGATACGCCATTCCAACCAGTGTGACCAAAACTGGAGAAGATACAGGAACAGAGCAGTCAAAGGGACGGCAACCAAAGTTCAAAGCTTGTCACGCCTCTGGCAGAACTGAGCCAAAGAATTTCAGCAGCCAGTTGTTTAGGCAAATTATTACACATACACATTCCATTTCCTATGCATTTATTATTTTGTTGGACTAGATGGTCTCCAGAGGTCCCTTCCAACCCCTAACATCCTGTGATTATTTAATGACCAGATTCTAGGAGGACTGTGCTGGAATCCGTGCAATTTTGGGGTTTGAGTATTGTCAATAACACATCAAATGGTTTTGTGAGGGCATGTAAAATTCAGAACACATCACCTTCCTAGAAACCAGTTCTAAAAAAAAAAAAAACAAACAAAAAGAAGACCATCTAATGAAAGCAGATACTTACAAGAGTGATTATTACTGCTGCCTTTGGCAACAACTCCAGCAGCTCAGTCATACTTGTAATCCTGTCCTAGGTGCATTTTCAGAAAGGGTACTTGCACACCTTCCCACCAGTGCTAAGTAGTCAGGCATCGTGCAGGCTGAGGATTCACAGCCTTTGCCCAGTGAGCAGCTGGCCAGATGAAGCAGCTCAAGAGCTTCAAGTCCCTGACTTTGTTTCACCCTTTGCTGAGGGTCAGTGTCTCTGCAGCCTGAACATGGCCATCCTGAATAGCAACATTCATGATAACCACCACTGAAAGTCTCACTACTGAAGGCACCAGTATAACCGGGCTAAAAAATAAGCAGGGATACGCTTATGGAATTAATAGTCCACATGTACATAGAATATATGGCTGAAGAAATCCCTGAACTGCAAGCCACTGTTAAGTTATATTCAAGGAAGCACCACTGAAGATGTGCTTATGGAAGAAGGATAAGCACATGATATCTAACTGTGAACACCATCAGAGGTACCACACGGGGCTAAATCCTTAAGGTAACCCGCTCCACTGAGCAACCCCTGCCAAATCCAACAGGAGCTGTGACTCCAAGCACTCAGGTTAAAGAGATGTAAGCAGCATAAACCAGTTCATCAGACCAATTTCCACCTTGAAACAGGCAACACAGAACATTAAGAGACTATTTCAGTAACAGTGTTCAAGATCTTTTGAAAATCAGACCTGCAATGCAACTTTCACTTAACTAGATAGCAATGTCAAACTCAAATGCTCAGCAATTTCACCCTATACAGAAGGCCTCTGTATCTTTGAATGACCTCTAAAATGAAAGCTAGCTTGGAACACAGGAAGAAACTCTGTGAATTTTAGTCTAAAAAGTTTTTACCACCAATAGGCATAGGTCAGCATCTATACACACTTGAGTTTTGCTGGCACAACTACACTGGTTTGGTATATGAAAAATGCACATGGACATCTGTAATTACAAAACCTCCTCCAGCATTGCCAAAGCTGTGTCAAAGAACAGCTTTTGCTGTCTTATTTCACTTATTTTAGGAAGAGAATAACTGCATGGCAGATCAACTCTTTCTGCCGGTCAGAAAGGGAGGCTATACAGCAGACCAAAAGCAAAATACAAAGTACAGCCTCTGTAGCAGACAAAAGCATTTAATACAATACAAAGTAATCATTTCCTCAAATCAAAGGTTTACATTGAAACTCAGAGCATTTGGCCTGAAATATTTTAATCAAAATACTCATGACTGTCCAGTGTCATACTGGATTAAATGCAAGATCAGCACTTAAACCCTATGCCAGAAAAAAAGCCAGGACAAGATCACCGTTGCTGAGTCACATAATGCAAGGGGGAATTCCTTCTAAGGCTTTCACACCTCCATCCCAGAAAAAAAAAAAAAAATATTTTTAAGTAGCATCAAGTAATGTTTCTTGATAGATATAAGAAATCTCCCAAAAGAAGTAACTGATACAAGCACAGGTAGAATAAGAGTTGTGCTTAATGTCAGGGTTCAGTATGAAATCCCAGTCTGAGGCTCACTGTTAGCAATTTATCTGCACATTCCCAGCTCTCCCAAGAGCCAACCACATTTGTTTCTTCAGATCTGCCCATGTAAATACTCTCAAGTACCAGCCAGCTCCGGTGAAGCAAAGCCCAATAGCTCCAACACATTTGAGCTGGTTTTGAAGGGCTTGGATTAACGTGTAATTTCTGAGAGATGAAGGGTCAAATGAGGGAGTGAAAGGACATAGGTTAAGGCAGGGATGCAATTCCAGAAGCGTGCAAAAAGACTGGCTCTTTATCAAAGAAAAGCAAAGACTCTTACATGGATTCCCCATGGGGTTAAGAGAAACTTGCTTTCTATGTAATACGTATTTGCACTTCTCTGAGTAAGAAAGCCAGTATGACCAGTAACTTCATACACGTTTACAACAATTTCAAATTTCAAAGTCTCAATAAAATGATGCACTTAGCTTATGGAAAACTAGAAAGCTTGGTAGTAAAAAAAAAAAAAAAAAAAAAAAAAAAAAAAAGCAAACCAACACACAGCAATGCATTTCACACTATTTAGGTTATGGAAATAGACACCTTAACAGAAGTAATAAGAGGAAGATTATTATTTTTGAAACATTAAAATAACATTACCATCACAGAAAGAAGAAGTGGTGTGAACAGGCTGAAATAACACTAATCTCCTAAAGACACTGTAGTCCTTATATGACTCCCCTTTGAATCTCTAGTTTTGTGTGGAGAAAGAAGGGAATGCATCTAGAAAGCACTTTTAATTCAATTTTAGATTTTCTATAGATGTATAAGAAAGAAGAAAAAAAATAGGTTTACTTTCGACATTCTATATTCTTAAGTATCACAAGTAACTACAGTACCTTCTGCTGGTCTTACCCGCATCACACAAGGCAAACCCAAGAGCAGTAAGATTATACAATTGATAACATTTGCTGGAAGCTGTGACATTTCACTTCTGATTTTGCATATGCACCCCGAGTTATCACTCGATCAGTTCCAAGAGCACCACACACTGCCATCTTCATCATTCTCCACACAGTCTACTGCAGTAAGAGGTCAGAAAACACTGTGTGAGTAGGAATGAGCCCTGAATTAGCCTTTCACCAAGGAGAAACCAGATAAACCCAGCTAAACTCAGAAAGGGAAGCCAAATAAATGCGGAATACTCTGCAACTTCTTTAGTTCATTGGCAGGTATTTTTTCTTCATCTTGCCAAATTCACAGTCAGGTGCATTTGTGGTGATACACAGATGTACTCACTGGGCAAAAACCGAGTGAATAAACCAGCTGGGGATAGTTAGTACTTTTGCATTTAAAGACAAGTAGAGAGGAGGATATGACTCATGAAATGTTCAAAAAGTCAGCTAGTATCTGGCTGCTTTGTGATTGCCAAATACTTGTTACACTTAATGTTATAATGCCTGCAATTTAGTCAGATTCCATTTCCCACCTACATAGGTCTTTTAAGTTGCTCCACTTTTACATATCATCTTAAAGCATTGTAATATGAATAAAGTTAAAAACCTTAAGCAGCTTAATATTAAACAGCTATTCCAAGATTTTTCTACAGCTGTCTGTTCCTTTGGACAACAGTCCCAACAACCAAGTCACAAAACCACTTAGTTTTTAAAGAAACACCGGAAACATTTCCATCCACAACACAACGATAAATGAAGTTGCACTCCCATAATATGAATTAGATCATCTTATCTGAAGATCTCTAATTTAATTTGATGTCCCCTACCACTTGTATTTTCCACACCACTGCTATACTGAGGCTACTCTTTAAGTTAGCAAAGCAGCAGTAACAACAAGAAGGAAATAAAACTTCAAAGCTGCAAAGGAGCATGGAAATGGGAAAGAGTAGTAATGATGTATGGAAAGATATATGAACTCATGCAAGCTTCTGCCTGAAGCTGCAATGTGCTGTTCATATTTCACATTGTCCAGCGCTGACGCGTATGACCAACCTGCGGCAAAAGTAGGATCATTTACAAAACTCAAGGATTCCTGAAGACTACCACACCAAAGTGGCAAGGAAAGAAGTCCTGCAACTGCATGCACACGAAACATTACCAATCCCCAAGAGGCATGAAAATGAAAATTCACATTTGAAGGGTAATTCAAGTGCCCAAAAGCTACACAGTCCTCCCTTTTTCACACAATTATTCTATTAAATATTGCTATCATCCCCCTCAAAGTTACACAGCCCAGATAACAAGGGTTCTGTAAATGCTGAAAAGGCAGTATGGACTGGAGTATGTCTTCCCGGCTTTATCCTGCAGCATCTTTTTAGTCCAACTATGAACTGGCATGACTGGCTTCACAATATAACTTCTTCAGACTTCTGTTTATTCAGAAACAGAACCCCCAAATTTTGTACATGACAGGTGAAAAAGTGTAAAGGAAGAATCACCAGAGTGTCAAAGACAGGATGTCTAAGGAGGGTAGAAAAGGTGAAGATTTTTGCTCTCAAAAGAATTAGCATGACTAAAAGCTGACTTGGCAACCTACTACCTAGTTTGAGTTTTGGTGCATTTAATTACAACTTTTCATATGCAAAAGGATTGTCTCCAGTCCTGTAAACACAAGTATACAATAGGAAAAAAAACCCAAAACCAAACAAAACAACAACACACACAAAAAAAAAGCTTGCTAAAAAACAAATTAAAGCTTTAGTCTTGTCTATAATCAGAGTCATGTTGCTCCACTCTTTCCATTCACATCACAACACTGCACTCCTATTCCTCCAGTCTTTATACGGCTGCAAAAAGGAACAGTAATGAAGAATGACTACCAGCCTTGTCATCCCTCAAATGCATACTATGATTTGGGCTCAGTAAGTAAACATTAGAAGATGACCCAGAACTCCCGATGCCAAGCTGCACTGCCTGCACCTCCTGAACATCAATATTATGGAAAAAATCCAGAGATCTTCCAGAAAATAATTAATTTCTACCTTTTTATTCTCTAACTTTGTATCAGAGTGGGAAAAGCCACACAAGAATGCAGTATGTGAAAACACTGATACTTGGGAGAGGAAAAAATAGTACAAAAGATTAAGAATGAGCAAGGATGAAACATGAATGTTTGCAGTTATCATATAATTTCCAACCCTATGACACAAGTTCATCATCTGGGTCATGTCAATCTCCAACCCACAGGATAGCAGAAAGGAATCTGGGGAGTGGGAAAGATGACGACAGAAAGCAGGTATCAGTTAAAACACAAAATATTAGCGTTAAGAGATACATGTCATATTCTAGTAACATCAAGGAGGAGTGGATGAAACAAGAGCCTGAGAAATGGCAGATACTCATCAAAGAACTTCAAAGAGGTATTTAAGCATAACAGAAAGGGAGGAATGATGAAGGTCACACACAAACCCACCACAATTATCAGCAGTATCATACTCGTGCAAAGTTAAAAACACACACACCACCCACCTACACCAGGGAGCTTCTAAAAAAAAAAAATTAATATTTTTTTGACAACATAAGCCACCATTTTGGAATTTTTACCCTTCCTCAACTGCACATTTGGTTTATTTCTTGCAAAGGTAAAGGCTCAATAATTCACTTATGCTGGCATGAGAACATGACAGAAGAATGAATACATAAAGACAGAGAAAAAAAGGAAAAAAGCTTCCGTGATTTATTAGACATGAGAGCACACTCTTCCACTGCAAAACAGTCAATAATAAAACAAGTCAATCAGAGGTGATCTAGTTGCCTCAAAAGTCTTCAAGAGCTACTGTTAAAGCAGTAAAGCATTTCCCACAACATCTGCTGCTCTGCAGGCTGTCTGAGCTATTTTACGGGAACTTTTGCCAAATCTAGCGTCAACTTTGATCTGTTCCCACACACTAGGAAAAATACGATGCTTATAGTGCCACATCCAATTTTTAATTCAACTGGGAGGAGTGGCTGTGGTAGGACTGCATTCTAAACTACTGAACTGATGAAGAACACTTACTTTTCTTAATTCCTCCAGACACTGATAAATACGCGCTCAGATATGTTGGGTTTTGTTGCTTGGTTTTGGTGTTGGATTGTTGTTTTTCTTTCCAAATGCCTAGAGTGAATATTTTTAGGCTAGCCAAATAGTCTCCTATCTTACAGATAAGTGTAAGATTGCCTTAACCCTGTCAAAACAATAGGTGACTATTTATCTGTGACTGACTCTGCTGTGTACAAGGATATTCACTAGGACAATGCTGTTAGGACAGGTAAGTTTTGCCACTGTGACCTGACTCACCCTCAACCGCTCCAGGAAGCGGCAGTTTCAAGGCACACTGTGTGCATGCTGCAGAAGGGATGAGGGACAGGGCAGCACACAGGAATAAGGAACACCATGCCAGGACTTCAGCAAACGGGGCTAGAAAACATCCACTACTTGTGCTTATGCTGGCTGTGAACCAGTCTTGCTGCTCCTGCAGGCTATTTCAGCTGAGGCCATCGAAAACAAGAGTAGCCTTTACACACAGATGATGCAGAACACTGCACTTGCTGAGCAACTGATCAGGACCACTTTCAAGATGCTCCAACTATTTAATGCAAGTCTGCTTGACTCAACGTGGGGTTTGCTTGTGTTGGTTTTAGAGTCGCACACCATAAAAGAAGGTACAAGGAAAAGCTGCCAGACAAACCTTGTTCCCACAAGCATTAGCATATTTGATAAATCATATTTTGAATTATTTTCAGCCATACTTAAGCTTCAGCTTAAGTTATACTTCAGTATATGCTTCATCTATGCTGTTTCAAACCAGCAGTCCATTTTTACCATCTGGAAATATTTGGACCGTAGGTTTTTAAGCTGATGCTCTTGCTGAGGGTTGACCGCATGCATCTGCTAAGAAAAGCCAGATTTTTCTCTCTCACACACACATGAAATTTTATTTGAAGATACAATTTTAATAATCATGTTTTTACCTTCCCATTGTGGGAGAATGGCAAGGATTTGGGAATGAAGAGGTGGTTGAACCTGGGAAGAAGGGAAGAGCTAGGGAGCTCTTTTTCTGCCTTTGTTTCCCACCATTCTATTCTAATTTTCAATGAACTACATCAATTTTCACCCAGTCGAGTCTGCTTTGTCCACAACTGAAATTGGCAAGTGATGTATCCCTGTCCTCAACACACGAACATTTCCATCTTATTCCCCGCCCCCAGTTGCATAGGAAGTGAGGAGCAGCTGGATGGACATCTGGCACCCACCAAGGTCAACCCACTACAGGGGCTGAAGAGCAAACCTGTTTTGCCGAGTCCATGAAGATAATATTAACTGAAATAAGACACAGTTAGGGCAATGTATACAGAAAAGTCTTTCCCTTTAGCTCAGGGAAGAATGTCAGATAAGATAGCAAACTAGTTTACCTTGCCATAAAGTAATTCTAGCTCAATTCCTGAGGTTAAAAAATCTTAAAGTTGTTTTTATTGCTTAAAAAAAAACACCCCACCACAACAGCCAACACACAAAACCAAACCACCAAATACAATCAAAAAAAGATAGACACTCTACAAACAAGAAAAATCTATTGTAGTACTGCACACTATCACTCATAAATAATTTGATTCTAGCAATGCAATAAACAGCACTGTTTTCTGATATTAATCTGGTGCCAAAATGAAGTACCTTGGAAGGATAAGATATCTTGCATTGTCAGCAACATCTTGGTTTCTCTTTCAGTAGCAAAAAAATCAATAAAACTACTTGGTTAAAACAAGCACTTTTCCCCCTTAGTCACCAATAGATAAATTACTCAAAACCAAAAGTCTCTCCAGTAGAAGGCTGGCGCTGTGCATTGAACTGGCAATAACAGACTGATTATTCTTATGAATATATCGCTTGACTATACTAAAGACAGGAGTGAAACTGCATCAGAATTAACTAAAAACACAAGAAGGTACACTGCAATTGGTTTAATCCTCTCTAGGCATTAGCACTTGCAACTCTTGCTACTAACATTAACTTGTATAATCAGCTCTGTCCACAGGTCAAACCCAAAAAGGATAAAATACTTGCTTCCATTTAACTGGCCAGGACATTTACTGTACTGTTTGCTTACTATAGAAAAGTACACTATCAGTAAATCATAATTTGATGCTGAAGTTCAGAAACAACATTTTTCTTTCATTTTTATTAAACTAAGAAATGAGCTTGATCATTGTAGAAGACTCTACATACATTCAAGATTACAAAACAAAAGGCTGAGACACATCCCCATGAGAAAGTTATCTCTGTAGCTCAAACTTGGAACCCTTTTTTTAAGCTACTGGAGTTACTGTTTGTAGAATAGATAAGGAAAGCTCCCATGAGATTTCATGGCAACAGATACAGGAATGATGGCAAGACATCAGGTGACAGCATTTTCTGCATTTCTTTTACCCAGTGCTAAGAATCCCAGTGTATAACCTTCAATCTCAAATTGTCATCAGCAAGATGAATCTTAAAACTTATTCACAGAAAACTACAATAAGAATTAGTTACAAATTATTCAGTCAAAAAATAGAATGCAAGACCTACGTTACAGAAAATCAGAAAAGAAAGGGGATGCTATTTAGTTATTGTCACGGTTTAGGGTCAGGGAAGCCCCTTAGACCTATAACAGACGCTCTCTGTTAACGCCCCTCCCTCCCCAGAGGGGAAAAGAAAGGGAACAAGGGAGAGAGATTTAGCCATTAGAAAAGGAAACCAGAACAGCTTTAATGGAAATGAAATTAATAATTATAAAAATGGAATATATACAAATATACACAAAACCAGTATCGAACCCAACCCCCTGATGGCAATTACATCACCGTCACCACTGATGGTGTGGAGCAGACACCAGGGGAGTCCCAGCCTGGGCCCAGCAGCAGATGGGAGCTGTGTTCAGGAGCTGGATTCTGGTACTGGGTTCAGGAACACACAGATTGGGGTCGAAGGCAGAATGGACAGAGGCCTCCTTGGATGCTCTGAGGAAGGAACCAAAAGAGGACCAGAGCCAAGCCAAGCAAAAGCTGGCAAAGCCACGCAAGAGGGGAGAAGAAGAGCCCAGAGACCCTTCTGATCCCTCAGCTCTAAACCAAATACGATGTCTATGGGCTGGAATCCCTCGTTGGTCAGTTTGGGGTCACCTGTCCTGTCCGCTCCTCCCTGCAGGTGCAGCCTTTCACTCTCTGCACCCCCCAGTGTGGTACACAAGATCCAGCAGTGGCCTTGGTCTGCACACCAATGCTTGGTGGTAACTCTGACCATGGGGTGTTAGCACTGCTGGAAGCAGACACTGTCTGTGAGAACAGGCTGCTAACTTCAGACAGTGCAGTTAGTTACAAGAACTGAGCTGAAAAGTGAAATTACTGAACAGGATTAGTTCTGTTCTCACTCAAACCAGGACAGTTATACAGATTAATTCTAAAATGTTCAATACCAAGTTTGTATTTATTCAGCAACTAGAAAGATCATAAAGTGATTTATTTGCTTTCTTTGTTAGTTGCTATTTCGCCACTTCTAAGTTTTTTGAAAGGGGCGCGCCTGACAGAAGTGTGACAAAAATTCACAGATAGACTGTAAGAAAGAGAAAGCTTCAGAGGGGACCTGTTGTTCTACTTTTGGAAAGTATCGACCTTACTATCTCTTTGCTACCTTAAAAGCAGTGAAAATAAAAGTTTTCCTTATACATACAAGGACTTAGGTCACAGAGGCCAAGTAAATAGTGATTTTATTGTGGCTGAGCTGGGAGCAGAAGTTAATTTCAATGGTCAGCACAGAGTGTTTTATGAATTGCTTTAAAAATATTTCGCATTACAAGGTATTAAAGCAGATAAGAACCTTTTAAAATAATCTGAAGCTTAAAACGATTGAGCTTTACTGTTCTAGCAAGGAAGATGTAGAACTGAGAGAAAAAGAAGTAATATTAAAGGCTCCATTTCACCAGCTCAGGAAGCTCAGCAGGATGCTCTCTTTTAACCCAATGGCAGGCTGTCCTGAAACTCTGGTGTTGGGCCACAGCTCAGGGGCAACCCTGCAAGAGCACTGGGCTGGAAACACTCACCAGCATAAGAGAGGATATGGACCGGGACAGGACCTGCACAGTCACACGCTATTTCTTTAAGAAGTTAGACTCATAGCTAAAAAACTTGACATGCTCTTCCGTTTAGCCAGTTTACCAGAACAATGAACATGACCTTAGTCCTCATAGTCTTATGAGGAGAGGCTGAGGGAGCTGGGGTTGTTTGGCCTGGAGGAGACTCAGGAGGGACCTTGTCACTCTCTACAACCACCTGAAGGGAGGCTGTAGTCAGGTGGGGGTCAGGCTCTTCTCCCAGGCAACTAGTGACAGGATGAGAGGGCATGGCCTGAAGCTATGCTGGGGAGGATTAGGTTGGATATCAGGAAGCACTTCCTGACAGAGGGTGATCAGACATTGGCATGGGCTGCCCAGGGAGGTGGTGGAGCCACCGTCCCTGGATGCCTTTAAAGAAAGGCTGGATGTGGCACTTAGTGCCATGGTCTAGCCGATGTGGCAGTGTTGGGTCATAGGCTGGACTTGGTGATCTCAGAGGTCTCTTCCAGCCTCAGTAATTCTGTGATCTTTGATATAGTCATGGTTCCAGTGTTTGCCCGGACTTCTTTGCACCCCAAGCATACAACTGAACATTGCATCTATATATTCCAAGTTAGTGTATCTCGGGCCTTAATTTCAAGTTAATCAGACCCAGAAGAGCTAAGCAAGCCTGAACAATATTTTATCTCAGAGATATTTTATAACCGCAGTACAAAATCCACACTGTAGTGAAATTTAGCAAGACAGATACAACCATCCTGCTTCCATCTGCCCAAGCGATACTAAATGCTCTTTTAACTGTCAAATATTACAGAAAGCTGTCAGCACAACACTGTTGCATGCCAGGTTTGATCCGGGCAGACACAAGGGGAAAGCTGTCACCCGTCACCCGCACAGCACAGAAATCAGCGGCCACGTTTCCGAATTGCTGCAGAGAAGCCTTGAACCGTTAGTTCGCTGCTTTTTTTGAACGCTTTGCTAGAAAATCATCTTGGCATGTAACAAGTGTCAGAGTACGAGGCATCTCCTTCCCCTGCGGCACAAGCCCGCTTTTCACCCGCTGGAAGGATCAGCCAGGGAATTACCGCAATTCGCTTTCTCAGCCGCTCGCTTAGCGCAGATTAGAGCGCGCTCCACCCAGACGCCACACAAATTAGGTCACATAGCAGACCATACCGCTGCCAATTCCTGCCCTATTCATCAGGGACGGGGGCAGGAAGCATATGGAGCCCTCCAGTTAAGGGTCAGAACATTTCAGTGAAAACATAAAAGTGAAGCAGCAGCAGATTATTCACCGGCCAGGGGGAACGTGGTTTCTCCATACGGCAGGAGTGAGTCACGGGCAGCACTCGCTCCGACACAATGCAGAAGGGCACAGCCTGCATCCAGCAGCAAAACACTGCCCTGCGCTTTACAAACAGGTCTGTACTACAAAACAACAGAAAAACATTTTCCACTTCTTCAGTATGCATGTGCATTTAATAGGTAAATATACAGAGGAAGACTTTGAGAAAAAAAGCCCAGTCCTTCAGAACCCAAAAATCAGTTCACGCGAAGACCCGAAAGGCAACTATATAATACAATGCAATTAGTTACTTGTTCGTATGTATTTTATCTACAGCTGTGCTGTATTTCAAAGCAAGTCTTTTGTCTCCTGCTGCCAAAAACAAAATACACCATTTTCACGTGCCTAAAAGCCAGAGTTGTTTCAAATCAGATATTTGAGGTCCAGCACAGCTCTACTAAGCAAACTAACCTAGGGCTTATAGTAACATGAACAATACAGTAAATATTATTTTTACTGCTGTAACAGCTTGTGGTCTCATGATCAAATAACTTTAAGCTGCTATCAGTGCATATATCTTGGGGGAACACAGATAAATGCCTTCTCACCTGAAAGGATGCTTTTTCCAGTGCTCCTGGGATTTCCAAAGGGAGCATACTGGAGCAAGAAGGGAGACCCAATTGGTAACAGAAGCTAAATGAAGTTTCAAAAGATACACTCTCAAACTACTGGTTTGCAAAATGCCTCATTCATGTCATTGCCATTATTTCCTACTGTTATTTAAAAAAAAAAAAAAAAAACAAGAAAAACCCACACCAAACCACTCTTTTTAATCAGTGGGGTGGGGGCTGCATAACAATTAGCTCACACAAAATGTAAATTGATCTCTTTTGCTTCTATTGACAACTGTAGGAAAAAAAAACCCCAAAATACATAGTGGCATAGAAGATGCTAACAGATCATTCAATTACAGCAGAGTGCTTTATTGGCTTCGAGAGTTGACGTTTTATAGAAACAGTGCCACAGAGCAATGCCTTTTAGAAGGTTTCACAGAACTGGCACCTTTTTCTACCTCCTTAATATAGCGTAAGTAGTCTCCCCTCAAATGACAGGGTGACATTCATCTAAGTAATGACACAATTGAGGTAGGAAAAAAAAAATTTAAAAATAATCACATCAAATGCTCCTACATCAGTAGAGTGCGTGTATATATAAACACAAAATAGCCCAATAGTTTTCCTAGAACAGTTTAAGTTGTCCTGGAAGAACATAAATTATCTGCTGTGGCATGGAACGGCAATGAAGAGAGCCCTTTCCTTTGAACAGATGAAGGAAGTACAAGATCCTCTCCTTTTTTTCCCTCCCAGGTAGAAACACAGCTTTGGTTCCAGTTAGGCAACACGCAGCCTACTGGTGTCACCACACTCCCAGCACCTACCACTGACTTGAGACTTTAAAAGGTTATTAAGAGAGATTAGGCATTTATAAAGAAGGATATCTCATTAGATGAGCTAAATTATTATTTAGTATGTTTTAGGCCATAGATCAATCTCTGGCTAAACATGGTCATGTTGGTTAGGATTCAGGGGACAGAAGAGCCTTACCCATTTTGTCTTCACTTAATTCATTCACATTCACATAATTCATCAGATATGTGCTTCAACCTGCCTTCGTCCAGTCCTCACCAATTCTCACAAGCAGTAGACAACCAATAAAACCAAAGCCTCACCTCTGCCAACACTCAACATTTGCAGGCCAACAATCACCCCCACACCTTCTAGCCAGAAGGCTGCACACAACTGCTTCCTAAATGACTCAAAAGTCTCCCTGTTATTTACATTCTGGATTTGTGTGAAAGGTAAAGCATGTGAAGACAAAACCATTACACATATGTACCACTCCCAACTTCTCCACTCATTTTCTTTCCCCTCCTTGAATATTTCCAGCACTGCATCATTGAAAATTCTGTCCTTTCAGAGAAAGGCTCCCCCCCCCCCCCCTTAGATTTAATTTCTTTTACTTCAGTTTTTCTTTTTCTTTTTTTCCCCCTCCTTCCCTCTCACCTTCTTTTTTTTTTTTTCCCTTTCAGATTTTTTGCTGTCCTCTCTGCATTTTCAACACAAGTCCTTTTAAGAAGCATCCAAAGCCACAAGTCCCTTACAGCCTCCAAATGCATAGTATTGAAAAAAAAAGTAATTAGATTAGAATGAATTTGGAACTGTCACACTCCTGGAAAACAAATCTAGTCCTATACTTCTTGAAGATTTAGGAACATTATGATGCAAGGAGTTTCATGAAAAAAAATCCCACTGCTTGATTATGAAAAATTGTAATTGCAATACACTAGCCATGATATATGTACATGGTTTTAAAAACAGAGGGTTCTCAGCCCACAGAGAGTTAAAAAGGCCTTACAAAACAGTCACTAAGAACTCTGCTCAATCACGTAAAGCACCTGGACACCGAGTAGCTGCTACTCAACTAGGAGCTTTACACCTTAGCCTAGTCCCAGTTAGGACAGGCACCATCAGAGAAACCATCCACAGGCACACAGACATCTCCAAATATTACCTGTGTACACACAGTGGCACTGACACATTCAAAACACCTGAAGGACCAAGACAGAAAACCTCAAAGAGATTGAGCACCCTATTATCCCTCAGATGAACCCTTCAGAGGTTTCAAAACTGCAGTGTTCATCAGTAAGTTGCGTGGCTGTTTATAACACTTGCCACAAGTTTATGCTTTGCTAAAAATACAACTATAAAAGAAGAAAGAAAAAAAATCCAAGTAGTCCAATACACACAGAACAGACAAAATTTTTCCCCTGAAAAATGGCCCCAGTTAAAAAACAAGCAAACTGATTTTCTCCTAACTTTCCAAGAGTGATCAATTGCATCTATACCACATTAGCAGGTTGAATACACATAGATCTTGAAGACAACCAGATCTCTCCAGCCTGCAATTTAGTGAGCTCTCCAGAGTCAGTCAGAAGTAACTCCACTCACTTTACTGAGTTTTCCTAACATTTCTTGTCTGTTTTAACAGAGGTCAGCTTGGGCCATAAAGGAAAAGTTTCTGCTCTCAGCTAAACTGGCGTGTATCCAAATCCACCTCATTGTTCTAGGAGCAAGCGTAAGTGAGACCAGAGTCCCAGCCCATTTTATTCTAAAGTTAGCCACTACACTTCTACATCTTAAGAGGATGATTTTTTTCTCTTTCTAAAAACCCCTATTCACACACCAGATTTGTACCAAAAAAAAAAAAAAAAGCAAACCAAACCCATCAAAAGTCAAATCAAATGGACCACATTTTCTACTGCTCAGCAGGTTCTGCACCCGTGAAGTTCTGACACCAATTCACAAAGTAATTAGCCCAAGTCTGTCAATTACTGTATCTAACCAATATATTCACAGGTACTAGGAATCCTCAAATTGCCTTTTCCATGCCAATCTATATTATTCGGCCCTGGTCACAAAATAGCAGAATAGCAGATCCAAGAAATTTAAATTGGGAAGGTTAGGTAAGAATGGGAGAAAAAGGAAAGAAAAACGTCCCCAATCTCTACTCTTCCAAAGCACACCTCCCCAGAACATATTCTTTCCAAATCACAGAAAATATTGCTCCCTGGAGATACCATCAAAGGGGGGGGGGGGGGGGGGGGGGGCCAAAACCAAGTCTGAGGGGTGAAGGTGCTGCTATAAGCATGTACATTCACAAGTCCCAGAAGACAGAGCAAGCAGAAGTGTAGATAACCAAAACACAACTAAATACGGATATCACCGTTACTTAATCCACAGCTCAAGAAAGTTACGACATAAAGACTTTCCATCAGAAAGAACAGTAATAAAACTTACGGCATGAAAAAGTTAACACGTTATAGGTGAAAGGGAAGCCCACGAAGTGTTATCAAGAGGATCTTGAGGCTGCAAGTGTGACGCAGCCAGGGCTCGCACCGAGCTGGCTATGGAGCCGCGCCACAGAAAACAGCCTTTCCCCAGCCCGTTTCCTGCCATGCCTTCCACAAACTGCTCCTGTTACAGTCGGTAAACTTGAACTAAGTTAAGGAAAGCAGCTCGCATCAGGTGTAGGAGATAAAAGGATCCAGCCATGCGGGTCTGTTTGTATCTACCACAGCCCTGAAAACATAGGTAAGCACATACTCACCCAGCAGAGGGTAACAGGTCTGCCTATCGGTATCCTCAGGCGCAGGAACCTTGTACTTTTTCCACACAACTTTTTTGGCCGTTTGAATGCTCATGATCAAGCTCACTCTTTGAAAAACAGGAAAGTGAAGATGCAGAGGAAGTACACGCTAGTACCCACATAAGAACTGCATGCCGGGATTCGAGGGGGAGGGAAGCGCTGGTTTTCCTCAGAGGTTCAACACATTCAGCCGCACGGTGACTGACAAAACCATTCAGGAAACAAAACTTTTAAAAGGCTGCACACAAACAAGTAACAGACTTCAAAGTAATGGTGATTTTTTTTTCATTATTTTCTCTTTAAAAACAGATAAATATGCTGATATGCTACTCCTTATGAAAACAGGACACTCCAGCTTTCAAAGCACTGGCAACTTAAATTCTACGTATAGAAAAGAGGAAAGAAAGTGACAATTTTTCTTTTCTCTTCCAATCAATCTCTCTGGGCAAATGCCATACTCATTTTAAAAATCCTAAATATTTATAGCACTCACTTTGCAAAAAGCTTGCAGTGTTACTATAACACTTTTCCATACATTTGATAGAATGTGAAACCAGAACAACTCTGCAAGGTGACCATCCACGTCTTTTAGTGGCATTTCAAAAGAGCACAATAAAATCTGAACACAAGATTACAGCATATAAAGGAAATTCTACAAATAAGCCAGAAAATTACAAATTATTAATGTCAGAAATTACAAATTCCAATTAGGTATGCTATTTCCACATGCAGTAATTCCAAACAAGATAGGTGACGGCCCAGGAAAGCAGGAGGTTAACAATGCAAGGCTATGATAGCATCAAAGTTATTTTACAAGTGGGTCTTTAAACTGTGTTTAAACCAATACAGAAGGCGAATCCAATCCCTCGACCTTCAATTTTATAATCAAATTGAAAGGACTCTGGATTCTGTGCATAGGAAAGACCTGCGATTCCAGATTACACACTTTAGAATACTGAACTGTACAGAATTCCAACAGTCACAAAAAAAGTAGTGTACAAGGAGATGAACTGTAACACAGAAGTATGGGCACTACAACCAGAGAGAAGCTGGACACAGGAGAACTGGTTTCAAAAACATAAAGACAGATGCTCTTTGGTTTCTCTGTCTTGTATTACGCTATCAGGCAACTGTTCTAAATACAGCTCCCTTCATTAAAATGCAGTTTGGATGGTTTACTGTGTCACATACCAGACAAGACACTACTGGGGGCGGGGGGGAGAAGAACGTGGGAAATCATGATAAGTTTTTTCTTTAAGTTTTATTGAGAGCAGAAGTTGGTCATGCTTTATTTTGTGGGTTGGAGGGTTTTCCAATTTTAAGAATTCCTCAAAGTTGAAGCCTGAAAGACACACACAAAAGGAGTTTTGTTTCTGTGAATAAAGACAACCATACATTCAGGGGGCTAAATCAAACATTTGTATCCAAACATTTCTGCAGACCATGCAAACAGTAGCAATGTGGAAAGGGAACAAAGTTTTAAAGCTAGGATTCGTATTTTAGAAACAAACAACGATTTATTTTGCCATAATGAGTACAAATAAAAAACCCTACTGCACAAAGCACTTCACAAGCACAAAACAAAGAGGCACTGCCCACTCTACCAAGCACACGATGATAACATATCAGGCAGCCATGCATATATGCCACAAGTCTTACCAACAGCACCAGAACTTCCTTTTTTCAGGTCTTGAGACAGGTCTGCATTTCCTAAGAGCAGTCTCCTGTTGATCCAGTACCTCATCTCACCTTGGTCCCTGCCACTGCAGGGTACGGCCCATACACAAATGAATTAAAGACTCCCTCCATCAGATACTTGCCAAGACTGAAGGATACGTGCAAGTTTCAGGAGTTAGCTGGTTGGTTACATCACTTCTGTGTTTCCAGCTTCTCAATAAAGAAAGGGTGTGTGGTCAGTGAGAGCAGTTAGAGAAACACTAATCTCTGTGAGCCTCCATCAGTCTCTTGAACTTGCTATTAGAGGGGCTGAGGGAAACACTCATCAAAGAACCTCAGCTCTTAAGCTCTGCCTGCCATCAGCAGCTACATCACGTACATTAGAGAAACTGCTTTTATCCAACAGCAAGCTTTACTTTGGAAATCTAACATTTCAATAAAAGTATACACCCAGAATGTTTATTAAATTAATAAAGGGGGGTGTGTGTGTGTGTGTGTGTGTTTGTTTTTCATTTAAATATAGGGCATCTCTTGCCTAAATGGAGATAGAATTATTAACATTAATTAGTTTCATGTCAGAACCTATCTTCAAATAAGTTAGCTTTAGGATGGCAGGAATATTTAAGTTAAATTTTAAAAAGTGAAGCTATGGCCTCTGCCAAAATCTGAACTACCAGGTGTTAAATCCATACATTAACTGCAAGAGCTGATAAGCAAGAGAGAAATGGAAGCTTTTGAGGAAAGTAATATTTGAAGAAGGCAAAAGAAGATTTTTTTCTTTTGAACAAACTGAAGATTTCAGCATACTAGCACACTCTCTACCCATAAAGCACTTCATTCATTAGGAGAAGAAGATGGTCTTATTCCTACTACTACTGAATTCAATAGGCCATTTATTTAGCAGCTCTCTGACTGGAGTATGTGCTCTCTTTTATTCACCCTGGTGTTGACAGCAGTAATCAAATTTTGTACATACCACTGGCTCTATTATAGTTCAACAGCAGCTGGCTGGCTGCCTAGTCTTCTTATCATCATGTAAGATAAAAAAGACCAGCCAAACAGACCAGCAGAAACTACAGTGGGAAGACAGAACTACAGTGAAGCCTAAACATAAGTCGAGCAAGTAGAAATCACATGTTTTTATGATTGGTCCTGTATTACAAAGCATGGAGAAGAACAAGGCTAGGCTCAACACATGACAAGCTTACTTTAACAGATTTCAGAAGGACCACAGCTTAGATGGCAACTCAGCCCTTGTAGAAGAAAATGCCTGAATGCCACACTTCATACATTAAACACTACCGATCAATAGCTCAGCCTACACAGCAGTGAATAGGAAAGTTAAAAAGCATAGAAGTGAGGGAAAAAGGAAAAGAGAGAAAAACAAAACAAAAAAATGACAGGGAACTGTATCCGTTCATTTGGAGGTGAGCTCATAAATACTTAAGATCACTTCTCTATTGCAGTCCCAACACATGTGAAGTCAAAGAAAAAGTTCACAGAGGCAAACAACAATGGGAGTGGAGTGCAACATCCTTTAATTATAAAAATCCCTTGTATGCAAGGCAGTCTAGAATGAGATTGGTTTCCATTTCTTCTTTGCCTTCTGGGAGCCTTCCAAAAGCCTTGAATGCCTTGACTCTGAGAATAGGAAACTGGCTTCTTTTTCACAGCCACCCTCCTTTTAGCTTTTTTCCAAGTAGGCTCTGGTTAACCCTGCTCTGAACTTCCACTCTCCTAGACAAGTCCACAGAAATAGGCTTGTTTTTATGGAGGAGAAAAAGCCCAGCCTAGAGGATTTCTAATGGGTGCAGTACAGGGAGACACAGACTTCCTCCCTCACCTTCCTTCTCCATCACACGTGAGCCAAGAGCCTTCTCCTTCCCAGAGGAGGTGCACACTTCTGCAGGGCTCCTGCACTGCCTCTCCAGCCCTACTCTTTATAACACTGCTATGATGAGCTTCTAGTTAAGCACTTCTCGTGCTCTGGGACATGAACAAGCCATCATTTAGCTCAGGATGTTTTATTTCACCACAAGATGACACGACTGTTTTTCCGCTGATCTGACAAACACGTTTTGAATTAGCAGACCGCACACCAGCTGCTTGAGCAAGCAAACACGACAGCTTAGAGGGCAAGGCTAAGGAGAAGGATGCTGAAGAAGCAAGTACAGAAAGTACTTGTTGCAAGTGCCTGTTGCATTTTGATAGAATAATTTTTTCATGCCTTTAACCCCTACTGACAGGAAACTCCCAGCAACAGCAACTGCAGATGGATAACAAAGAGGTTTTAGCATTTCTGTTGAAACAGCCATCAGCATAAAGCTTTCTCCTGAAAAGGGAATTAGTAACTGTCCTGATACTGTGGAAAAGGAACGCAGTTTGTTGTACGGCAGCTGTGGGAGCCCCCCAGTATGGATGACACACAGTTACTCTCTCAGTTCTCACGCGGGCAGCTCCGACACCAAACCCTTCCAGCATGCAGCGCTTCAGCCACGCTGCACATGGAAAACAGCATGTCTGTGGCTGCTGCAAATAACCAACTGAATCATCCTGCAACAGAAATAACAGCAGGAACTGTAAATAAATTTTTACACCTTTTGAGAACCTCCACCGTTTTAGTTACACTTTTTCAAAGTTCCTCTTTTATCTTTGGGGTGAGAGAAATCCCTTTTTCTCTTGTATGGATACCCAAGGGAATATTTTCAATGTACCTTCTGAGAAAACCCATGGAACATGTTATTCTTCAAAAAGTGTTGCTCAAATCATAGTTGTACCTGTAAAATCCAACCACAACACACTGCCAGCATCCCCCTTTCACTGTACACCCTGGGCTGCCTGTTTCCAGCGGCCCAGAGAAGTGACAGCAGGTGCACAGGAGATATATGACAAGCAAAATGCAGAGAGCTCCTACAAGACACTGAGCACACCTTCTGAAATAAGGTTCCTGCCTGTTCATGGCCACTTTATAAAACAAATCCTCATCAATCTGACGATGCACAGCTCAATGTCTGTATGCTCGTATACTGGGGAGTAACGTGTATTTCAGCTGGAGGTCTGTGCCGAGCCCTGAGCGGCAGCATGCAAGCCCAAGCAAAGGAGAGGAACCATCACTTCTGCTGCCCTGGCCCCTCCAAACAGCCATCCTGGAAGTTTACAGTTCTCAACACCACTTGCCCTGGCAGCAGGCATTGCCCTGCTGCAGCAAGACAAGCTGTCAAGCCCAGGCTCAGCTCATTAGCCCAGTGGCTGTAAGAGCTGATGGTGGGCAAGAGCACTGTCCTCATCACACTCTGTGGCATCAGGATCTGCTGCAGGAAGTGGCACTGCCTCCAAAACACACCTCACTCCCCTGCCCTCCACGTGCCAGGACTCAATCCAAAGCTTAGGAAGCAACAACTCAGCCAAGCATATGAATAAAATAATTCACTTTGTACCTTTTCCTGGCACTCATTTTGTAAATGTCAGTTTGTCTCTCCAAAAAAAGAAACATCTTAAAGGTTCTTTATAAATTGCAGTGATTTTTTTCCCTTAGAAAGTATCTTCTGACACAATCTTTTCAAACTAGAAGTTGTAGGTGGGAGGAAGGGGAAACCTATATGGTTTCATTATTAATTGCGTTTATGCAGGTTGATTTAATTTTGAACACACTTCCATAGGTACCCATTCTGCCTTATGTTAGTTAGATGTACTTCTGCTAACAAGCTCTGGCCAGGGTACACACATAAAGGATAAGAATGGTCCTGTCAACAGTAGAAGAGCAACCCAGTGCACTACAAAGCCTGTATGTCAATATATCAAATACCCAGAGCCCCACAGGAGACAGGTCCTGTGTGGATAAGGCTCTTCCTACCTGTCTACCAGCTGTAGAAGCAAGCCACCTTCTGACTTCAGGTACCACAAAATGGGACAAAGGAAGGTATAAAATCTCTAGAGACAGCATTGCTATTGATTCCCTACAAATATATATACACACACATGCTATATATACATACTCTGAGCAGCAACAGACCTCACTAAGCAAACACTGGCTCTCTCCATGCAGATGAAGTAGGGCTGTGTGGAGGCATTGGGGTTTGCCCGAGGCCAAGTGGAGGCAGGAAGTACAGTGTAGGAGGAAGCCTAGAAAGCAGCTCTGGACCGAGCACATGGTCCTCTTCTTGCCAAAGCCTTCAGGTCTTGAGGACACCTCTACCAGCTACTGCCGTAACCACAGCCTTCATTCAGAAAGCTAAAACTCTCACCTTGTACCACTGAGGGAGGAGGAGGGGAGACAGTGACAGTTAAATTTATCACAGGCACATTTCAACAGAGGCACAGTCAGCGATGACGGAGATGTTAGTGGTCAGCAGGGTGCCACCAACAACTGCAGCTTCAAACATCTAGAAGTTTGCTTTTTTAATGCCCTGCAACAATGCTTGGGTGATGCAGTAGCACCCTCCAAGACATTAACTCTTCAGCTGTGCCATTTAGAGAACACTATTTGTGTAGTGCCACTGAGCTGTCACAAGTATATTTATTACCAGTCTTTTTTTAAATTAGCATTACATTTCTCCCACTGTCTACTTCCCTTCCCATTTGCAACAATCTATTTTATTCATCCTTTTCCAAAACAAAAAGCCACAGAGGGCAAAGAGAGAGACAGCATTGTGCAGAGCTGCTCTGCCTTCTGCAGGAGCTGTTAATGAAGCCCTTTGGACTCCCCATGCCCAGTCTGGTGACTGTGGGGAGTTTTGCTCACCAGGAAGAGTGATCTGCAGAAAGCATCCTACAGGAGCCCCAGGTCTCCTCATTCCTGTCTTGGACAGCAAGAATACTACAGATTGCTTCCTAAGCTAAACAGGCTGTCCTTTCCTAGTCCAGAAAGCTAGGAGTCAGTAAGAAACTATCAGAGATACCCTAAAACTAAGAAAAGGAAAGGAAGAAAAACCAAAACCAAAACACAACCACAACACAAACAAATGACCGAGAAACAGAAAAAGTCTGTTCCCTACCCTCATCCAGCTGACCATAGGCAGTTCAGGGACAGCCTTCCTGCAAGCAGCTGCTCGTGCATTAGTACATTTTGACAAATGCATACAAGAACTTTGACTCATTTGTGCTGACTGAAATGAGTCTTTTAACAGTAAATATGGCAATTGCAGAGAGAGAGAGGACAAAGTTACACATCCAACACAAACGCATCTCCAGTTAAACTCTCCATTCCCAGAGGATAAACCTGTCTCCTGCCAAGAACACAAGGCTTTCCAACATAGCATTTCTTCTATGAGAGTAAAAAAAAAAAAACAAAAAAACCCCACCAGACCAAAAAACCCCCCAAAACAAACCAGCAAACAAAAAGGCCAACACCCAACACCAACCACCACAAAAAAAATACACATGCTCCAGCTCAACCCTCTTGAAAGCCTCCAGCTAACTACAGATTTACTCTTGTTAATTTGTCCCACTCACTGCTAAAAGCTTACACGCCAGTTCCTAACCTTTAGCCACTGATTTCCTTTTAACAGCTACAAACTGCAAACCATTGTGTGTTTGGTTAAGGTTGCCAGGACTGCAGCAAGGCAACAGAGTATATTTCAATAGATAATCCAACACCAGATGCTTTGGTAGGCTATAACACTCCACAAAAACTGTATTAGAACAGAAAATAAATCATTGCACCACAGCTGTCAGATACTAGAACTGCTGCATTAAAACTACTGTTATAATTAATAGCCCTCTTTTTCCCCTCCCTCCCTAATTAGCACAGCATGAAAAAGTGCGAGGTAAAACCATACCCTTTGTTAAATATTGAACCTACTGGAACCTGCAAAATAACTGATTATTAAACTAGTCTGAGGCTGAGGTCAGTTTACAGGGGACCATCACACAGCAGCTATGGCAACACAGAGCCACCACGCTGCACTGCCAGCGAGAATCAGGTAAGAGCAAAGCAACAAAGAGCATCAACCTGCTCTCTTAGGGCCACAGAAGCAGAATTAAAGCTCTCAGAGGGTGGGCTCTTTGGTTTAGCACAGCATTTCTGTGCATCAAGGAAATAGGGAAGGAGAAGAGTGTGAATGGAGACAAAGCACATGACACAACGGAACCATTACCTAGAGGGAGAAGAGACCCACACAACTAAACACCAAAAAAAAACCCAAAACACAAAAGCCTAAGCACAAACAAGCCTCTCTAAAAGTAACTGTACACACACATAAGCAGAGCTCCAAGAGCAGTGAAAAGAGAAGTGCACATCCTTTTCCAAGTGAAGTGCACCATCTCAAGCCACGTGCCCAGGTTCCCAGGCAGAGGCTGTGGACCAGCCTAGCCCAGACATCAGCTGAAGAGGTTAAGTAATAGCTGAGTTAGGTACCTCACTCAGCTCCGATAGCTAAGGAAAGCTCACACAACCAACCCATGTGTACCATCAGGCGGAGACATAGTGGAAAGAGGACGAAGCAGTGGCAAGCAGCTAAGGGGCAGTAACTTACTCAATTTTGCAAGCCAGCAAAAAGTTGTGTGTTCACACCCTCACTTGTTTTCAAGACATTTTCAGCGAGTTTTCTGTGCATATCCTTTGCAGGCTTCTGCCAGGGCAAATGGAAAACACTGGGCTCAGTTATTTAAGCTCAAGTGTGCGGAGGAGTAATTACCAAAGCTCCACTGGACAGAAGGATTGCATTATTTTATTCTTCAAATGCCACCACCCACTAAGATATCATAGCAAAACTCCCAGAACTCTCATAAGAAAAGCCAGCATACACTGTGCAGAAGTTAACCTGCAGTCACACAGTATCCATCCCAAAAACTCCACCTGCACCTCTCAAACTACTACAGCCCAATGATGAACTCTGCCACTGCTGCCACCACCAGTATGGCTTTTGTCACCAACATAACTAAGTGTTAGTTGAATTTAAAGCTTAAATTGTGTAAAGGTTGAGGTAGAGACCACAGGTACAGTCATGATCCAAGAAGTCTTCCTGAGCAAGACTCACTGACAAATCACACACATTCCTGAGCCAGAAAAATGAAGCCTCAAAACACAATTCCTGCTTCGTAATTACTGTGATGTAACACACAGCCCAGCATTCCCACATAAATATTTATATGTCAACAATATACATGTTTACTAGCTGATTTTAAAGCAATGCAAGGGTGAAAATCAGATGCACGCACCATACTAACAATACTAGCAGTCATCTTACTGAAGCATCACACCTTAAACCTGAAGCACGAGCAAGAGCATAGTCTCATCCAGTCTGAAAAGCAGCTTTTCTGCTACTCATTTTCCTCGTGACGTTTTGTACTCTCAGTTATGAAGCCACCTGACGTTTACTGCAACAATAAAATTTCACATTACTTTCACAAAAACATTTTAAAGTTGAAACCTTTACATTCAAAGAAAAAAAAGAAAAAAAAAAAGCAAATTCCTATCCCTCCCCTGTTTGACTGAACAATGACTGTTTTCATGTATTTTAAAAATACATATCTAGCAAGTACACTCACGATTATGAGGACGTGAGCACGTAATGTAAGTAGCTTTGAAGAGAAGCTTTTACACCAAAGTGGATCGATTGAGACCGCACATCACGCTGTGTGTTCAGGACCCTCACTCAATTCAGCAAATGGGCTTTTAGAACCCTACGACCTCTCTAGCATGTGAAGCAAAATGCTGTGAATGGCACACAATGTTTGCCAGTTTGCCTTACTTTGTCGTGTCTTTCCTACTGTCCTCCTCGCTTTTGCTGCTGATACCAAGCACTAAGTAGACTTTCTCATAGGGTTATTTTTTTACTAGCTTCACTTCTTACTCTTGAGTGGCAACAGAGTGGTACTGAAAAGTGTGTCTCATTTCTCTCTGCAGGCCTGTCAATTCAGAGAAGGAAAAAGCCACTTTACTCTCATAAAGCTAATACTGAGCCAAGTTTATATTAAGCTTGTTTAGAGGTATACTTAAAAAAAAAAAGTAAGTCGTTAAAGGTTGGTAAACCTCCAATACAAATAAAGGAGGAGGAGGAGAAGAACAACAAAATACAGAAACAAGTGGTATGGCAGTTGTAATTCACTCAAATACAAGTGCAGAGCCCTCTGGGCTTTTTATTACTTTGTCTTCAGCTTGCCCTAGATTTGAGCAGCTCTTTATAGTTCTTTTTACCTGTATTTAACCACACTGTGTTCATTGCCAATACTTTAAATATCTAACTGTAATATTCCCACAGACACATTTATACTGTCATATAAACTTTGCTATTGTTTATGCACAGTTCCCTCATTCTAACTGTACTAGTTTAAGACAGTTGTATGAATCAAGTAGTATAAAGCTTCATTGCTGTTTTGCCCCCTTTATTTTTTAACTTTGTACCACAATCAGAATTAATCCTTTCTGTTTGTTTTCTTTAATCTGCCTGTAGGTGCTTTTGCTTGGTCAATGTTAAAATAACACATTCTACTCCCTACAACAAAGTTTGTCTCCAAAAACTAACTTTCTGATCACAAAAGTACTTCAGTTCAGCCACAGAAAAAAGTCAAACTCCTGTTAGTATTATCTTCATAAACATGTTAGGCAAAAGGAGATCCCCCAATAAAGACCTTTAAACAAGCAAGGCAGTTTAGGAGAAAGGTGGTAAGGTTCAAAACCAGATCTTCGTAGAGATGTCATTAAATTGCAATGCTATTTAATAACATAAAAACCAACAATGATCTACCTTTGGTAAAACTTGTGCTACTGAGTACATGCGAGGCCCTGGGTCTTTGTGAAGTGGCTCTAAACTATAAAAAGTCAAGAAGCTACATTACCCAGCAGTTTTTAGAAAGCTACTTTGACCCTAAATTCTTTATATACAACTAGCTGCCCCCAGCCCTGCTGTTTTCCACCACCTGTCTTCCCAGTTGCTTCCACATACTCTTCCTGAAAACAACAAAAACCTCACTACTGTTAAGAAAAAAAAATAATCAGCTCCAAAAGCAAAAATCACAAGACAGTTCATTCAGTCTTCTCACTCCCACATGATCGTCAGGTGCTGTCACACTAACTATCATATACCTCCCATTCCACCATGATTAACTTCATCTTCTTTGCTTGTTCTACCCTGAGCTATACAGCTGATAATGAGTTTTTTGATCCTCCATTAGGAGGGTCAGGCATCAGTGAGGCAGGGCAGTTCATTGTACAATCCCAGTAAAGTGATCTGAAATCCCAGATTAAACCAACATTGAAAACAAATACTGCATACCCCCAGTTCTGCCTCTTCCATGCAAGACCAGGAAGCTGGGATAGACAAGTAGCAGAGAAGAGGACATGCCCAGGGTCAGCACCAGAAGCTGCCACTGACCTCCTCCCACCAGCACACAAAAGCAGGTATGGGCAAACACGAAGGGGAAGCACATTGTCACAATAAATCTAACTGACGTGTCCCTACAATGGCATTTCAGCAGCCAGCTAGACTATGACTCACAGCCACCCTCAACACAAGATTTCTGGCTAAGCCCAGCTCAGCCAGAGAGCTTTGCCAGCTCCATCTGACAAATAAGTCCAGAGAAGTGCCCAGGGCCTGTCCCATCCCTCCCTGCTTCCCCCGAGAGCTGAGTGGAATTGCTTCAACACATTTCAAGCTCTGTATTTCAGTATTTGGTAGAGAAGAAGGAGAAGAATACAAGGATGTGTCCAGCTGCAGACAGCAAGAACTTTCTGACTACTGCAGGACCAGACAGAGGTCTTCTCAGTTACTGTCATGACCATTCATTCAATTCCCTGTGCCCTCACAGCCAGTTCTGGCCAAAAACACCAAGGGCACTCTAGTGATGCAGTTGGTTTGCCATTTGTTCCACTGCTTCAGAAAACCAGTTTCAACAGCAGCCTCCTTGAAAACTAAAACCACTGCTCCAACTGGAAATCTGCTAGGAAGCCATGCTGGGGCAGCAATGATGACAGGAGGGAATTCTTCACATCTCGCTTCTGAGCCACTGCATCTGGCCACGACTGATCCTACAGCCCACCTGACCCTCAAAGCCCAAGGATAGATCACAGACACAGATCTTATTTGACACAGAGCTTATTTGTATGCTTTCCACTTCCCTAAATCCCACCTACTGTTACAGAACAGGAGAGCCAAGACATTTGTTATAATCTGGGAGAATACAAGGCATGGTCAGGTTCTGCTGCTGCTGGGGACCAGGAAGGTTCAAGCAAAGAGCAGCAATCCCATGCAGGGCTTGGGAGGTGCAAATGAAGACATAAGCACTTCCCATACAGCCCACTGCTTACACAAGTTATAAAGGGCTCCTGGGGGAATCAGAAGTTTCACAGCTTCAGGCAGGCTTTTTTCTGAAGGTAAAAAGAACAAACTTAAAGTTTCATGACAAATACCACTATAAAAATAAGTTTCCGTTTCATTTGCTTCAACAACGCTACCCTAGAAGTTCCCATTCCAGAATGCTGGAAGTAGTCTGTAATTGTAGCCAGCTGCAACAGGCCTTCTTCATTACCTGTAAAAAATTTAAGATACTAAATTCCACTCTAAGAAGTGATGGAAAAAAAAAAAAAAACCT
>JANVCC010000020.1:3151387-3201340 GCA_025345505.1 Todiramphus chloris collaris
ACCAAACCACAAACAAAAACCACCACCAAAACACAAATACCTGGACAATGTTAGAAAGGCTTGGTAAACATTCCAGGTACAAAATAGTGAACTCATCCACAACAATGCAGAAGTGTTTCACCACTGCCAGTCTGAACAGAAGCTCTCCAAAGTTATTCTGGAATAAGCCAAGTGTCTTTTAACATAATTCAGGTTAGATGACATGCCTTGCCAAGATCACCTTCCTCCAATGATCTTCTAGACAGCATCACTGTAATATCCAAGTACCTTCCAACCAAGCCCTGCAGAGATTTTAGCCCTCTAGAGTCAGTCATTCTCTCCTCCCTTCCTGGCACTGGAACAGTGCAAATAGCAAATGACAGACAAGGAAGGCGGGGAAGGGAGGGAACTCCACACATACACATCCTTTGTGTCTATATACAAATTTCATTATGAAAGTGGAAGCTAGGCAGACTGGAACAACTCTGTGTCTCGTGTTTGCATTAACAAGTTGTTGCCAGACCTTTGACTAGGATTTATGAACCATGCATGAAGGAAAAAAAAATCATAAAGCAATTATTTCTTTTTTAAAAAAGCTGGGCACATGGTGATGAACTCGCAACACAGTGCAAACAGAAACCATATTACATGATGCTTAAAGGCTGAGTTAAGTTTTGATTTCAACAAAGTCAAGCTCACAGGACCAAGCCCAGCACGGCCAACAGTACGGAATTGCACAAGCCTCCTCAGCTGGGTGGGGACCCCTTGCTGAGAGTGAAACTAAGATTTTACAGGAAATTCATGAAATCATCACTATCCCAGCTCATTCAGTCAAGCAATTCAAACATTTTTCACACTTGCATACTCAAATAAGAAAATACACAGACAAGGAAGGAGATGGAAACATACAGAAGCACAGGAAAAATATAGCTAGGCATTTCTAAATTCAGATCCTGACCATCAGAAGAGACACAATGTATCTTGCACAAAGTAAAAAAACCAATTACCAGCTCTTCTCTAGCAGAGTAGGAAGAAAGCAGTGAAGCTACCTGCGTCTCCAGAGACCAAATGCCAATGTCCAGACATTGCACATATAGAGAAACTGGCAGGTATCAGAAAATGAAGATACTCATGAGAAGCCTTGGAAATTAAACTTACCAAGCATGCAGAGTAGCTGCACTCAACACCCATAAATAGTCATGAAAAGTGTTTGAGATGGCTTTTCATTTGAGATACCAAAACTGGCCAGAAAAGGGAGATGGGTTGGGGGTGGATGGGAAGGAAAAAAGTGACAATAACCAGAGGCTGGCTATCTGAATTCCCTCAGTTGTTTGAACTCTTCCTTCTCTGTACCAACTACAAGTCTCTGACCACATGAAGATAGCATTCAGAAGCAAGAACATCTTCTGTCTGCCACTTCTGTTCTGAATCTCTCTCCTCCCTTATGAACCTTTACCTTCAGCTCAGCTATGGCATTGCTTCTTAAAAGCAAGTGAATAAGCAAGAATGTGTATTCTCAACACAGCATTATTTCATTCTGAAGGAAAATATTCCAGTCACAACTTAAGCATACACCAATTCTTACAGTATTTTTTTTTTTTTTTAATTACAAATCACCACTTTTCTATTAAATGTTATCATTCAAGGTTTTCAACAGACACATCTCCTATATCCCCCATGCCCAGGAGCCCCACACACAGTGTGCATGAGACAAGGAGGTAAATCCACCCCCTAAAAGAAGTCCAGCTGTGAAACTGATGGGACTCCCAAGCTAAGGGACACGCACTTATTACTGGCTGCCTCCAAGTCACCCTTGCTAGCTGGGGGAAATTTGGGCTGGAGGTGGAAAAGCTGCCTGTGCCACCAGCTGGTATGTGGTGGGGGCGGTCAGGACAGGTTGCAAGAACTCCCACCCCAGCACATGACTGAAGATGCAGACATGTGCTTTAGTACAAACTGAGGATTTAGCATCCTCCAAAGCAACCAACTGAAAACACCTCATTAAAGACAGACTTCCAACAATCTCAGATCCGCACGCTGCTGTATAATTATTCTCAACTTGAAAGGGATGAATAATTTCTCAGGAATTTCACCATTTCCACATGGAAATCCCAGAAGAGAAAATATATTGGGGGGGGGGGGGGGGGGGGGGATGTGTGTATATATATATGTGTGTGTGTGTGCACACAGGCATATACATCTACGTATACCTCTGTTTCTCTCATCTTTATGCATACACAACAAAGATGACAAAAACCCAACCCCACCGCATCTTGTTCCATCACTTACAACACTGCCTTCTTTTGTGGCTGTGCTTTTGTACACGAGGAAGAAACATTCAAGCTAAAGGTGGTTAATTACACTTCTATTTACCATTTATTTTATGAGCAGGAGGGGTACGAACGGGAGCATTTTGCAGAAACTTCAGTGTGTACAACCCATCACCTTGCTTATCCTGGACTTACACAACTAGTATTCAGTGTTTTATTTGAGCCATTTCTGCCACCTAATAGAAATCTTGTTGCATTTCTCTCAATGTTAGTCACGGATCACACCTACCTACCCAGTTACTAGTTATAACAAAAAACAAGTTACAGGAACATACTAACAATCCTTGTATCTTCTTTCAGTTTTGCAGGCATTAATCCCTATCTGCAGTGAGAAAACAGAGAAAGGAGCAGGAAGTCAGGGTAAGCTTTCTTGTTTGTTTTCTTTTATGATTTGTTTATTTTCTTAAAGAAGACTAGGCTATAGTAACTGAAGATCAAGGCTGATCTTCTTGGATGTTCTTGATATTTCCCCTGACAAAGGCACAGTTCTGGGTTATGGACAACCCAAACATTACATGCATCTGTCAAGCCCAAGGTCCGTGACAATCAATAGTGCAAAGGAGAAGCAAAGACAACACTGATTTTACAGTTTTCCCTCCTGATTGAGGGAGGAAGGGGGGGGACGACCCACTATTCTGCAGTATAAGCAGGCTTCATACATAAAAATCAATAGCTGCCATTGTGATATTGTATCATTGTGATACGGTGCCCCAAAATTATAACAGAGAGATCTTCAGCACTTCAAATTTCAGGCAGATGTACACCCTAAGGAACACCCTCCCTTAACAGGGTAAAAGGCAGCTCTGATGGTAGCCTGCACAAGCTGAAAAAAATAATCAAGAAAAAAGTTAACCTATATATATATATACACACAAACACACAAACACACACACAGGGTCATTCACTGAAGGATGCCAAAACACAGCACTCAGACTGGTAACAGGAGAGATGCACTACTGCAAGCAGTCACCTCTACTGACAGACTGCACCCAACTGAAATAAGGTTTTTAACACAAATTAAGTGTTAAAGTTTAGTGCTGCTTCTTCTTACCATCTCTGAGCAGAAATAACTATAAGAAATCAGAAGGTGGGGGCGAGGACAAAGTAGTAGAGGGATGGAAGAACACTACACTCAAAAACAAAATATATCCATACTAGAATTCAGTACCTAGATTAGATTCAACTACAGAAGAAATCAAGGTGATTCTTAAATAAAGTGGATCCAAATTCATCAGCAGGCATTTGAAACTCACTACAAGAACACAGATTCTATCATCCAGTACTTGCTAGACACAGCTGCTTGCTAAACACTTTGTATCTTATGTGTAGGAACTGCCTGCTGGATTGTTGCGTGGTGGTTGTTGTTGTTTTCCCCAGACGTTTTGCTTTTATATTAAATTAGATGGGGTTTCTAAAGCATTTCAAACATTTCCACCTACTCCCCATTTTTATGCGTGAACACCGATCCTTGTGGGTTAGAAAGCTTGACGAGAAATCATCTCTTAAGGTTAAAATTTAACAGACCATGCTATATTTGCATAGGTCTGGTTAATAAAGAAAAGACTGACGGAGTGTACAATATCCCGACCTTCTGTCATGAATTTTAATTGCCTGCAGATGGTTAAGCTTAGCCCTACCTTCCCACCTGAAGAGTTCCACATGGGTAATTTCTTCTTCAACCTTACACAGCATAACGGGTGTTTCATTGCTGTGGCTGTGACTTACCTGCAGCAGGTGAAGTGTGGCCCATGCACAGAGAGGAGCCAAGGTACCTAAGGAGGAGCTTAGTACCTAAGCTTGAATTACTCCCTTATGCAACTGAAGAATTCCACCTGGCAGCGCCATGGCCTCTGTAAATCAAAGTCATTTATAACAGCCAGCCCTGTTGTTCTGACTTTAACAATCTTGATCGCTCTTCTACATGTGTCAAACTCTGTTCTTCAAAGTGAATTATTCCTCATCCCCAACTCAGGCTCCCCCTCTGCTCTGGCAGGTTGCCACAGGAGAACAAGGCCGTTCTAAGATGAAAGTTAGCTCAGAAACATTAAGTAAAGGAAGCGAGGTCTCTTCAAATCTCTCCATGAAATGACAAATTCCACTTCAACTGGAAAGTGAAAACCTTTTCTTCTACAGCACATTAACGCCAATAACAACAGGAACAGACCAACAGTTTATCAAAGCTGAGGTCAGTTTGCAATTTATGAAAAACCTTTAATAAGGTCTACAAAATACAACTACTTGAATTTCAGTAAAACACAGGTATCCATAGAAGGAAGTACAAAGCTTTTCATAAAATCATAGAATGGCAGGGGTTGGAAGGGACCTCTGGAGATCATCAAGTCCAACCTCCCTGCCAGCACAGGACCACCCAGGGCATGCCACACAGGAACAGATCCAGGTGGGTCTTGAAAGTCTCCAGAGAAGGTGACTCCACAACCTCCCTGGGCATCCTGTTCCAGTGCTCTGTCACTCTCACAGTGAAGAAGTTTTTCCTCATTTTGAGGTGGAACTTCCTGTGTTTCACCTCGCTACCATTACCTCTCATCCTATCACAGGGTACAACTGAAAAGAGACTGACTGGATCCTTCTACTTGACACCCACCCTTCAGGTATGTGTAAACATTAATAAGATTCTCTCTCAGTCTTCTCTTTTCCAGGGTAAAGTGTCCCAGGGCTCTCAGTCTTTCCCCATAAGAGAGATGTTCCAGTCCCTATATATATATATTTATATATTTTAATATATATATTTTTTATATATATATATTTCCCCCCCCTCCTTGTATAAGCAGTTTTTAAAATAAAGGTCTGATTAAATAAACAATATAATGAATGATGAAATAAACAAATAACAAGATGTATTTGCAGAATCACACATTGCCAGATTCAACTCAGAACATCTTTCTTCAGCACCCTTCATTGGAAAAAAAAAAGGGCGGGGAGAGGGGGCAAGTATGTGTGCTTTTGCAAAGGATTCACGAAGTTTGCACGAAACATTTTGCAAGATCCTGAAAGATTTTTCTGCCAAAGCTCCTCTACACAATGGTGTTACTTCACCATATAAATATTCAAAGATATTCTTGAGTAACTGCCATAAGGGAACACTCTTTTCTGTATCTACACAGACACATTTATGCTTAGCTAACTGCAGTAATGCTCTGCCCCAAGACAGAAATTTAAGGTCAGGTTCTACAATTTCTTCTGAGAATTTGACGAAGGTCCTCTAAGACGGGAGAAAAAAAAATCTCAAGAAAAAGCAAATAATGTTGGACATCCTAGAACATTTTTATCTCTTGTTATTCAGCTGCCCAGAGTAAAGCAGGAACCCCAAAATATTCCTTGCAGATGTAGCATAAAGCTCCCTTTGGCTATTGCTTCCACACTTTTTTTAACCCAACAGTCCAAAGACAGACCTGAAAAATAAATTGCAGGATGAGTTTCTATATGAATAGTTGCAAGGGGAGAGACGGAAATGTGACCACTGCATACTTGTCATACTGACAATACCACTAGAAGACCACTACAAGAGCTTATTACATGACACCCCAGCTAAGCAGAAAAGCTAAACAAGGCTAAAGTTAGCCATCCACATCTTCCACAGCTGATGAACAGCTCAAGCACTATACATACATCCGTTCAAAGCTAAAATAAGTTTGGGAATTAATAGGTTTGTTTTACATTGAACACACATAGTATGGAGACAGGAGTAGGCATGAAGGGGGGAGTAAGATCAAATGTCATTTTGTTCATGTTTTTCCATCTATTGTCAAAAGATAAATCTCATTTTAGAAATTAAAAAACATAGAACAAGGCCAAGGTGATATTTTACACCATTATTTCGCCTAGCTTTACATTAGATAAATCTATTTTCCTTGAGGATGTAATTTTAAAAGTAGTTTCTCTTCATATGCATTCTTAATTGAACAGAAATTTAAAATAAATCATCTTTTTCAAAACTAAATATAAGTTTATTCATATTTGATTTATTTATGCTACAGAAAAAAAAACCTGAAATACAACTTTAAGAAGTGAAAAAGCTGAGAGGACTTGTTTAACTAGTTTTGCTTATTATGAAAAAAAAAAGACAAGTTAAAATCATTGCTAAAAACTTACCAAGAGCCGATCTAAAGACAAATCCACTCACCCTCTATTAATACACCACCATTCATTGTTGAGATATAATTAAACCTGCTTCCTGTTACTTTGTACCAGAATGGTAGAACAGGAGGTTACCTTTTTATGCTACCAATATTTAAATAAACAGTAGATGATTACTTGCAACAAGCTGGATGACTGTGTAAGACATGATCTGGTTGACGCACCTTAGCTGTACTCTCATCATTACAAGTCCTGCTGAAGGGAGTAAAAAAACCAAACATTGTCTAAAGACTATTAAGAAAGGAATTTTATATATAATAAAAAATTTATCTTGCTCCCCTTGATTAAGAGAGCCAAAGGATGCATTAGTTAAAATAAAAAAAGTAATTTAACCAGAAATTCTCTGTTGTTCCTGTTTTGTGCAATTATTGAATACTTATGTCTAAAAATAAGTCTGCAAAGCAGGATTTATAACTTTTAACTATATCCACCTTACAAAAAAGGGGCAAACTTGATATCAGATGCTAATTCTCATGGAAACTAGATTTCACAATTTGCCAGACTTTCAAAAAAGGCTTTCATGACACCTTGCAGATTCCAAACTGTAGCAGAGTTCAATTTATTCATCCAAAAAGGAAAGAAATAAAAAGGGGAAAAATAATGAATATCTTTCTTATTAAGTATGTCACAATACAGATACAAAGCAGATAAAAAGACAACTACCACAAAATTGACATAGGTTCTTTTTCCTTCCACTTACAGTAGACTGCATCCCAGATAACAAATCCGGATCAAAATCCCTCCCAACAGTCACATATTCTCACCAAGATCAAACGCAGTTAATTCAATTGCTTTTTAAAGACTTCCAGTAACATTAGTTATCATAATTACAATTCATCTACTCTGACAGCCGATAACCTTTTGGCTCTGCTAAATTCAGTAGAGGCAAGAATGTATTATTTCCTTTTCTTCATTGTACTGTAGGTGAGAGTTGAGCCCCAAATGTCTGCGGCCTCTTTACGCTTTTCTGGCAGCACAAGAGGTTCTTAATAGGATAGCTAGTTAAGGTCCTTTTTGAGTACTGGAATAGTATGAAAGGAGCCTTATTGCAAATGAGAATACCAGGCAGGCACAATATCTTATGAGGAACAAAACCCCTTTTTCTGTCTTCTGTCCTCAAATCACTAGGTGGAGAAAGACAATTGTGTGCATTTTGATATAAAGGGAAAAGAAGTGTCAGTTTAGTGCACATAAGGACCCAAGTCCATAAGATGACAGACTTTTCAAACCATAAGAAACAAGTATAAAGAATTACCATTCATTTCACAATTTCTCTCCTCTTTCACACCTTCATAATCAGGTTGCACTAGTCGTAAGCAACTTACATTTCTTTTTCTTTGTTCCAGGTGACCGCTATAGTGCACTAGCATCTTTCAACAGTGCAGTACATCAGAACTCGCGTTCTTTAACCCCTTCCTTCTTTCCCCAGGCAGCAAAATCAATTCCAACTGAATGTTACACTTCCATGTATTTTTTATTATGTGAAGACACCAGTATAAGGCAAAGCCAGAGACTGCAGGGCCAAAATAAGAAGCTATAACAATAGGTGGTGAGAACTAGCATGAAAAATAAATAAATCAGCAAAATATTTCTAAGCAGTGTTCATCCCTTAGTCAATTTTTCTGAATGTTACATAGCTATAGTCCTTTTTCACCACTTGGCTAATAACTTCTGCTCCATCCCAGCTCCCCCTGCCCAACAGCAGCTGAGCAGTGCTCTAGAGGAAAGGACACGTCAGACGCTCCAAGGCAACAACCAGTATCAAATTCCAAGATTTCATTTTTTGTGCCCAAATCATGAAAGAAGCAAAACCTCCATGCAAGTATGTTACCCAACATGAATTACTCTTTCCTAGCTAGCTCCAGTGGTGAAATTTGCAGTGGATCCTGTTTTCTCCAAAGGCTGTTCAACAGATTTGGACTAGCTCAGAGAGGGACTAGTTCACTGTCAACCACATGTTTAATCCTGAAGGTAAATTTAATCACCCAAAATAAGGCCACTGAATCCTTTAAGGATGAAAACAACAGCCCAAGACCTCTTCAACATCATATTGGAAAGAGAGAATAACAGCAAATTTGACATGCCTGCAACAGGTGAGGGTTTCTGGGACCCTTCACTGCTTTCAATGACAGTTTTTTCAGTGCTAAAGGCACCCTGCCCAGTTAACAGAGAATCATGTTATATTTTGTATACATGTATATGTTATGTCATGTTTATTTTATATACATCTCATGTTATATTTTGCCCAGAACACCACAAATACACTGGCATTGAATTAAGTTCTAGACCTAAACTAGTAACCCCTACCTTAGGTGTAGCATTAAGTAAACCAGTGAGATACAGTTTCATGGGCAACATTAAAGTGGCTGCAAGAAGCAAGAGCTACTGCAGTGTGAAAGTGCCCTGGAGCAGAAGCACCACGCACATTCCTCTGCAGGGCAGGCACCTTCTTTAGCTGCACTTACTGACACAACACCCATCACATGTGATTCCTGTGGGAATTTAGGAGCCCCGAATGACAACAACCTTACACAGGAAGTCACCAAGAATCAGACCTCAACCACAGCATGCCACATCGGTCACTTCATGACTACACCATATAAATGAATGCAAAGCAGAGATCATGAAGCTAAGAAACATTTGAGGGTAATAACCCTGCATAATGCCCCTGCAAGCACACTTGCAACCTCCATACCAGATGCCAGAGCACCACCATGCCCCAGCTAACATGCTCTGTACCCTGCATCAGAGCTCAGTACCCACTGATAGCATCAGGCCAACCTGAGAAACAGTTCTCCAAACATATCCCCCATGTTTCCTCCAGGCAAAGATAGACTTGATTTCTTAACAAAAGGATCCATCATTATCTATGTGATGACATATTTCCACTCCTATCTACAAGCCCAAAGCTCCTCTTGTTTCTAAGCATCTCAGTTATTTGGACTCTGACACAAACATCCATTTCAGGATCGTTATTTCATCTCAGGTGAATGACTACAGTCACTCTTTTTCCTGCAGTGGGTTTTTGCTTAAAACTTTACCAGAACTGTCACTGTGCACAGGCCAGCCCCCCTTGCAACACAACAGCTATTTATCACGGTAACACTACATTCTCGTCACCATCAACAGGGGTGCTGGCTGCATAGTCGCTACATAAGGGGTTGTTTCAGTTGGTTTGGTTTTGGAAAGGAAAGGGAGAGCAATGATCCTTTTCTCTGACTCTTGATTAATGACCTTACAATGCGTTTCCCCTGGGGAAAATATCAAAGCTTACTGCAAGTCTGCTCTTCAGCTTAGACTGGCATCTTTCAGCATCAAGTTCTGGTACTGATGCCTCAGTGTCAGCTTCAGCAGATGGACAAGATTCTTAACTCCTTTATTTAGCCTTGGACATGATCATCAAACAGTACATCTCTAGTGCAGAAATACACACAAATGTTCTTTCCCCTAAAACGTGTTGAGGTTTGCCTCACTAAGAAATGTCCTCAATGTTCTCTTGTCCCTCACGCTGTTCCTGGCACACGTTCCTTCCTTGTGATACATCAGGAACAAGCCACATCTCACCCTACACTGTGGCTCGGTGCTTGGGGTAATGGTCAGTGGTTTGAATCCTTTGAAATCCTGAACTGGCATTTCAAGAGCGACAAGTCAGCATGACAACTCTAATTGAGAGGCAATTACATGAAAGATGGCCACCATCCCAAATCCCTCTCCCCCTCTCACTTCACCCCCCAATGAGTGTTTTGGAAAAAGCGACCCCTGTATGTTTTTCACTGTGCTGGACGGCCACAGCCCTGGGCCCAGCCTGGCAAAGATGATGCTGCGCAGGTCTCAGCTGGCAGAGATGCCCAGCAGCTCCCTCCAGCCACGCAGCACCTCTGCCCCAGCCCCCTTGCAAACTGCTCAGCAGCTTCAGGGGGAACTGTAGCTGTTCAATTAAGTTTTGAGGAAGATGACTTAAGATGTCTAGGTCCTTTGTAGATAGCTAAGGTCTGCTAAGTCTCCTCTGTACAAATATGCATACAGGTATCTCTGCAAGCAACCCTGTCTTCCCTGCAGTTATCTTCTGTGAAGATAATCTAGAGCAGCAGCTAAATTCTCAAGGAATGCTTTTTTTCCCCTCCCTGCAAATGCCTGCTAGGCCAGGGAGGTGAAGCCAGGGAGACAACAGAGTTCAGCAAGAAAAATGTATTAGGATATTTTCCACCTGTTTCACTAGATGTTTAGACTGTCTCATCAAACTGCCTTCTGTTCACAGCAGGGGAGATGCTACCTGAACAAGAGAAGCAGGGGGTCCCCAGCTGTCAGCGCACAGCCCCACTACACACAGGGACATGTCCCAGGGCAGCAGGAGCCAGCACTGCCACATTCATCCTTCCACCCTTCCTCATATCAAGAGGACAGCAGGAAGGACAAAAGCCTCTTTAGCTCTTTTGCTCTTCCCCACACACACTGAGACAGTTACTTCAGTCTTCTTTCAACTGGAAGAAGAGCCATGAAGCTAAACAAGGTAGGGGAAGAACTGAGCCCGCACACACACAGAAAAAAAAAAAAAAATTTAAAAAACCCACAAACCCAAAACCCGAAAAGAACACACAAACATCAACTGCTGAGAAGAACGGAAGTATGTTTTCCAAAAAGCAAGTTTTGAGGCTCTTTAGTTTATTTGGGGTAAATATTTATTTTTAATCGCATATCATGTTCAAAAATGACACAGAGAATTGAACAGGACATCTATTTTTAAAAATTATTCATTCAGTCACCAGCCATCCCCAGAGAAATGACAAATGATAACATATCAATGCTACAAACAGACACAAAGTTCACTCTGTAAATTAGCCTGGTTGGCCATTCTATATTGTCATCATGTTTTACATGAATCTCTGGGTTGCTTTTGCCACATGTTTCCTGAGTAAAACAGACTACATCTCATCAGACTCAAAAAATCTCACATTTTAACTTCAGTTGCTCCAAAGCTCTTCTTTCAAACCCCAAATTGTGCCAGCCCCAGAAGGTGTATACAGCAAGGCAAGTTTATACACTCTGTCAGAGAGCAGGATATCATATTTTATGTTTATAACATGGAAACTCAAGTTGAGAAGTATAAATACACCAGCCTCACAACTGAGAGTAGACCAGCATTAGTGCTAATAGGAGATGGATCATCAGAGTTTGCTTCTGTCCAGTAAACATTCTTCCAGTTTGGTCCTTCCATTCTGGGTCTGCTTGGTTTATGTTGTGTGACATGTGAAAATGGCACTTGTTACCACTGAGATTCTGTCCCACTTGATGCCTCAGGGTAGACCAAGGGACCTGACCTTCCCCGCTGCACTCTTGGCATTAACTTCACTGTTTCTGCAAGGGGGAATACAACTCCCAAACTGACAATCAAGGGCTGATCACCATCCAAAAGCAAACCGGTTCATGAGGCCAGCTACTGTTCTCTCCTCCCATTGCACGCCCTCACTTAAGGGAAGCGAGAATGCTTGAGTGAACGCAATTTCCTCTCTTCATAGATACGGTAGCCTATGACACGCAAAGAGCTCTGCCACACTGCAGCTGTGTTGTATGCCCTGTGCAAAATCAACTCTTCTTTTCAAACCAGAGAATCTGAGGGTTTTCAATTCGGAAGACTTCTACTGGTTGGTTGGGCTTTTTTTGCTTTAAAAAAAAAAAAACACTTTAAAATTGTGGGTTCTATCCCTGCATTTTCTTCATGGAGATGAATACACCTAATACTGTTAGTTGCTATGTAAGCCGAGTATCTACTAACCTTAAACAATGATAAAATATTTAACACTGCCCTCTGAGAAGAGAAGGTTGTTACCATACAGTGACAGAAAACCTGCTCCAGAAGTTTACAGGTAGAGAAGGCCTCAAAGAAGTCAGGAAATTCTTAGATCAGAAAGATTTGGAAAGACAAATATCCTTCATGATCAAAAAATAAAATAGGATCTAAAAATCTGGTTCTTCTCTGGTCCATGCCTCACTTCTCTAGAGGAGTGTCTATGTAAAGACCATAAGAAGTCAACCCTGAGAAGTCAGCAGGTTCTCATGTTCCCTCCTGACAGGTACACATGGATGCGCAAGGAAGATGATGCAGAGAGTGCATTAACCCTCTTGTCATAAAAAGGCATTTTTCCAAACTCAGAAGAGGTGTAATCCAAAAAAAGGCTCTGCTGGAGGACTGAGAACTAACAGACACCACTGCAGCTGGTACAGCAGTCACTCCTTCCCTGCATCTCAACAGCTCTGTAAATCTCGACTGATCTAGTTTTCTTTGGATCAGAAAGGAACAAGAAAAGCATCTACGTGGAAACATGCCACAAACTGAAGCCAGCAGTTTCCCAGTACACATAAACAGGAGAAAAACATTTTCCAGTAGTGGTACTATGCACCTGGGCATGCAAAGCTTGTTGGTAGAGGTGGAGTATATTTGCTAAAACTGCACCTGTACTCAATGTTTTTTGTGTGTTGCTCTTCAAGGGGTAGGAAAGGAAGAGGGCCATAGGGATCTGATGAGGCAGTGGCACAGCACATCAGAACATCAGGTGAAGAGGTTGGCCTTTACAGAGCCTGTAAAGCACTTTGCTAAAATTATGGATAGCAGAGATAACTTTCAGTCTCCTTTCCATTAATACTGTTTTTCCTGTAATCAACAGGGAACTCTCTGTTAACAGTCAGAGGGTAAATGACAAACTTGAATTGGGTTTCAACAGCCTTCAAAACAACAAAACAAACCAAACAAACAAAAAACCAAGCACCCACCAAAACACACACACACACACAGAGTTGTATGACATTTGTGAGAATGGGCACAACCCCATTTGAACTCTTTCTTCCTCCTTCTGCTTTCTGCTCAATTTTGGACATGCTGGTCATTCAGTATAAAACCTATCAAGACAGTGACACAATCTTCTTAAAGTATGTTTCATGGCTTTAATAAATTTAGACATTCAGTGAAACCAGAACGGGGTGGGGAGATGGGTAGGAAAGACACCCAGTGAGCCTGGAGCACAGAGAGTCCCAAGGATGCACCAGGACTTGTAGTCCACAGCCCACTAGAAACCTGCAGCAGCCTGGAGTGCTTGTTTCCATCCTCAGTGCACCAGGGATGTACTCAAACCAGGACACGGGACAAACGATATCCTCACCATTCTGAATGAACAGAATGTTAAATTAGCTAAAAACTGATATTTTATTATTATTATTTTTAAAAAGCTCAGTTAATCAAACCAGCAAGCTATAAATTGGACACTACAGACAGGTCCAAGAGAAAAATTCCCGAGTACAGAGGAAAAGCATTCAGAACAGAAACATTATGCACCGCTATCCCCGAGAGAACAAAACTATATGCAGAAGGACACTACCAGGCTTTCACCCTCCACAAAGTCTTTTCTCAAGAAAGATGCATGATGTTAACAGTGTGTTCCCATGAATTTCCATGAGAAGCGAGATCCAAGAACAAGATGTACACATAGAAAACAGAAAGAGAGCAATAAACTCTTTCTGGAAATGATTTATGCTGACCATAGCTGTTGTTCATTATTAAGTTACAGCAGAAGTAAAAGCCTAGAAAGCAGGAATAGAAAAGCCTTCATCTGTTGGCATTTAAATACTATCTTATTTATTCTCTTAATACAACGTTATTTTATAACTATTAAAATAATACAATTAAAATAACCAAAAGGCTTCACTCTATTCCCAGCATGCCCCCATAAAATGTTCTAATAAATCTCCTCCATTTGTTATTCATGCCCAGACCACTCTTCCTCGCTCATCCAGGACCATGTGGTAAATTAATTACAATAAAAAAGCTAGCAAAACATTGCAGAACTTACCCATCACACCACTTTTCTCTGATCAATAAGTTGTATCACAACATTTTAGGAGCATATTCCACCTTTGGTCCTCTGCCATGAGCTAAATTAGGGGGAGGAGCAAAAACCACATCTGATGCTAAGCAATAAAAACAGTGCACAAAGGAACTAAAGTTATTTGTGGAATGAATTAACTAGACCCATCAAAACATGTTCTTTCACAGCTCAAGTGCATGTTTCTCCCCAAGTGAAAGCATTAGCCAGTGACTATCCTTATATGTTTGTACAAAATCTCTCAGTTTTTAGATGGCAAGTCCTCCTGGTTTTCCACAAGGTGAGAGGAAAAGGTGTTGAATTACAGAAAGGACCTTCATTATCAATAATTTATGGCTGAAAGGTACTGCTGCACATTCCCTATATTGATTAGCTAAATAACCTTAAGAACATTTATCTAATCTCTGTCACAAAACCATATCCTTTCCTACCAGCATGTATCCCGTGATTTTTGAGATAGAAGCTGGTCTTTTACCAAAACACAGAGTCATTCTATCCCCACCAGCTAAAGGCTCACAGCTCTTTACCACTTCTTCCACACCCAGTGGGAGACTCCCACACTTGACAAGGGGCTAGGCTGCTAGGGAATGCTTCGCCCATACAGGAGGGGCCTTGTTACAAGGGAAACTACTGAAGATGCCAGGCAATGCTCAAGTTATTACTCTCCAGCATCTCAGCATGTTTAATGCATCCATTCCATGTGCTCAACAGATTAACGAGTACCTTAAAAAATGCAAAATTATTAAAGAGTGCACACAGTTCAGAGTAGAAGAAACATTCACAAGAAGGTCACTGCTCCACTTGTAGATGAGTCTCCGTTTACAACCAGCCTTTGTTGTTATTTTGGGATGGGTTTTTTTTTTTTGGAGGGTGTTAGTTTTTCGTCGTTCGCTTATTTTATGGGTTTTTTGGCTCCACAAGGGGCTGAGCCCAACTCAGGTCCAATAATCACAATAAGGTTTTCTTTTTACTCTCTCCAAGGGCAGTGTCAGGTGGTATGGATGTCCTTTTAATAAAAAGGTCACAAAAATATCATATTCTAAAACATACATCAATAAATGTCAGTTTCTGACTCCTCCTCCTCCTCGATGGCAGATGTTTCACTGACTTTGCAGCTGTGTATATTTACAAGTCAGTTGTTTCTTGGCTCATTCCCAAAACTCCAGCTTGCAATGGAGCCATTATCATTGTCTTCTGTCAAACCCACAGGTGCCAGAGGGCCTTTCTATTTCCTAGACAGTTATTTTTGTTGCTACCTTTAAAACTCCCAGCTTTCTTCTGAGAATATACTGTCACCTTCTGAAATTACAGCTCAGCTTGCTTCCGCATTTCATTGTAGACACACACTGGAGGAGGGGACAAAGACATTAAATAGACTTCTGACGAAGTATGGAGCACTAAAATTTATTCTTCCATCAACACAATGAAAGTCAGACAATGCAACTCCTCCCTCCCACCTTACAATGTTTAAACCCCGTTGTTCATTCTTCAGACTGTTATTAAGGCATCCAAATAAATGCACTTGTCCCTGACTTCATGCTAGGAGCATCTCAGCTCCTAGGACGGGTGGGAACAGCTGCACTCTCCTAATTGTGCATTTTCCTTTGAAGGAGTGACACCGTACAATGCACAAAAAGCAGATTGCGAGGTCTCTGAGCACACCAATCCATGCTGCTACCTGGCAGCAGAGCAGCTACTGTCCTAAAACAACAAGAGTTCAGCTCAAGCCCACATACTCTCCCCCTTGCCTTTCCACAACTACACTGATTTACCTATTCCAGTCCATCTCCTCACAATCAAGATTTAAGTAACAATATTGCCCTGCTCTTCCCTGCTCACAGGAGTCAACCCCAACACACGCACCACAGACAAGTGATTCTTCTAGGAGGAACAGTCAAGTTGAGGAGAAAAATTAGGAGCAGTTACTGAGGTGTTGAGACAGCACAGCTAATTCTTTGCTAAGCTGCCCAATGCTTTGCACATGAAAAAATTTTCATGATACTGTATGAGAGTCTTCCTTCATCCCCTAGACTTGAGTGGAGATGGGGGAGACAGGGCCTCAAAGAGCCCTGGGGGAGGTGAAGCCAGCAACTTTAAATCATTCCTGGTCTGCCCTTCACCTCAGCACCCCTTCTCCACAGGATCCCTGTTGGTGGGGGAGTCCCACAGCACCAACAGCAGTCTCTCCCCACCGTGACTTTTAGACCTCTTTAGAAACCCTTAACACACGGTACACGGTGCCTCCCATAGCAGCTCTTGCCCAGGGTTATGTCTTCATTTCCTGGCAGAGCACGCGCAAATCAAAGGGTTGCTTTTATGGTTTGAGGTTTTTTTTTCTCCCCGAGGAGCCTCAATTTCTATTCCAAGGCAAAATCGTGCTTCAAACACACGGAGCAACATATGTTATTTCTTCACCTACCAATCAAGAGACTAGAAGAAACCAGCCTAGTACTTATATATCTGCCATTTCACAAACGCTAGGCAATACCCTAGAACTGTCTTCATTGCAATATCCAATCTGTCCCCAGCAGACAGCGCAAGAAAAAAAAGAGGTGACACAAACAACAGAAAGGAGTCAGCCTCCAGCAACCTAAATGTTTATTTTTGAAAAGCAGTCATTTTTAGCAGCTAGATATAAGGAGCAGCAAATTTGTCTCTTTCCTTTACCACCTTGTCCGCACACACTGCACAAACATCCATGAAGAGTTGACCCAGTGCAATACCGGCTATGCCAACTCCGCATGCACTTGACAGAATCCTAAGGGTCCACCTGCAACTAGAACGACTCCTGGCCATTTCACACCGATGAAGCCAAAATGACAACCGAGAAGCAGTGCCCTGGGCCCATGGCAATCTGGCAGCAAGAGGCGCAACTGAAGGAACTGGTTCCAAAGGCAATATGTGGCACCGTGGGGCAGGGAGATCCTGGCGCAAAGGGGCTGCCGGCCAAGTAAGTATTGCTTAATGGGGACAGACAGACAGACAGACAGCAGCAACAGTTCTCAGAATAAGCCTTGCCTAAGAACTCCAAAAATATGTTACAATTTCTCAAAGCAGTCTTTCAGTCAAATATATTTAAAGTAATTAAAAATGAAAGGTAGATGAGGAGAATTAAGTTCCCCTCAATTTAGACAGGAACTCATATCTTAAAATGCACCAGAGGCATGGAGTAATCTTCCAGAAATGTTTTTCCTGTCATGTCTTACTGTTTAATTATATATTACCATTCCAAGCTATCATGACAGATTTTAAGTGAGTTTGTCTTTTTTCCATAATTAATCATAGCAAAGACTCATCTGTTCTTCAAGCCCGGTGATGACAGTACTGTTTTCACCACTGTAAGGCAATCATCCCACAGCATTCCTTCCTGAAAGCTATTGCAAAGAGAAAAAGCTCACCTATCTGCACAAGATGCCTTCCAAAGATATAAATCAGCTCCATATACATTACTTCATGCTATAGGGAAGTAAAAAAAAAAACAAAAAAACTGCTTTTCCACAGCAAGCAATCCTACAGGCGCACAGGCATAGCACAGGCTACTAGCACTACATAAATGCTGATTATAAATATATAAACCAAATATAACCATCCAGGAACAAGTGTCCTACTCCTTAAACAGCAGACACTCAGAGCTATCAGCATTCACCATTAGTGCAGGAGGAAGGAAGGCAATAAACTGCATAGTTCTTCTGTGAACCTGAGGCACCTTCAGTTATAATTAACCGTAGCCAAAAGTTATTTTAAAGGCAGCTTTGGTCAGCATCATACTTTATTCTAAGTGCATAAGATGTGTATTGGAAAAAAAAAAAAAATGAAACAACTTGTAGTTACACATAAATCGATGCTAACAAAATATTTAATCAAAGAAGAGCCACATCCAAAGCAGAAAATAATAAATGTTAATTGGACACCAGAAAGAAGTCTTACTTTCTTCTTTGAATATCATGTCACAAAAGTGAAAGTACTGGGGGGGAAGTGGGGTGGTAAAGGAAAAAAAAAACACCACAAAAAAAAAAAAACATCCTCAACAACTCTTTTGCTCTGGAAAATTAAGAATTTCTCTCTTACAACAACTACAGCAGATAGCATGTTCACAGAAAGTTTTCTTGCTGACTGCTGAACCAGCATAATCAGTAACACACAGGGATCTCCATTCAAAGTGTTTTATCCCTCACCCTCTCAGTTTGAACTCCTCAAAGGATGAATTAGATACTTACAAAATTACTTTTTCCCACCTGTGAAATCCTGTGAGACACGCACACCACTTTTTTGCACAAGCAACAAATAGAAATCCTATCAGCTGTTAATTAATTTTGATTGCTTTACAGAACAAGTACAATTTTCTGCAGTTCTCCTACATCCTTCACATTGTACACTGGTAGCTTCCAAATTATACGTCATTAGGAAAAAAAAAATTCACATATCCTGTTCTGCTCATACAAACAAGCATAGATGGGCACCACACAGCCCTGAGCAGCCATAAAACTTCATGTGTCTTATAAATTTACTCTTATGAGATTTCAGTATCAAAGGTCAAGTTTTCAATAACCAATCACTGTATTAACAATTCTAGTTTTATTGCTTTCCAGCTGCTTCCCATTTTTCCAAAGCAAGCTAACTAAAGCAGCAATGACTACAGAAAACCGAAACAATACATTTACACTTGGGACAAGCTGCTAAAGTTTACATTTGTATCCAAATATTTAGAAACATTTTTACTAGCACCACTCCACGACCTGACCACTGAAAGATCCTGGCAATCCAAATGATCCTTTTCTTCCACATTATGACAAAAATGTAAGATTTAGCCATGTATCTTAACCATTACTTTTAGAAGAGTAATGTTTTTAAATAAGCACAATATTCTGACAGCTTGGTTATCGGTTTCAAAAAGATGAAGAAAAACATGTTGAACAAGACAGACAGACTTGGGGGGGGGGGGAGTGGAGAATTACTTTAGCCTGGACATGATTCATACCTTTCTCTCTTCTACTCTTTACAAGAATAGCCAACTATTTACAGTGTTCTTACTTTAAAATGCATAGGAATAATATGCACACAAAACCATGACACTCTTAATGATCTTCATCCACTAAAAGTGGGTCTCTTATTTATTGAGAGTCAAATTATTAAATGCATATTTGCATACTCTCTCTAAACAAAGTGTCAGACATTCTCCATTTTACAGGTGATGAACATACAAAGTAGCAAGAAACAGACTAACAGCCCATTTTCCATGGCAAAAGAAAGAGCTGATCCTAAACCTTGTCTCCAGCCTTGAAACGCAAAAAGACCCCTCGCTACCCCAAATAGAAGTAAGCTAAGGTAACATTTCTATTGTACTCCAGTCCTACTGTTAAGAGCATCCCATGCTGGAGAAACCTTTCCAGCAAAAGGAAAAAACCCCAAACTACATTTTCCTTTCCAAGTATGAAAATTAGCATTTTCTTTTCAAGATATCTAGGAAAAAAGGAAGCAGAGCTTGTAATATTTTTTTCCTCCAGTCCTGACAACTACCCTTTAATTTGATGCCATCTGTACTTCAGGAAACTTCAGCCCTTTCATTAGGAAATCCCTCCCACAGTTTTACTTGTAAGGAATGGTTCAGATCTGAGCTATGTAGCACAGTAATTAACTTGAAGAAATCACACATCCAGATCCAAACCAGTGTATTATTTAGAAAAGATAAATTATTTAAGATAAATCTTCACTTGCTTTTTTTTTAATTTAATGCACAAGTCTTTTAGCATTGTGAGTATTTGAATATATATCATTTTCTCATTACCAGAGAAGAAGAAAGTTAAAGAGGCTGTAACAGGAGATTTACAATCACTTGCCCTAATCACAACAACAGAACTTACTGTACAATTTGTTCACCCAAGGAAAACCTCAAATACAGACGTGTTTCCTCAAACATCCTATAAAACTGTAGTATTTGTGTACAGATATGCACACAAACTGTCTGCAAGCCATCTCCAAACTCAAGGCTCTTAGAGGTGCTGAATACACACTTAGAATCAAACAAAACCATGTCCAGAGGTTTCAAAATAATAGCAGAAAATGTAAAACAGCACTACAGAACTCAAGATGGAAAACCACAAGCACTTCTGTTTCATGAACTGCACTGCCAGAAGTTAAGAGGAAAACTGCCTCCACCAAAGGTGTTGCTCCTTAGAACGAGGCAGCCTAAGAAACAAACTATTCCAACACCAATGGGATCCGGACTCAAACACACATCCTATGTAATCTGACATATCAAATCAGCACCAACTATGGTTTTTAATGTATGAAACATTTAAAAAAAAAAATTAAAAAGATAAATCAGTTTTAGGTTTGAGATACCAAAGGAAAAGCATTTTGACAACAGGAGTATTTTGCATTTAAAAGAAAAGAGAGCTTTTGAAGCTAAAGTGAGGATCCAGTCACTGGATGAAGCACAGATTTGTGCCAAGGTCTGAACAACTCACTTCTGCTCCTCCAGAGCCTCTGCTCTCCCCCTGCTACAGTGAGGGTACCTCCTTACCCACCCCAACAACTATCAGAGCCTCAGAAGACTCAAACACACAACAACCAAAAAAACCCCACGTTTTTCCAATAACCTTCAGATCTGTTACAGGAACGCTGTGCTAGAGGAAATGCCTGAGCGAGTAGCCTCAGACAACTGTTTTACATTAAGGAGGAAGCACATTAACTTACTGCCCGAGTACTACTGTGATGCACTTTTAGGAGGTACAGTATTGCAGTCACAGTTACCATTTTCAGCATCTGAGAATAAACACAAAAGCTGCCAACTCTAGGTTGCATAAGAGTACTTTAAGCACATGGTTATTTACAAAAGCAGAGGTAATTATAATGCAGAAGGTGGATCCCAAACAAACTTGACTAACACTGTCAAGAAAAAAACCTCAGAGCACAATTGCTATTACTTAATTGTAGGACAGCTGCACGAACAGCCTCAGTCGCTCCCTGAACTACCAATATACAGCCCAAAAAAAAGTTGGAAAAGCATGCTTTCTAAAAATGTAAGCTGATGCAAGAAGCTACGTGTAGAGGAGAAAACAGGGAAACGACATTTCTCTCGACAGCTTACCTGATCTGGACTTAATGATGTCGCTGAACTCACTGTGTCCTCCACCGGGTCCTTCCTCCTGGTCAGAGACACGAGCCATGCTCACAGGCTGGGGTACACCACAGGCACAGTCTAAATCCGTCAGGACAGAGTTCCCATGGAGGTCCCTGGCTCAGCACCAGCACCTACAGCGCAGGACCAGGATCAGAGACACACCAGAACTCCACAGGCCACAGAGGCGTGACTCTGCGTGGGAAGCACAGGCCAGGACAGAGGCTCGCTGGCCATGCCCACACATGGGGAGACAGCTGACCATTTGCTCACTGTGACCCTGCCGAGGGACACCTTACGGGATTTTAAGAGTGAGATGGCAGAGAGGAGTGGTGCTGATCAGTTTAATCCCTAGCCACTAAAGCAAAACTTCAGCCATCCTTAGGCGACAGGGCACCCTGTTGCCACCTGCGCAACCCAGAAGGGCAGGACACGTTTGCAGCAATATCACTGCCATCCATCACCTCGCTGGCACCAAACGGGACATCCCGGCTTGAGGGAGGTGGCAAAGCCAGGGAGCCCCGCTCCTGCCAGGCTGGAGCATGTGCCAGCTGGGATGTGGCAAAGGGCAGGCGCGTTCCTCCGGCCGGCCGGGGGGCCGTGAGAGCCACGTGTGGGAGAAGCCACGAAGCCCCTCTGCTGGGGGGTGGGGGAAGCAAGCCCCACGGGACGGGCCCCACACACGGCCCCCGGCGGTTGCCCGCCTGACGGCCCCGGCAGAGATGCCGCCCCCGCTCCCCCGGCGGGGATCTTGACCCGGCGGAAGGGCGGGCGCGCCGGTACTTCTGCCCGCGGGGTGCGCGGCCCGACCCTGGGGGGATCCTCGCGGCGGAGCCGCCCCTCGCCCCAGCTCCCCGCAGCCGCCCCGTCCCGCCCGCTCCCCCGCCGCCCGGCACCGGCACCACCGCCCCGCCCGCAGGTGCGCCCAGCCGCGGCTCTTACGCCTCCACCACCGCTCCTCTACCGGCTCCGAGTTGGGGAACAAACTTCCCCCCCCCACACACGTCCCTCCCGGAGCCGCGGTGACCGCCGTCTCCTCATGGGGCAGCCCCGCTCCCAGGGGTTGCCGACAGCAAACCCGCCGCCACCGCCGCCTCCACTCACCCTTCGGACACGGCGGCGGGAGGCGGTCTCGCTTCCCCACGGCCCGGCTCCTCCCCGCTCCCCGTCCCCCGGCAGCAGCGGTGGCTCCCGCGCTGAGCTGGCGGACCCACAACTTTCTGTGCAAGCCGCTGCCGTCCCCCCCCGTCCCTCCTCCTCCTCCACGTCCTCCGCCCCTCCCGGCCCGGCCCTGCAGCGGCCCCTCCCTCGGCCCCGGCGCCCCCTTTGTTAGCCGGGCCAGCGCCGCTGCTGCGGGAGAGCCGCCCCGGCCGCGCGGCCCCTTCTCCCAGGGGGCGGGAGGGGCGGGGCCGCGCCCGCCGTGGGCCCCGGCCGGGACGGGGCGGGGCGGGGCAGCGAGGGGCGTGGCCAGGCCCGGCCCCGCCCTGCGCCCACGGGCCTCTGCGGGCCCCGCCCGAGAAAGCGGCGGGTCCGGCGGTGGGGCTCTTGGGGCGGCCCCATGCGGTCAGAGCCGCACCGCTCTTCCCGTCCTCCTGTGGGGCCTTTTGCGGCCTCGCTCACCTGTGCGCTCCCGCCTCGCCTTTCTCCTTCCTTTCCCGCCGTAAATAAGCGCGGTCGCGCAGCGCTTCGCAGCCGGAGCGCACGGCGAGAGGGAACGGCGGCGCTCCGCAGCTCGCTCGGGCCGTCGCTCCCCGTTAACGCCGAAGTCGCAGGGCGAGGGAGTGTGACAAAATTCGAGGGGCGTTTGGGACGTGTGCCCGCTTAAGAGCAGGAAAGAGCTCTCCCGAAACTCGTCGGTTTTGGCTGGATGTTCGAGCCGCATCTCGGGGGGTGGCTGGGCAGCTGGAAGCCCCGGGGGAGTTCTTGCCTGGGCCATGAAGCTGCGGTATACATCACAGCCAGATGCTCTGTGTCTGTGGTCATTCTTTATGTATGAGCAGACATATACATTAGTAAAATATTTAGCTTGCGCTAATTAATTTATTGCCACATTTGCAATCTGGGAAGGACCCTACTCATACTTGCTCGGGCAAGTAAGCTTTACTCACCTGTACCGTACGGTTGCTGAGCACGCGGCCCTTATTCATCTTGGTAAGTGTAAGTCTGAAGTTTCAGCAATATCGGAGAGACACCACAGCTGAGTAATTGCTCAGTGTTACCTGCCAGGCCTCAGCTGTCTTGCCCAAAATGTTTTCAAGGTTAGATGCATTCCCAGGGTCGCGTGCCTCAGTGCCTTAATAACAAAACCAGATTACCAGCCAGCAGTCTGATGGAAAGGAGGTGCAGAATTTATCAGCTAGAAGAAAAGAAGGGAGTCCAGGCTTGGCAAGATACTTATTTTGTATCTCCAGGGGAATAGACATTGATGATAGCAATGAAATGAGGAAGATTTGTCTTCTAAAGTCTTTTTTTCTTATGGACATACAACTCATGAGTTTACTAGGCACTACAGATAACAACAATAACCGATGGTTATGTGTATTTTAGTCTAAGCTACCTTTGATATTACCTGTAGTTTACTATCTCCCCCAAGAAAAAAAGAAATACCTCAAAGGAACAGAACAGGCTACTGGTAATTTATCATTATTATAATTCTAACTGCATTTAACTTTTTTTTTTTTCCTCAACCCTTGATCTGCTCAGTACATGTGTAACAGGGAGGGCCTCACAGATAGTGTGACACAGTTTTGCACTTTGAAGGAGCCCCAAAGATGAAGATGCCTAATTCTGATCATTGAGTTGATTTCCTGGGCGATTAATTAATTCATCCTTGATCTGCTTATCCCAAACCACTGCATGAAGTTCTTACTTGTAAAGAGGTAAAAACAAAGCGTCCAAAATGTGATGACTGATGTTGTGCTTCTGTTGAGAATTGCAGATGGTGAATGACAAACACTACAAACCCACGGATATTGATACCTATCAGTTTCTAACTGCAAGGCAGTGCTGAGCAGTAGGCTGGTTTTCTTGGAAAGGTATGGTCTGCGTATAAACATGCCTGTTTGTTTATGTTATACTGATAAACCTGTACTACACACATAACGGTTAGAGAGAAGCACCGCTTGTTCCTTGCCTTCTGCCTTGCTGCTCTTGACTGATCAGCTTCTCTGCCCTATCCTCTTCATGCTGGATGTTCAAAGCCGAGTGGTGAAAAATCACCTAAATACTGGAAGCCTAGCATCCAGATGTAACTCAGATGCTTTTGATATAGGTGTTCCATGAATAGGATGAGAGATGTCCTCTCCCGTGTAACCCAGCGCCTGCTCAGAAGTCAGCACAGATGAAAATCATAATTTCTCACTGCATGGTATCTAGCAGCAGGGCAGGACCTGGGGATCCCAAAGCACCACGTTGCCTTGCCTAGTACAAAGAAATACTAGGGGGAAGAAAAGTCTTTTTTTTTTTGTAGGCTGCACTGAGGGGATTAGTCATTTTACAAAGGTTACCCAAGACTGCTATTGGGTAGCAATAACTCTGATCGCTAAAAGCTGCAGTCAAGCTGATAAGCAGAAGCAGAGAACTGGTATACCCCATTTCAAATATCCATGAGTAAGCCCAAGGTCTTGATAATCTCGCTCTGAAAGCACCTATGAATTATTTCTCAAAAAGAAACACATTTCAGTTTAACCTGATAGCATTTCCTATTATTTTTTTCTTTTTTTTAATCTCTTTTTTTTTTTTCCCTCTTTTAGACAGAAGTAGCATCATTATCTTTGAACTGCATAGCACCAGCAGAAGAGTTAACAGAATAACCAGACTGCAAACTAGCTCAGGGAAGCAGGAGAATTTTTTCGCTGGTGTGTTTCAAACATGCCTCTCTCCAGAGCTGTCCTCACTCAGCAGCTGATCAAAGCCTGAGTTTTCCTAGCTAGTTATTTAGACAGTTGGCTTCTCAATGCAAGGGCTATAATTTTTATATCTGGGTCTTTAGGCACAAGTCCATCAGGGGAAAAAAACCCCAAACACTCTAATCTTTAATATTCCATACATATGTATGCTTTAGATCTTTCTAATTTTGTATTCTGTCGATTGGCAGAATTAGAAAATAATGATTAGAATAATTTTAAAGTCAAACAACGAAGTCTCCAACCAGTTGTATTTTTAAAACCTACATTCACCTACAAATATCTTGGTTGCTGCAGATCATTAGTATCATCTGGATTGTGTGGCACAGTTTACTTTTTTGTACAATGCAGAATAAATTCTGAAAAGAAAGGAAAATTCCATTGAGCCCTTAGATAATATTAAGAAAGTCAAGGGGAATACAGAAAAAGAAACTGAAGAAATGGGCTGAGATGTAGAGCCCTTGAACTCTGACCAAAGTAAATAAATACTTTATTCCTTAGTGCATGAAAACAACGCCGTTGTGAGACCCTGAGCTCATCTTACCTTGTCTCCTTGTCTTTCCTTTGTTCTTAGCATTTCTATTTTTAGAATACACTCATAATTGATAGGATTACGATATAACTAGGAATTTCATGTATCTCATTACCTTGAGATTGACTGCTATAATAATGCATGTGCCCATTCATCAATGTTTTGTCATGATTTCTGAAAACGATTCCGTATTCAGGAAGACATGAGATACCAAATGGATTGCTTTGTAAGTAGACTATCTTTATTGTCCCTTTCCACACAGCCCATTGTGTTGTCACTCTCAGTTAACAGATCAGGTAGGCTGTTACTCAGCTGACAATGTTTTTTTTCCCTGCAGAACTTGCATCTGAATTCAAATAACAGCTCCTTGGTGCTTCGGTGCTGACATACAGCACTAACCAGTCAGTACAAGTACAAGTCCTTTACTATTTTCATTATCTCTAATCCAAGGAAAAAAAATATATAAAGAGACACATTAAATAAACATCCTGTCTCTGTGTGTTCCTTTTGTGAGGAAAATGACCAAGTTTTTCTAAAAGCTTGGGTCAGTTTTGTCTACAACCCCTCTGGCAGTACATTTGAAAGACTTCAGTACACCGAGCAGACATAGTTAGCTTGTTCCTTTTCCTTTCTTTTGTTGTAATCTAAGTGGTTTAGAGTTATCTTTGTTGTTCAACTAGTTATCTGATACTAAAATACTCAAAATGAGCCCTAGCACAAATTTTGAAGGTGAGGCAGCATTTTCTACCCTCAAGTCCTTAGGCTGGGATCTGATTTTAATGTTAGCTTGCTTGTTTTTATTCCAAGCTCAGATGCCTTTTTGTGCAAGCCCCTTCTGGGTTCCTTCGAAGAATTAGAGCACTGTAACATATCTTAAGAAATCCATGGCTGTTTTGCTACCCATAGTTAACCATACATCAGGGGTCATGAGGTGCAGAAAAGGAGTGAGATGACAGACTGGAGCAGCGAGCAGCAGGCAATCATGATAAACACAAGCCCAGGGTGTAAGATGCCCTCCAAGCAAAATGCCTGTTGTTTGCACAGCCACAGGTCCGCCTGACTGTCCTGTGTCACCGTTCTCTGTCCTTCTCCTTTCTGATTAACCTAAAAAGAAAGCAGTGTGTTCAACTTAGTATACTTCCATTTCTATAATTTTGGATCTGCATTTTCAGTAGATTCTCTCCACTTTATTTTTATCTCATTAGATTCGATATGTGTATTGATTAGATCAGATTCAAGGGAATATTGTATGCATAAAATGCACTGGAACCTTGTATCTTAAGTTTCAGCAATTTTTTATAGCTTCATTATAAAACCCCAGAAAATTGCCCTGTATTAATAGAAATGCTGACATCCCTTTAGCTGCAGTGACATTAATTGAAGTTACCATAATTTATCATCATTCTGAAGAATATAACCTCTAAAAGTACATTAAATAAGAGTGCATTAATGAACAATTATACTAATCAATTTACCCTCCCAACATAACTCTTTTAACTGCAGCAGAAGATTGAAAAAAAAAAGAAAATCATCAAGAACAGAAATGCCTGTGCAAGAAAGGAACCTTTGGCCATCAATGTGAGGCAATTCTCTGCAAGAGCAGGTGTGAGTTGTTAGTTAAAGTCACTCCTAACAGAAGTTGTTTTCTGTTTATTTATATAGTCTTTCCATTTATTTCTTTCACTCATGGCTATTTTTTTAGTGCTGTTCCATTCTCATTTGAATAGCCTATAGAATATATCAGCATAGGTTTGCTCTGTGGCCAGACACATAAATACCTAATGCTTGTACAATTATAGGGTAAGCACCTTTTCAGCAAGTTTATCAGTTAGGAGTTAGACTAGGAAGAGGAATTCCTGAATTAACACAACATAGAAACTTGAGTAATTTGCTTCATTTTAGTAACTTGGTTCACTTTTTGCAGTAAGGAAAAAATAACATCTTCCATCATAGGTGCATTATTTATTCACTGAGATAATACGAAAGTTGGACAAAGACAATTTGGAAACACTTTAAAAATGAGAGCACTCGCCACTCTGCAAAAATCTATATTGGTGGAAAGGGTGGTTTTTTGTAAGTCTTTTTGTTTTAAGGGTAGGCAGTGGGAGAAGACATGGCTTATTCTCATAAAAATTTTAAAAATATCTCCCTAGCACTCTGTGAGTGCTCCCAATACAGAATGAATACAAATCAAAAGAGAAATGAAACAAAACAATTTTTCACAATCATTATTGTTTTACATTAATTTGACTCACTTTAGATCAAACAATTAGATACATGTCACTGTTTCTTTGGCATTCTCTATTAAATTATCAATGTGGACACTTTGTTCTTGACCCTTTAAGAAGTTCCCTAATTAAAAGCAGAATTTAAGGTTTTACATACAAGATTGTACAAGTGTTAATAAAACCTCTCTCTGCTGGAAAACACTATTCATTAACGTCTTTACTGGGATAAAGGGGACACCAAAAGCAGCAGCAAAAACCTGTGCTATGGATGGCATGTCCCATTTTGCTGCCTACTAAACACTTTCCAGCTGATTAAACTCCCCCATAGACTAGACTTGGCAACCTGTGGCTTTTGTCTCCCTGAATCGCACGAGGACACGGGTGGTTACCAAGATTGCCCCAAGAGCCAGGCTTGAAATGCTTCAGCATTGATCCCTCCAGCTGCCAGACAGCTGCAGTCCAGAAGCTGCAGCGCTCTCACCGCCCTGAGCAAGTCCCCACACATTCGGCTTCCTGACCACAGATGGACAGCCTATGGCCAGCAGAAGGCCTGACCAGGTTCTGCCATACCTGCCACTGAGAGCATGCCCTCAGACCCTCTAGGAAGCCCCATGCCTAACTAACTCCATATGGGCTTACAAGACTACCATTAGCCTCCTGTTTCCAAAACATGTAGAGTTTTGTTAATGTGCTGAAAGCTTAAATAACCTTTACTTACTACCACTAAGTGGGTTTTTCTTTCCTCCAAATGACAAGGATTTCAGTTTTTGACTAAAACACATAAAGTCATTGTGATAACATTAGATCTGAACATTACAGGTGTGTGTATAAATTTTTAATTCTGAGCAAATGAATAGCCCTTTTTAGTCAACAGAATGAATGACACGGTAAAGTTTTATACCCACCGAAGACTTTAGTTAAGAACTTGTTTTTCAGTGTTTGGTTTTCTGTGGCTACACCTGCACAACAGAAGGAGATGCTCTGGAGGTTGTGACATCTGACAAAGCCCATTTGTACAGCTCTGCACTGCCTAGGTAATCTCACTCTGTGCTGCTTCACATTTTCACATGTATTTTAGGAAAATTCAGCCTGAATGAGGTCAGTTACCACAAGATGCAGTCAAAGCTATTTCAGCTAATGGTTTAAATCATCTTGACTGAAGTCTTCTTGGGTCCCTCCTGAGTTCCTCTTGAAGCAGGCACCACCAGGACTGCCCCCAGCGAGACGTAGGGCAGACTTCAGCTTGCTTGCCCAACCACCCTGCTCCTTGTGCCCCCATCTTTGACCAGCAATGTGCTGGGGCGTCTCCTGCAAAATTTCTCCTGCATCAGCAGGAAATCTTGGCTGCTCCATTAGGGCTGCCCCCGTCCACTCTGTGCAGCTGGGGCTGAGATTGAGGTCTGAACCTAGTGAACGCTCTGGGTTTCCCAGAGGAATGAGTATTCTGGGGTTTTTTTTAGTCACTGGGAGTGTTTAAAAGGAGCACACAGGTAAGATTTCCAGAAGTGATGGGAAGCCACGACACCCAGCACACCAGGCTGTGATGACAGGCGTGAGTTTCACACCTCAGACAGGCAGGACTGCAAACAGTGGCCTTGCTCATCCCATGCCTGGCATGCTGGGGCTCTGGCTGCTGCCTGACTGCCATGGGAATTACATGCCCAGTTTAAGGAAAAGTGTTTGTTTCAAAATATACAGTTCTTCAGTGAACAAGAAATTTTCTAAGAGACATTTGTTGGTTCCTTAAATTATTTTGCAACTAGTTAAATCACTGCTGTACTAGAAGCTCTGCAGGCAGTAATTATTGCTCCATTTTCTTCTATTAGTCAGTCTTGAACTGAGCCATGAAAATTGCTTTGAAATCACAGCAGACAAAGAGGAAACTTTTGGACATCATTTATTTTGGGATGTTCCAAACCAAAGCTATCTTCCAAACCAAAAAATAAGTCCAGCCCTGCCAAGTCCTTAATCACTGAAATGAAGAAAGAGACCACAAAACTGAATGAAAAGATGATTGAAACCATTTTCCTACCCTGAAAAAGCCTTTTTTGGAGTTACTGTCAGAAGAAAATGAGGGAGCAACAAAACCCCTTAATACATCACTGATGTATCTAACTGGAGGTGACTCACAAAGGCCAAGCGTTTGAAAAGGGAGCATGCTGGAATTTGTCCTTGCTGGGAAAGAGTTCATACATGGACTTTGCATTTCAGAAAATAAAGCTTTACTAGCATTTCCAGAGAGATTTCCAGACATGTAAGAACAAGAATCTTCTTAAGAGTATCCACTATACTAGGGCATTAGAATATAATTGTCACTTAATATCTGAGCACTTATGCTTTAAGCACTTACAGACTCATCTTAAAAAGTTACCAGGTACAGGCCGACAGTTATTTATAACACAGAAGTACCAAAGGGCTCACTCTGTCAGGATCTGGTGCCATTGAGCTCAACAGTATGTAAACACAAAGCAACAAATTCCCTCAACCATACAGCTTGTGTCTGGCCCAGGACAGAAGGAACTTTTTAAGACTGTGTGAACACGATCTGACAAGTGCTGTAACTACTGTTAAAAGGACCGCTGTATATTTAAAATACAAATATATCCAAGCTCTGGCAAATTCACAGTTTAAATCTATGCTGAAATATGATGCTGTGAACATGAATGAAGGACAAATTGTATGATTGGGAAGGCTAGCTGGGAATGAAATTTAATTTTAGCAAATCCTGTGAAACATTTGTTACAATATACAAAATCATCTGTCCTTGCCTTTAAGTAGCAATCACCATCTAGCAACATTTTGTCAGCATCAGGCCAGAAACAGTTGTGACACATGAAGGAGTGCAGTGGAAAACTGGTTTTAGCAAGTATACGACACAGTAGGCATGCAAATGCTCATGGCAAAGTTTTGCTGAAGTTACTAAATAAAAGAGCACAGTTCCCAGCAAAGACCCCTGCGGGCTTGCCCTCCACTCCCCTCCCTTCATCACTGTGTTTGTTTAAAGCGTTCCTGTGTATTAAACTCCCCAAGACACATTCCTTGGACTCTCTGGGTGGGATTTGAAGGAGCACATAAGGCATCCCATTTGAGCCAGGGACCCTGCAATCCCAGACACCCCTATGTGCTACACCTCTGCACGGTTTTATGCTCTCCCCATGCAGTCAATCCTGTCCCTCAACACGCCCTCAGCCAAACTGGTGGTACTGGCCAGGAGAGATGCTTTTATTCCTGTTTAATCTATCACATATGTTATTTTTTTAATTAACCTCTGAATTCTTTCTCTTGTATTTTGAACTGTGTCCTTCCTGTCATATGCGTTGTACTGAAGCCCACATTCAGTAGCATTTCTTCCCTCAGGAACTGGGAGTTTACTTTTCCACAGAAAGAGCTTTGCTATTTTGGGTGTACAATGAGGTGCATGACTGCTTCTGGAGGTCCCACTCCAAGAAAGAGAGTAAAGTAAAACCTTGGATGTCTCCCAGTGCAGTACTGAGCTCAAAGGGGCCTTCTTTGCCAAAAAAGCATCAGTGAAGCTTCAACTATGCGTTCTTAATACAACAGAGAGGACTAGTAAAATATCATAGGTAAGAGCATTCCTGCAGGCTCCGAGATGTATGTTATGAGATGTCCACAGCCTACCATGCTAACAAATATTAAGGTAGATGTGCTGCAAGTGAGACTGCCTCCGGGATTGTTTGTGGCAAGGTCTGCAGGGAGCAGGAACAGCTCTGAGGTGGCCAGCTGGTACAGCTAGAGAACTGGACAGCTCTGGGCACATGAGCAGCGCTTCATGTCCTAACATTTCACTGTTTCCCTGTGCTCCCCTGCATGTCTCCATTTGTTATTTCTTGTTATTTCTCAAAAGCTTTGGGCTGTTTCAGTGCAATGTTTCAGCAATGCCCAGACTCCATCTGCCAAAGAATGTGACTCCTTTGTCCTATGGTTACACCGAGAGTCATGAATAATAACACTGAGGATGTGTGTGTCTCTATTACAACTGCAGGTCAGTGAGGCTTTTTGTTCTGTTTTTCTTTATACCTCTGTAGGCATAAATTGTAACTACATCAGGTCAAAAATACAAACCAAACATTTGAAGATCACAGTTCTTAACTTAGATGCCATTAAAATAATCTACCTGCCTTGAACAATAGATGATTCATTTGTGAAAACTGATGATTTATTTATAAAGTTGCAAAGTGCAAAGCTGTACAAAGATCTGAGAGCAAGAGAGTGAAACAAGCAGTGCGTGATGAAACCTACTGACATCAGCAGAAGATAAAGTATGTGAAAGAGAGAGAAACACAACAGGCAGAACATCCCTAGACTCAGAACAACGTGGATAAGAGTTTCTTCAGACTCTTTAATTTCTGCCAGAAATAAACCCCTTGAATAGCTCTTTTTAAAATAGCTGTTGGCCTCATTTGTAACATTATCAAATGCCACAAATCTTCCAAAGGGCTTTCCTTCATTTCCCACTCCATGTCTTTTTCCCATGAAAGCCTAAGCCTGAATTTGTTTTTAGGAATAGCAACCAATAAACAGAGTCACGGCAACACTAGCAACGGGAAAGAAATGTTACCAAATTCGAATATGAAAAATGAAGGAAAACAAAACCTTGTCAACAATGCCTGAGGAAGTCTGCAAGTCCTAGGGCTGATCCAGAAACCCTGTTAATCCAAGGATTGCTTTTTACCTTTAGGATACAGTTTCAAATTCAGCTAAAGCCGTCACTAAAAATTAATGTAATACTAAGTTTTGGTCGCTCTCCCCTACTTCGTTCCAGCATGAAATTTATATCCGAACAATACAACTTTACTTGTAGACCATTTCCATGCGTGGTGCAGTGTTTCAGATGCTCTCTGCTTTCTCCCTACAGGGCCTCCTCTCGAAACACTAACTGTGCTCACGTAGTTTCAGTGCTGAGCTTTGATTTTTCCCTGAGCCTCACTTTGGTACAGTGAGAAGGAAACAACCAGGGAAAGCAGTGAGGATCCCTGATTCACCATCCTCAGACCTGACAGCAGGAAAAACATCCCTGCATCCCTCAGAGATAACAGGCACAGTGGGATGGCACCAGCCCATGTCCTGGCTTTACACGGTTTGACCCCAGCCCATCACTAGAGTCTTTAACAGAGTTAAACTTCTACATTTTTTTTTCCTTAGCAGGAATTTTCCATCAAGTGTTTCAGCTGGAAACCATCCACTTTCCTGTACCAGGAGAAGCAGAAATTTGTTAGGGAGAGTAAGCCCCAAACACTGTGTAAGGCTTTACTTTGCCAGAGGCCCTAGTAACTTTGCCAGTCCTCCTCAGCTTCAGGGTACAGAGTCTCAGAGCCACCAGCAGAGCAGGCCAGTCTCCCATCAGAGAGCCAAAACAGATGGAGAACTTGTTCCTGTCAGCATCCATAGCTCTGCTGCCTTAGAAGTTTCCAGCCCTCACAGACTGGTACAAAGAAGCTGTTCACAGAGGTCCAGATTGTTTCCAGAGCCTGTCCCCTCTTTATTTACAGGAAGACTCTTAGGTTTAGTCTGGAGAGGTCTGAATATTGCCAGGGGGCTCTAGGGGAAAATTTTTGTCAAAGAACATATGTTGCAATGCATCCTCAAAAGGATTTCTGATTCATTTAGTCTTCCCTGGAAATTAACTTCACAGCCCCAGCTCATTTCACTGTGCATGATTTATCTTCAGATGATATTTGCCTTTTACAGCTTTTGTGATGCACCTTGTTCCTGAACATCTCAATTACTTTGGATTTGTAGAGCCAAAAACAAGACAAATTGCAGAGTCAGGAGTGTAGCTAACCGGCAATTCTGTAACAGGGCTGAGCCAGAGGGTAGCTGCCAGCTCAACAGGCACTTTCTTATCTCACTTGTGTGTTCCTACTGGGTCTGTTTCTCCAACACTGCTGTTCACCTGACTCCAAAGCAAACTGCTTCAGCACTGTGAGGATCAGAGGGAGTGTGATGTCAAGGACAAAGAAAGTAAATGCATTGCCCCTTTTACTTACCAGTCTATCTACTCAAGCATAAAACCGCACCATGGAAGAAGTACAATGAGAACAAGAGCCCAAAGCAGATAGCTGAATGGATCCATGCAACGAAAACAGCAGCGGTGACCCCAAACTGCTTGTCTTTGCATATTGTTTTCAGACACGGGAAAAGGATTTAGCAACATACAAATTTGTATCCAGTCCTATTTAGCCACTTAAGAGAAGGTGATATAAGGGGCTGATAAGACACTTATTGGCACCCGAGCCATCTCAGGTGGCACTGCATGGCTACATTTAGGCAGCAGAATCTCACCCAAAGCTTCAACCTCGATCTGTCAAATATCTAGATTGCTCAGGACAGAGCAAAGTTTCCCTGTGAAGAGAGGAAGAGCCACTGACTCCATCTATCTGGTTGCTGCTGTATATGAGAGGAAAGAAAGAGCAGTGTTATCAGCTGATATTCTTACCTATCATGCACTAGTTTCTCTCTAGTTCTATAGAGAAGGCAGGTATCTATTATTTCTTTGAACTGGAACAGACCTCTCTTTTGGTAGACTTGCAAGTGCTGGGCTAACAGTTGGACTTGATGATCTTAATGGACTTTTTCAACCTGAGTCTATGATTGTACAATTCTCTCTCTGCTTATGTATGTGTAGGCAATGGGGCCAGCTACCCGCAGCAGTATTATCTGATCTCACTTTTGCAGATTTTCCATAGGAATATAAATGCAGTTGGACTCCCCAGGAGGTGGAGATATCAAATGAAAAAGATGGTATTGAATCCATGTCGTACACCTTGATTTACCACACCTGGCATACGTAAGGACAGCACTGTATTTAAGCAAAACCAATAATGGAGTATTTGGGGCACAGAGAGTATAAAGGTATTCATAACAGTAATGTTGTCAGGACGGGCTAATGACAGAAAAGGAGCAAGATTGTAAGTAACATGAATTAGATTTTATTGGACCAATGAATACACTTAGGAAAGGTAGACAAGTTTTCAGGCACAGAAAAATCAGGAAGTGGCCGCTTTCTTGACAGAATGGCATCCAGTACAAAATGCTAGGAGCAGAAGTATGGAAATGAGGGGGGAAAACATTACAGAAGAAAAAATTATCCGAAGATTCTCATCAAATAAAAAGAAATCCTGCATTATCATGATGGGATAACTTGGGACACTTTGTGATCAGTGCACATGTGTGATGAAATTGATAATTTTTAAAAACAGCCCTGCTGCCTAAGCTAGGATGAATTGCTAGGATGGTTTCTGGTTCAAAAGTACAGTGTGGCTAGAAAGAACTGCAGTATTAAGATTTTATTTTAATGAAATTGCAATTAAAGTTTCACCTAACGTAAGCCAATTTTCTCCCTCACTTAGGAAAATGTGTCCTTTCATACTCTATATTTTATTTGATTGCACTAACAGAATTCTATGCTACCCGTTCAGAGCAAATCAGTGATGTTTCTTTCGTGCAACAACAGACTGAACACCTGTCTTTTTTACTATTATATGATTGCATTTTTTTGTTTAGTAAAATAAAGGAGGTTAAATACTAACTTGATTGGAAGAAATACCTTTAAATCAGAGGAACAGTAATGTGTAGTTCCACTGCTTATCTCGTTCGTGGATTAGCAGTCACTCTCATGTTGAGGTTAGTTTGGGTGGGGCAACATAACAATTGTCTGAGCCATGAGAACAGCATTCTTCATATAGCTCTTTGCAGCTAATGCAGTGGGTGGGATTCCCAGAGGAAACAATCAAGTAGTGTTACCGTATGTAAAAATAACTTTAGTTTACAGCACCAAAAGCTATAGTCATTGATAGGACTCTGCCTAACGAACTGAACTGCTCATGAAGCAATTGTTTCAATGACAAAATCTTCATGTCATCAAATGTTCATAAATACATAAAAGAAATGCAAAAGGCTTTGTGACAAGTAGAAAACAAAAATAAAGGTATGCTGAGGAATGCAAACATCCACCACGCAATGTAATTACACAAACTACATTCTGACTATCCTTTCCACAGAGATACCAGGGTTTTACTGTATTCCTCCCTACTTATCTTTAGAGATTGGACACGTATGGTGCAAAAAGTTTTTCTCTAAAAGTGACAAATCCCTTAAAATACCAGACCTTTGATCTCTCTGACCTGAAGTAACAATAACAGAACTTAAGAGACGGTAGGTAAATTAGCCATTAGTCATAGCACACTTGCAGTAATAAATGTATAAACGTATTTCGCTTCTGAATGACTCAAAAAATGATACAAGTGTGAGCCCTTGGTTTGAGAGCAGAATCATACAGAATCACGTTTTTTCAAAGCTGGCAAATTAAATTCCTATTAAAAAAAAAACCAAAACAGAAAGCAAGAAAGCTGTGGTTTATAGTACCTATATCTGTTACTAATTATGTAGTGCTGTGTATCTTCATTTAAAATGTCACTTATGGATATTACTTAGTCTAATCCTTTAGATTTTTTTGAGGACATTTCCCTGCAAGTACAGTATTTGGCTAAGTTGAAGAATACATGCCAAAACAGCACTTGATCTTGACAGCTTTGGCACATGCGCTTGCACACTGCCCGTGACAATTAGGCATATGAGAACTGGATACACGTAGGTGTCACATGCCACACCACCACCCCTTCTGCATGCTGCTGTGATTCCAGCACTGCCTGCCTCAGTTTGCAAGGAAGATAAATCTCCTCCATCGCTCCCTACTTGTCAAGATACTTCAGGATCACAGCAAGGGCTGTGATGAAGAAACGGAGGCACAGGGTATCGGAAAGGCTAGGATCAAATGAACCACAATGCCCTTGATCTGAAGGCAGAAAGGAGGAGTCTGGTAGTCGGCAATCTTTAAGCTACTTGTCCTCTACCAGAAGCTACCAATGCTCAGTGAGTGAGATGATTTTCAGTATGTTAAAAAAGAAGGAGGAGGGCTACGTGCCAGAAACAGAAATTCCTCTGGGAAAACAGCAGATTTGAAAACCTGGGAAAGCTATATTTATGCACAAACTGATAGAGCTCAGAGCCTCGGTGAACAAGAGACAACATCCACAAGTCACAAGAGAAAACAGGCAACCTCCCATAAATAGTTCCACTTCTAGTTGAGTCTGACTGGTTTGTTATAGCCCTCGGGCTGCTCTCTGGCTCTGCATAAGGCGGGACATGCCTGAAGCTCTGCACAATTCCCAGACTTTGTGCCAATAGTCTTCATACACAGGCAGCCTTCAGACCCCCTAACATGTGGCCATGCAACCCCAAATCATAGGCAATGTTGCCAGTATCATCTTCCTACACCTTGCTCCTTTCTCCCGTGAAGTAACAAAAAAATAGAAAGCCTAAACTCTTCAATAAGACTGGAAGCTTGGTAAATGCTTTCTGCTCATGACCAGACACTGCCTGCCCTTCCCCCCCCAGCTTTCTGGGGCTGTCCAGATTGATCATGAAACTGCTGGACTGCCAAAGCTCCTTTAAACTCCCATGCTGTCTGCTTCCTGCACATGAGGAAGTCCACCAGCCAGCAGCTGGGTGGCCTATGGGCAAAAAAGAAAGGGCCAATCAGCAGGACAAAAATGAATGCAAGCCATGACAATGAAAGCACCATTTAAACGGGTGAATTCTCCCCCTGACTTCGGTGAGAGCAGGATCATACTAAAAAGGAGGAACGTAGATAAGCAAGCTGGTGTTTAAACCATGCCTCTCCCAATAGCCTGCCTGGAAAGCTCTCCCCAGACATGGTAGCTAAACCACAGGGTTTTGTTTCCTGATGGAAATCCCCAATAGAAACACACTTCTGACACCTAACAGAGAAAGAGGGACACAATTCAGTATAATTGAACCATACAGAGGTGTAACTCCTCAAGTATGCAGTCACACATCACGCAAACTGCCCACTGCTGCTCAGCCCTGCTCTTTGCTCTGCTCTGACCCCCTTCTTATATAGGAATTGGTTGTACCAGTGGAGGGGGTATCATTGCTCACTGTAAGCCACTGCATTCCTTTCAAAACTCATCTCTGCAACTAAAGACTAAATCTGAGATTTAGTACAAAATAACAGAAAGGATACGTTGATTCTTTAAAAGGCAAACACAATCGGGAAGAGAAGAATGTCCTCTCAGAAGTGGTACAGGAAATGGATTTGTTTGCCCACTTGGAGCCTGACCTTTCCCACCCTCAGCCAGCCCACACCAATCTCTATTTACGCACGGGAGGGCAGTGGTGGGCCCTGCCCTTGCCAGGGACTGAGCATCACTAAACACCCATGCCCTGTCCTGCTACAGCATGAGACTCCTGTCAGGCTTTCAAAGAGCAGTTGGTATTTCAGGGCTCCTACCCCTGCATAGCATGACACCATCTTCCCATAGCCAATCCGTTTTCCATCAACCACTGTTCCTCTGTTTTCCCCTCCACAATGTGCTCCCAGACCTAAACTCCCTGATGCACTTTCTAGATGCATACAGTACAGTACAGAACAGATGAGGCGATGGGAAGTGCTGTGATGCCACTTTAAAGGATCCAGTCCAAATTCAGTGTCTTGTATAGGTACCCTGACTGACCCTATAGCCCAGTGGGACTGCTTCAGGCCCTACTGCCCTAGGAAGAGGCTCTGGTTTCTCCACACCAGGCTGTGGCAGCACTCCCGCAAAGCTGTCACCCAAAAAAATCCTTCCCCTGGGGCAACAAAGTGCTGGGATGGCCAGCCCTCATGGGGAGCCTAGGTACAGACAGCTCTTGTTTCCAGGCCCACTTTGATTTGCAATAACCACTCATAAAATGACACTGTTACTTCACAAAACATGAGAAGTAACCAAGGTGGAGTATTATTTCAACCCTATAAGGAGTTTATCGTAAATAAGGTCATTAAATTAAATCTACAGTCCATTTGAGTAACTGAGGAATACCAGTTTCTGTTATGGCCAGATTTAAGGTCGCTCACCTCACTAAATAGCATCTGTTTAAGCAGTATGATTGCACTTGATAAGAAGCACTCCTTTTAGAAAGTTTTCCTGTTACTGGTAAAATTCATCTTTGGATGGTTCTCCTTCAAGTCCATTTAATAATATTTGTCCCAGAAATAAACAAGGTATTTCCCAAATATTTGTACTAGAATTTGTTATCCCTGAATCTTTTTTCAAATAAAAGCTCAAATATTGAATGTAGCTGTCACCCAAAACATTACACATTTGTTTTTGTAAAATGTAGAAAAAAGGATCTAAGTGTTTTTCCAAAAGAAATCATCCAGTTCAATCTTGTTAGTGCAAATCGGGCCTTTATTTTCCAAACAGTCAGGAGTTAGGTGTATTTAATTTACGCCTTACATAAAGTTATGCCCAGGCTAGTTTTTGCAGCTCTAATATCCCCCAAAGCATACTCCAAGATTTAAATGATTTGGTGGCATGGGATAACGGCTTTCCAAAGAGTTTATGACCTACATCTATTCTTCTGCAGAGGCTAACTGCTCATGCATAATTTTATTTTATCCATATAGATTTATGTCCCTTCCCATCACATAATATTAAGATGCCTCTTACAACATTGCTATGAGAGAGGAAAAATACTGTAGCCCTGCCATTGCACTAGAAACTCTACGGTATCCTGTACTCTTTACTGGCCTTAGTGGTATTTTTCCCCAAACTACTCATATTTTCAATTTCATTCCATGCTGTTTTGAAGATCAATTCAGGAAGGTGATGCTGGGGCACAGTAATTTTAAGTGAATAACTCTTGTGCAGATGCTACAACTTTAATTAGACAAGCAGGCTTCTGTGCCTGTCCAAAACTTCAGTGATAAACAATCTGCTTACACAGTGGCAGCAATAGGATCAGGATCCATGAATTTATGTTCATAAACATTGGCTGCAGCAGCAGAGCTAATTGGGTATAGCCTCAGAAGTGTATCCCATATGGACATCTTGTTAAGAACCTATCTTGTTAAAAATTTACTAAGTTATATTGTTCTACATGGATTTTCACATAGATAAAACACAAGTCTTTAAATTGCTTTCTCCAACTCCTGTCTGTTTTTTTTTTTTTTTAAAAAGTGAACATATATAATGAGCTAAAAAATAAGATGGAAAAACACAGTAATTTTTCATAACTCAATTTTTACACTTGTTAAAGCAATGACCTGTGGACCAAAGCAGGTCATGGTGAATGTTAATATAAAAGTGGTCAGGGATGGTGATTCAGAAAGATGGTACCCGACATACTAGTTAACAGATAAATAGCAGTTGGCAACTTCACAGTCAATTCCAACATCTCCCTCCAGAGATACCATCTCTGAGGTTTGCCTGCAAAGGAAGTGGAATTGCTTTAATTATGCCAGAATATATTTACCACCTAGAAAGCAGTCATGCCAAGACTGCTGATGACAAACAGTACATAAAAGGAAACAATGTACAATGCTAAGTATACACATCCCAGCTTGACAGTTAAGATTACCTTGGTTTAATAATTTTTATTAAGAAAATAAAGCAACGTGCTGAGATAGTTAACATTACAGTCTAGGCCCATTCCTGGCTATGGAGAAAAGTCTGTTAAAAATACAAGGCATTGTGTCTACCTCTGGCTTTAAAGGACCCATGGAGGCTACTTTTGGAGGCTGTGGGTACCACTCTACACCTTAAAATTCCCTGGCGCATTCTCTTCAGAGCCCAACCTAAAACAGGAGCACCCTGAGACTCTACTTAAACCCCTCTTTCAGACAACTTACCAAGAAAAGCAACAGAAAGAGGCAAAGTTAAAAAATTTCAAAACACAACAAACATTTTATACCATTTTAATGACGGTGCTGAGATGCCCAATCTCACTCCATTCTGATCTTGTATTTTGTAACACTCTCAAGTTTGTTAATATTTCAGCTGTACACAGTCACCCTACATTCTTTGTCATATAGGTCCTTCTTCTTGTGCTAATGGCTAAGCTCGCTCCCTACTTCATACAGAGCAGAAACATTATCTTATCCACGATGTCTCTCTGTGCTGTCTATTGGGAAGTATTAACTGCCTTTTCCTCTTAAAGAAATTTGGCTCATGCATCCATATCATACAATTCTTACCCTACTCAATTCTTTTCTGTAGAAAAATATTTTGTTCAAATGGCGGTGCAGGCAGAGACATCACAAAAACTGAATCCAATTGCTTTCTTCGGTGTTTCTTCTTTACTGATGTGTCAAATAACTGCTTGGGCAGGTCACCCAAATGAATGCAGTACAACAGGTTGGGCATGTCTCAGTCTGTTTTGAGTCCAGAACACTATAGGATTTGTTAAGTGGCACAGATATAACCTGCACTATCATAGTGCTATCAAAATACAGGCTGTGGAAAACATGGCTATTAAGCTAGCTACGTAGAAATTACAACTACATTTAGCCAAGAAATCAGCTATTCTCACAGCAAAGAAAAGCATCCTGCAAAACAATAAAAAATAATCCAAAATATTATAATAAAAGATCAAAGTCACAGTTATTAAATAAATCCATTATTTCTGTTCTGAGTATATTAACAAAAGAATTTGGAAAGCATTACATACATGGGATTTCTGAACTATGTAAACTCTTCCCAATTCCTTATTCAGAGGCAACCCCTGGATCTAGGACAAGGAATAATTAGCCACAGTCAGTAAGCAAAGATTTTTCAGGAAGGAGACCCCACTTATGTAAACACAAGAATAAGAATTTTTACCTGTAATTATTGGGTTGCCAGATAACAGCACCGGATGGATGAGCGCTATCAGTTGCATTACCTTCCCTCAACTCAACAGACAGGTGTCATTTGTTAACACAGATTATTTTAAAGGAAAACTCAGATAAATTACAACCTGCAGATCACAAACCTTAATCGTGGTATCAGACTGGTCTTCCAATGAGTAATGCTCTGGCAGGACTCGGTCTTTCAATAAGCTAAGGCCAGACACAGGTGTCCATTCCTAACAGGAAACTAACTGTACATATTTATAAACAAAATACTGCACTCCCTTGGTCTTTATTTGGACAAAACAAGTTTAAAGAATCACTTTCAGTATTTAAAATGAAGCACCTGCTTGGATCTTTGCAGGGGTTGTTTTATTCTCTCAATAGAGGTCTCAGTGAAATGTGCACAGCAGCAAACCCATGTATCCAGTGGGTGTCCTTGTATGTGTTGTGGCATTTGTAGTTCCTTCATTTTCTCTTGGGACATTTAGGAACAAAAATCTTAATCACAGAGAAAGCATACAATCATTTAAGATTCACAAGCAGACAGACCTGTAAGTTTGAGATAAGCTTAAACATAAGAAAATAACTTAAATGCAAGAAAACATTTCAAGATATTAGAAAAAACTTTTTTTTTTTTTACTGTAAGGTGGCCAAACACTGGCAACATGGGTTGCCCAGAGAGGTTGTGGAGTCTTTGTCCTTGGAGATACTTGAAACCCAACTGCTCAAGTTGACCCTCCTTTGAGCTGGGCAGCGGACTAGATCTTCAGAGGGTTCTCCCTGCCTCTGCCATTCTGTGGTGAATAAAACCAGATACTGAATCTGTATTGTCTACATTAGGGAGCCCAAAACCACATAAGAAATGGTTGCCAATTCCTCATTTCTTCACTGAAAAAATATTATGAGAACATCTCAGAGATTAAGTTTAGATCCAACATGAAATTGGTTGGTTTGTTACATACTGCTTGACAATCAAAGACTGAAGGATGGAAGAGGGAAGCAGTGGGAACGTGCAGTACAGCCAGGGCAGAGGAATGACAGTGTCTTTGCCTCTTTAAACAGCCACTAACTGCTAGACCAGCTGGATCTGTTCCTTGGAATGCACATAAAAAGCAAAATGTGGGAGTGTGACAGAAAACAGCAACAGAGATAGAAGACAGGATAAGTGAAACTAAAACACATATGCACGTCAATCATTAAACACAGATCAGCTGCAAAACAGAACTCATTAATGCAGTCCATACTTCCCACCAGTGATTCCACTCTCATGTGAAAAAGTTCAAAACACATGATGAAATAGCAAGAGACAGGTGTCACAAATCCACCAAGTCACATGGTTAGGGAGTGATCTCTTGCCAAGAACTGCAAGAACCATTTCAGCAAACACTTTAAAATGATGAAAGGCCTGAAAGAAAGATCCTGTGTCACTTCCCGAAAGAAGGACACTGTTGGGCAGATGGTGAAGGAGATCAGCAATCAAGAAAAATGAAGGAATCTGGAAAGTACATTCTTCTCCCAAAATCATTAGGGAAAGGAAGACATTTTTGTATTGCACATTTAAGACCATCTCTGTAAGAGCATGCACATTTTCTGTGGTCTTCAGACAAAAGCTCCCCCCTGGCAGGAAGGAACAATCAATTCACTCAGGTAAGTTGTCCCAGTTTGAGTAAGAACAGAACTAATTCTGCTCAGTGATTCTACTTTTCAGCTCAGTTCTTGTAACTAACTGCACTGTCTGGAGTCAGCAGCCTGTTCTCACAGACAGTGTCTGCTTCCAGCAGTGCTAACACCCCATGGTCAGAGTTAGCACCAAGGATTGGGGTGCAGACCAAGGCCACTGCTGGGTCTTGTGTACCACATTGGGGGGTGCAGAGAGTGAAAGGCTGCACCTGCAGGGAGGGGCAGACAGGACAGGTGACCATAAACTGACCAACGAGGGATTCCAGCCCATAGACATCATACTCAGTATAAAGCTGAGGGATCTGAAGGGTCTTGCCCCCCACTCTGCTTGTGTCCTCTTCTGTCTTCTTGCTTGCTTCTTCAATGGCCAGCATCCAAGGAGGACTCTGTCCATTCTGACTTAGATCCTGACCTGCGTTTTCTTGAACCTGGTACCAGAATCCAGCTCCTGAACACAGCTCCCATCTGCTGCAGGGGCCAGTCTGGAACTTTCCCTGTGCCTGCTCCACAGCATCAGTAGTGATGGTGATGGAATTGCCATCAGGGGTGCTGGGTTTGATACTGATTTTGTATATATTTGTATATATTCCATTTTTATTATTATTAATTTAATTTTCATTAAAGCTGTTCTAGTTTCCTTTTCTAATCGCTAAGTCTCTCTCTCTTATTCCCTTTATCTTCCCCTTCGGGGAGGGAGGGGGTTAACAGAGAGCATCTGTTACAGGTCTAAGGGACCACCTTGACCCTAAACCTTGACGTTAAGTTTAATGCAACCAAAAAAAAAAATCCCAGAAAAATGCATGCTAGTGTGCTTTAAGACCATGCCCTAAGATCCCAAAGATGTTAACTGCAACGTTCTGTATTATGCTGCTTTCATTTTAGGGCATTCATGACCCCTCATTTAGGTGCTCTGGTGAACCTTGGTCTGTAGGGTAAACTATGACTCCTCTGCTCTGTCCATCTTCCAGAGGCTACTGCCACCATAGCAAATCCAGTACTCCAATACAAGGGAAAATGTTTCCAAACTGGAGGTGATCTAGTGCACAAACCAGCCTTCTAATACTTCCAGAAATACCCTTCGGTAATAACGCTGTGCTGATGTGAAGTGTTACCGCATGCATCTATTTCTCTGGATGAGAAGAATTGGTGACAGAGAACACATGTCCACAGCCCTTTCCTCCAGTGCAAAGCTACAGCCCTTTGCTCTGCCTGCAAATGTGGCTTTGAGCAAAAATGCCAGACACTAACTGGGGCAGCTGAAGGGTGGCCACATGGGTTCTTCTGATGACTATGTTAGGCCACCCTAACTCTAGGAGCTCTAAGAGAAGACAGAGGGTAAAGCTGGGGGTGATGAATTAACTATGTCAAGACTTGTAGGGCTCGTCTGTCAGTCATAAGAGCCAACCTACCTCCGTCAGCACTTTCACAGAGATGTAGGGCTTCACACTGAATTGAGCGATATGCAGACCCTTGTTCCATTCTATCAACGACACTGTCAGGGCAGCCAAGCATCCCGTGCTACCCCACTGCGATTCCCCAGAGCTTGCTGCTTGGATTGAACTAACCTAGCAGGAAATCTCTTCTTTTTCCTCATCAAACCCAAGAAAAATAGTTAAGCAATAAAATTTTGCAAGGATCTGTTTGGGACTGTGTCTTGTAATACCCTAGAGAAGGAGGCAGAATTAGCTAATATTGCTAATGACATTAGGCTGCTGCGGCTATCGAGTCCAACAGAACTGACTGTAAGAAACTGCAGGTAAGATCAGATGCAGTCAGCAGGTGAACAGCCCAGCAGCTGCTGAAAATGAACCTGTATAAATACACACGTATCAACACTGACACAACTGTCTATACTACATAGTGATAATCTTTGAACAAGCATCCTGAGAATGAGAAGAATCCAGAAAATAGAGTCTACCCCTCATTTTTTACCATACAGGCCTCAAAATGGGAACAATTCAAGAATTAGCACATACTTTAATGCGGTTACCCTGGCTAACAAAAGAGACTGGTCTTACTCTACAGATTAATTTACAGGCTGCACTAAGAATCACAGGGATTATGGATCTTCCTACATACAGCATTATATAATAAATCAAAAACTTCACAGCCTTTTTAAACCCTTTTCCTCAGTAGGAGATACTGGTCACTGGGAATAATGGAAAAATGGGTTACCTGAAGCAACAAATTATATGCTTTCATCACACACTAAAACATAACTGGGGGGAAAAAAAAAGCTGCTGCTGCAAGTTTTTTTGAAGTACTAAACTATACTGAAATGACACCTAAGTAATATTTCACCAATAGGTTGTCTTCTCAGTGATTTGATTCCCTTCTCTTTATGGAGTGAGAATTTTTAGCTAAACTATGGCTTGCTGTTTTCCTTTCAGCACATGTCACGTGGTGCTTGCTGGCTAACCAGTTGTTCAGTACTTTGCAAGATCTTCACAGTTCCAAGTGTGGCTCTGTACCTTATTTATTTCATGTCATTTTCCAAATTCATTGCTATTCTACTCATGGACTTTTTTAATGTGACCAGATCGCGTGCCTATCTGAATTCTTCGCAAAGAAGAATGAATTTACTTCACAGCAGTCCATTATGCAGATGGTGTATTTCTATTACCTCTATTTTATACAATGGGAAATTGAGGCATGAAAAGATTAATGCCAAATATTTCCAGTAACTTTGACTGCTCAGAGGCATATAATATGATTTTTTTTTTTCCTAAAGACTGCTTTAACTACAGACGTTACATCAATTTCACCTGTGTTTGAGAAAGATTCGCATTTCTGCAAATCAGACTGAGGTTCTCAAGGCGACTACCACAAAATAAGGAACATGAAAATAAGTGATTGCTTATGAAAAAAATCCATTTTAGTTGACAGGCTCCTCATCAGACAGGAAATACAGAGCTGCAAAAGAAACACCCCTGGTTCATCAGGGTAGCATTCAACTGTCTGTATATGAAGCTGGTTTTTTTTTTATTACAGCTGCTAGCTTTAGTCACTATACTTTTTCCATGTTTTTCAACAAAGGAGGCAAGGATCCTAGAGATAATGACCTTTTTAGAAAAACAACTCATCCACAGAATGGAGTCCAACAAAAAGCAGTATTGTTTGAACTGAAGGCCAGAGTATAACGAGTGCATGTAAGAATGTCAAACTGCAAAGCCAACTACCAATAATTCATGAGGGTTTAACAAGGAAGCTATTAAAAATAAATGAAGAAAAATACCTGTTCGATAAAATTAAAATCTTAAATCAAAATCATGGTCAGCTCCATGAAACACATTATACCACCCTGCCACTTCACTGAAAATAGAAACCAATCACTCCAGCGGATTATCCTTTTCTTTATGGAGAAGTGTAGGAAAGGGTTGGGACGGATTTCTTGCCAGCAGATTTTATGGATATTTCTTGAGAGCAGGAAAGGTTCAAAAACCTTCTGTTCCATTACAGATCTGCACGTGCTCTAACAAGCCACTATAAAAAGCAGGGAACACAGTTCCAACAAAGGACTAAGGGAAGTTCTCTGCAAAACAAAACTCTTAAGGAAAGGGTTGTGCCTGCAACAGATGCATTTCTAGCCAAAAACTCCAGTTTTCTAAATTGCTTTAGCATAAAAACATTTGGGGTTTTGTGTTTGGGGTTTTTTTGGGTAATGATTACTCTTCTTGTAAAAACTATGATTATTTTTACTTTTCTTTTTCCTTTCTCACAGTGCTGAATAGCTGCCACTAATTCACTGTGTAACTGACAAAGCTGGGTTCAACTTTTCATCAAGATCAGCACTGCATCCACAAAATCTACATGAGCATTTATTCTATGTACAAACATGCTCGTTAATAAGCACACAAACAGAACTACACGATTTGTATGCAAAGATGTGGGTTTCCAAGGGCAGCATTTTTCCATTGCAACGTTACAGGTAAAATGTACCTTCAAACATTCACCCATTTTTACTAATTTGTACCTTAATGAAGAATACGAGCGAACGTTTATTTAATGAAACATTTGAACCTGTCAGTACTGCTTTCTAATGAACTGTTCCAGAAAGTACGGCATGTTTTGCATTTACAATTTAACTGTGGGAACAGTCAAAAAAGATAATATATGTACTTGCATTTCCTAGAAACTCACCACCAGGCCACCCTCCTCTCCATAACTCCCTCTTGACTATCACATTCCTGTGTTTATACCATGTCCACATTTGTGATGCCAGATCACCTTATGTACCACGTAATAAAATACCCTGTTTGAAATATTTCACCTTCTGTTTCATGTTGCATTGAAGGCCCATGTGTTGTTACCTCTCTCTCTAGTTTATCCTTTATGTAGTCTGTAGCACCACATAATATATTTGGACTGAAAGTTTAGAATCATTTTTCAGCTCAAATTATCAGGAACAGGGTGGCTAGGATCAACTGCATTAGAATTCTACCAGGATGCTCTGACAAACACTATTATTTTAAATAAATGTGTACTTGATTTGTACTTCCCATATTTTTAACCTACTTAAAACACCATGACGCTAGCCTGTCAAAAAATAACCCAAAACAAAACAAGAAAACCAAACAACAAAACTATGCTACACCAAATTAAACATTGCACAATGTACAGCAACTGCCACATCTGTGCTGCTAAATAAACCAAAACCAGGGGCTTAGTCTGAAAATCCTGCTTGTGCACTCTGCTTATCTTTTAGCTGAACCCCTGTCACAGTTTAGGGAACGGTCACCACTAAGGACCATTCCCCTAGAAGTAACATTTGCTTCCCTGCACCCTGCTGGGGTTGGCTGGGGACACATCAGCGGGCTCTACGCTATAGCGCGTGCAGGAGTTACCCTCTCTGTCACACTGTAAATTTAATCACGGTGACAGTTTATCATACAGCCGTGAGAGTATTCAAAGTGCTTGGAACTGAAAAACAAAACAAAAAAAAAAAAAAAGCTCTACAAAAAATACCTAAGTTATCCTTCAGAGCGACCAAGTCACCACTTGGGGTCGAGGGAGCTGGAGGGGGCTGATCTCCATCCACCCAGAGTGCCACAGGCCCCTAGAACGACGGTCCTACCGCCTCCTGCCAAACGCAGGCAGTGTCTCCGCCTGCAGAGCGCTCTTCGTGATGCAGTTTTTATGTACCGTCATACCAGGTGCAGCTGCCTTCTCGGGCACCTTTGCGGAGAACCGCCGTGAACTACACAAGCCAGAAGCAACGGGCGGCACCTTGCCGGGCTAAGGGGAGCGGCGGCACCCAGCACTGTCGGGCGTGGGCCTCCGCCGGCCTGCTCTGGCCGAGCTCCCAGGGGCCTTCCTGGCGCAGCAGGGCCGGGAGGGCCCCACGCCCGCTGCCCCGGGGATTCCTGTCACCCCCTCGGCCCGCCACGGCGCCGGCGACAGGACGCGCTGCCGGGGCTGGGACACTCCGCCGTGGGCACCGAGGCCCAGGCCCGACCGGCCTGCGAAAGACACGCAAAAACATATATATATATATATATACACACTTCAAAATGAAGTCACGAAACCAACTCTTAAGCTAAAGTGACGGTGCTTAACGCAGCGCGGGGAGGCCCAGCGGAGCTGGCCGGGCCGGGGGGAGCAAGCAGGCCCGCTTTCAGCTTAAGCCGCCGCCGCCGCCGCGCCGCCAAGCGCCTGCAGAGCTGCCGCGGCTGCTGCCCCGCGGGCAGGGTGCCGGCCGCCGTTCCCAGCGCCGCTCCCCGCCCCTCTCTGCCTCCCGCCGCGGCCCGGCGGCTCCCGGCTCCCCGCGGCCGCGCCGGTCAGGCCTCCGCCGGGTCGCTGCACGCTCCACGGCAGTGTAACGGAGCTCCGGAAAAAAAACAGCTCCTACCAGGAGTGGGGTTCGAACCCACGCGGACATACGTCCATTGGATCTTAAGTCCAACGCCTTAACCACTCGGCCATCCTGGTGCAGATACAGGAACCGCTCGCAGCCGCTCCTACATACGAGGCCACGCTCCCGTCCGACCCCCCCGCCCGCCGGCGACCCCCGGCCCGGCGCGCGGTTCCCCCTGCCCCGCCGCCCCCTCTTCCCCCGCTTTTATTCCCAGGGCGGGAGGGCGCAGGGCGGCGCGCGCGGGCGGCCCCTCTTGGCGGCAGCGGGCGGCAGGCAGGCAAGGCCCGGCGGGGAGTCCTACCCCGGCCTGCGCCCCTCGCCCTCCCCAAGCCCGTCCGCGGCCCTCCCCCCGCCGCCTCGCCTCTGGCGGCCGCCAGGGCCGGAGCGGAAGGGGGGGGCGTGGGGCCGGCGTGAGCCCGCCCCTGAGGGGAGAGCTCGGGCGGTGTTGTGGGCGCCCTGGGCCAGGCCGCCTCGGGCCGGGGCCGGCTGCCCCGCGGCGAAGGAAGTACGGCTTTGTTCGTACTCCGCACGGTTTAGGGCCTTGCTGGGGTGAGGTGAGCGGGAGAGGCCGGGAGAGCTGCGGCACAGGTGGGGATCGTCGGG
>JANVCC010000020.1:3201440-3266064 GCA_025345505.1 Todiramphus chloris collaris
CAAAAAAAAGGTGGCGGGGGGGAACGGCCCGGCTTTTTTTTTTTTTCCTCTGCTCCGCCCCCGGCGGTACTGCCTGGTGGAGTGGCAACTGCCAGGTGCTCCTCTCGGGGGAAGCCCGTGTTCTGTACTGACGTTTTCTTACCCTGCCCATTTGTTGCCTGGAGTGTATCTTCCCTTGCTAACAGAAGGAAACAAACCAAAGAAAGTCCAAAGGGATCAACTGATGCTTAATTACCAAAAAATAAAAAACTTAAGAGGAAAGATTTCTTGCCAATCACCACTGCACACCAGGTCTAGGGATGTTCCTACTGCACCATCCCTGGTTAGTGCTGGCACTGGGACCTCTCCACCTTTTACTCCCGCACCAGGAAGGTGAAGTGCCCCATCATCGGCCTTGCACCCTGCTGCCTTTGCTGTCTGTTTTCCGGAGAAGAAAATGCCTCACTCCACTAAGCAGAACGTGAGCTAGGTGGCCCTCTTTAAGGGTTCTGAAACTCGAATTTGCAGGTTTTAGGTGGTGCCCCACCTCTTCAGCTGTTAGTGCTCAGAGACCCCCTGTACACTAGGTGTGCTTGTGAAGGAAAATGCTTCTTTCATACAATAAAATCGATTTTTAATATTTTACAAATGTGAAGAACAGATGTGAAACTTGCACCCTCTTTTTTCTTAGTTTTATTCACACACTGGAGACCATCCTGTATCGTTGGCTTGAAATGAGCATTATACCATAGCTAGTATTGCTCCACGGTCAGTTATGGCTGTGCCTTTCAGCAAAGGTATTGAGTAGCAGAATGCCATGAGACTGGTTATCTCATTCTCTAGTCACATCTGACATTATTTCTGAGAAGTGTAATAAAATGTTGCTTTTTCTGGTTAAGACTTTGTTCCCTAATAGTGTATTCACTGGAGGGTGTGACAGTGGAGGTGTTTCACACTGTCTGTGACTAGCTTCAGCTCAACTATTACAAAGACACTATATAATATGTTAGAAACATAGAAGAAGATAGATCTGCTGCTGCCTTCCCACATATTAGATAAACAACTACCATGGCTCCACGTGAAAATCACATTGCTTTGGAAGTAGACTAATCATCACATACAGTATCTTATTAATTGATACTGTTTCCTGCCTTCATCATAGCAGTGATATTTTTCTAGAGATAGAAACACAACCATGTGTAACTCTTTCCTTTCTGAAATAAATTTCAAGTATCTACCAGGGTTCAAAAATCCTGAGAACTCATTTAGTTTTCAAGAAATTATAAAATACAACTCAGGCTGTGCAGTCAAAACATCCTTAATGTAGGTTTGCCTCCTTAGATGGGAAAAGCAGCAATTTAGCTTAGCCACTCAGTCCAGCCTCAGGTTTTTCTCTTCTGAAATAAACAAACAAATAAATAAATAAAGGTCTTAAACTAAGAGCCTTACTTTCTAGAAGTGTATCCCAAGACATGTGCTAGAGAGATGATTGCTCAAGTGCATACATAGTCTTGAGTCCTTCACATTGAGGTAGCAAAGGTTCAACTGCCATTTCTCTAAAATGAAATCCATATTTCAGAAAAAAAAAAAAGCCCCGATTCCCATAAGATGAAGGCTGGTACACATAGCCGGGATGTTCAGCATTCTATACCAAGCATATTTTGCAACAGGGGATTTTTTTTCCACGTTTATATTTATGCAATGCATTTTCGGAAGGAGAATGAACTGGTTGCCAGTTCTTTCTCCTCCTCAGAAAGTGTTAAGATTCATAGGTTGTTTTAGCTTTGTTTTTTTTTTTAGACTGCTGCTGCTTTCAGTAGGAAACAAAACCAAAGCACCAGCACCCCTGAAAGCTAAAGCAGCCCCTCTCACATTTTAACTACTTCCCCCTCGTATCCAACTATAGGGTTTGCCACATCAGAGAAAGGAAAATAAAACAACCAACCCATAGAACACGCTACACACATCTCCATAGGAGTCCTCTTTACTTTCAGAAGGCAAATTTCCTTAGCGAGACTGAAGATGTCCATTCTGCAGCTTCTGTTATTACTATGCTAACATATTATCAAGCTACTTCTATCATCTTCTTCCACTCATCCTGTGTGGCATGAGTCTTCACAACCATAGCGTGATCATTTTTTTTTTATAGTTTGTTTAACTGTGACTAGGGAAGCTCACAGGATGGCAAAATTTGAGTTCTTACACAACTGAGGGATAGAAAAACCCCAAAGTATTAAGCAATGAACACATGTTTGCAAGGAAGAGACATTTCTTCAGTTACTGGAAGTAATATTTTAAGTGAGTCTAATTCACAATGCAACTTAAAAATAGTTTTAAATTGTCCCAAGCTGGTGTTTCAATGATTCTCAGCTTCTTTCCTTCAACAGCCTTAAGTCAAGAGACAAGGTCTCCAATTACCTTTTTCTTCATGCTTTTGCTCTTTCCCCATGCCTCAGATCAGACTAAAGATTTGAATGTAAGCTTTGCATTTCTACTAGTGAAATCATCAAGATCTCTCAGAACTTCAAGAGTAAATTAGTATTTGTGTAAAGAATCATCTTAGAATGTATGAAACTATTTTTTCATGGATTTGATAGGAAAAATTATGGGAAGTCTATCTCAATATGCAACACATTTGTTTTACTGTGGCAACAAATATTAGGAGGACTCTTTTTAAGGCATTGTTTAATCTTGTTTCACCAACTCAAGGGTTTAATCCAGTAGCTTTTAAACTAAACTTTGACAATGCAAGAAACTATTCAGAACAGCCAATTCAATGTACAACAGTCTGCACGTTCAGTTTTTCTTATTAAAACTTTTATTCCATTTACAGACATACATATGTGCAAAAAAGAAACCGACAACAAAAAAAAAAACCCCACATTTTTATCAAAAGCATTGATGAGTGCTAAGAATATGCAGATGAAATGCAATACAAATTTTATTCTTCGTTGATTTATGTCCACATGCCGACCCTCAGAGGTTTAGGGTATTTTGACTTGAACGGCAGTACCGATGGAGTATGGTATGACTTCGTCTTCCTAATTAGCACCAAAGCTACTGGTAATGGTGCCAGCTCAACAACCTCCTTTCTCCCACTTCAGATTTGAACATTGGAGAGGTCCTCAGGCAAGCATAATTCTGATGTCATCATGACATCACTGAATATCAGAATATCTTCTAGTTTAGAAGATAGACATTCCTCACTCTTCCATGTCACAGACAGATTCTTCAGCAAAAGAGACTTTCTGTTTCTGAGAAGAGTTATCCATTTAGCTTCTGTGTAAAAAGGCGTGTCTGGCTAAGAAGTATTTCCCACTACAATATGAAAGCTTGGAAGTTGAATTTATTTTGCTATTTTGTTATATCAAAATAAATAGTAAGAAATGTTTGGGTATTTTTTCACATATAAAATTAGTGTGCAAAAGTTCAGAAGGGAAAAGTTTTCATTGTGATTCCAGTGCAGAAAGATGGCTATGTGCATCTCCTGAGGAAAACTCCCAAAATATTTGAAATGTTTAAATATATTTACTAAAATATCTACAAATAGGATCAGAGTTTAAAAAAAAAAAGTCACTGACTTCTGAAAAACATATCCTGCATTAATTCAAAGGATAGCAATAGATCACAGTGTATCAGGAAGCCACCTAGAACTACTATAGTTGTAAACCTTCCAGAAGCAGGAGCTGTAATCACTCACCAGACATTATGAATCCATGTTTCACTGACAGTGTTCAGTGGTTTCCAGAGCTGTGAATTTTCTATTCCCTCCTCACCCTCCAAACCTACTGTGGGCAGACTCCTTTTGCACAAAAGGATAGATTACTTTTGAATTTGAGAAGAGCACTGAAATGACATGAAAATGCTGTTTTCTTTCTTTTGCGGGTGTACTGAAGAATTATGTCTATTTTCTTTCCCAAGTGGAGATTTCCTCCTAATAATGGAAGGAAAGTCATAGGTTTTGTACACCAGTAAAATTGCATGTTAATAAATTCAATCCTTCATGTTATTTAAAATAGGTATTTAAAAAAATCCATAATCAATGCTTATAAAAAAAAAAAAATCTGCTGACTGGATAATCCTTCCACTAAAACTGCTTGTGTGTATGTGCCAGCACAGAAGACCCTAAAATGCTTTCTTGACCCCTGAATTGTTGTCTTCCTGTGGGTGCTTCTGCAGAAGGCCACTGCATGCCTTTCTTCTGGCTGAGGTGTTAATTGGCACAAAAATGTATTAGAAGCATAAAAACATGGCAGTTTTGAAATGGAGAGTACAGACAGTGGCTCCAGTTAAGTCAGTGAGATGCCTCACTATTCCAGTGCTTCTAGTCTCCTTGACAAAGCTGTGGGTACTCAAACTGGAGAAAAGCAAACACTTTCACAAAAACAGAGCAAAACATGCATATTATCATTTAAGGTGCAGTTACTTCTGTTAAGATTCATGACAGGTGAAAATCAAGTTGAAATAAAAACTAGTTCTGTGTCTTGTTCCTGCTAACAGACTCAGTTCTTTGTCAAATCAACAGAGCAAAAATCTGTTCAAGTATTCACTAAGCAGGCTCCAAACTAGTTAGAATTGAAACCTCCTAATTCTGTGGTGTACTGTGTCACCCCAGGCAGTAAGGCTGCACCCTCTGCAGACTCACTGTGACAAATAAGAATAAAGTTACTTCTTGCACGTTCTTATCTTCCCGAGGACAAGTTTTCAGCCTGCCATTCATTTCTCTTTCTTGCCTATCTGAAACAAATATCACTGAAGAGATCTTCTTGCGCCTCTAGTTACAGCAACAGAATACATTTCAGTTAAAAATAGATTAAAAATATTTTCATCAACGTTTCTAGGAGGTCTCAAAGAAACCACCTTAGCACATTTAATAAAAAGGCAATAAACAACTGCAAAATACACCCCATTTCACCCTCCATTTCTAGAGGTTGTTGTTGTCACTGGAAAGAAATGCCTGATTTTGAAGACATTTGAATTGTCCTGTGATTGCTTTAGTGGGACAGTCACCTTCTGCAACAGGATAAGCAACAGCAGAGGATTGTTCTGAGGGGGTGTTTCCTTCTGTATTCTAAGGCTTTTTTCACTTGCTCTTTAGCTTCTCCTACATAGTCCTCAACATTTTGCATATTTATCTCAATGACATCAAAGGTGTCCGCCTGTTCCTCCACTAGCAGGGCGACCTGCAGAAAGAGCTCATGAACTTCCTTAATGCGACCTTCTAACTTCACCAGCTCCTTATGACGGGTCTCTATTTCATTCAAGGCTGAGCGAGCCCCCTTAACATCTGACAACAAATTCTCAGAGAAGACATCCCACTTGCCTTGCTCAATCATCTCCTCAATCTGGTTGCCAGAAACATCTTTGCCCATGATTTCTAGCTGCCGCTGAATTCGAATCTTGCAGTTCTCCCGTTGCTTCATCTCTGTTTCATTGTATTCAAACATAGCTTCCTGAAATGCATGCATGAGATCAACGTAGTGGTTCTTTGCTACCCTGGCAATGACAGACATAGCCCCGTATTTTGTTATTGCATCTTCGCTGTAATCCCTCATTATCTGGAGTTTCCTGTGGATGCCTTCTCCGCGGGCCTTGATGTCTCTGGCAATACAATTAGTATCCCGTTTGATGCTACTGAGACGGCGCATGGAAGTAAGAAAGCGGGTGTTTTGCTTTCTGAGACGCTTGACATCCTCTTTTAAGTGGTCATTTTCTGTCCGGATGTTCTGTATGTCCTTATGAAGAATTTCCAAGGCATAATCAGTCTCATAAAGGAGAACATCATGGGGTGAATTTTCATCATCCTCATTTTCAGAAAACTGTTGGTTGTGTAACCTGGCAAATTCACGCAGCTCATTTAGCCGGTCTTTCATCCTGCCTGTAAAACAGAGAAAAGGGAGGAAAGAAGTTTGAAGTAAACAAAATACTGATTTACAAGGGTTGAAAGTCCATTAGGTAATAACTACATCATAGTTATAACTACATCAAAGATAACTCAAAATACCAGATTTTAAATTTGTTCACAGTATTTTATACAGGGGTGGATCTCAGATTCAAAACTCTGGTGCTAGAACACTTGTAGAAACTACAAAGCTTAGAAGCTGAGAAAGCGCGAGAGAGAAGACAACAAATCCAAAAGAATAAGAAGGCAATGCCCACCCTAACCCCCAAATGACAGTCTTTCACTTGGAGAAAGAAAACATACGCTCAAGCAAATGACAGGAAGCCTTCAGCTATCAGTTTGTGTAGAGGTGTTAATACTGACTGCTTCTCACTGCGGCTTGCTAGAGAGATCTCCTCTAGATCTCAACCTTTTATTCCATCAACTGCCCTAAATGTAGGAAGACTCTCAGAAACAGAAATGGCATTTACCAACACAGTTGGGAAAGAAGAGTTTTAACTGTGTGGAAACTATCAAGATAGAATAAAAAAAAACTAAACAAAAACAAAAACAAAAACAAACTTAAAAAAAAAAAAACTTAAAAAAAAACAGAAAGAAAGAAAGAAAAAAAAAAAAGAGTCAAGTTTAAGATCTCCAGATGCTATCATTGACCACAGTGTACCAAGTATCAAACAAAACAACACAGTGATAGCAGCATTTTACAAGTACAGTCATCCAACCAACCCTTCTTTTTTCTATGATGGAAACATCCTCCTGAAGGACTAAAGTAATACCATTGTTATAGATCAGGATCTGTTTTTTATGTATTTGCCTCAGATGTACTTAACTACAAATTTCATTAAAAAGCCACAGTATGAGTAATCTGTACAGACCAGTTACGTGGTAAGAAAACAGAAGCCTCTTTAAGTATGTTGTTTATATGAAACTCTAGACCTGAAGTCTTTGCAGAAAGTGAAATCTGAAAACTTCAGCAAGAACCCTGCACCAAGTGTTAGAGCAAGCAGGAAGCTGAAAATTTCCCATCACAAAAGCTGTACATCCCATGACCTCATTTGAAGGTCATTAATTCATTATTCACTAAGAAGAAAGAGAACCAAGTTAAGAAGCAGCACCAAGCAGGACATCTCCAGATCTCTCTGTCTGGAGGGTTCATTTTTTGGTTTTCCAGGAATTAAAGGATTTTCACAGCATTTACAAACATCCTATCCAGAAAAAACAACACATCACAGGATCATCAGCTATTCCCAGGCTAAGAAAAGTCACACGTGTACATGTGCTGGTTTTGGCTGGGGTACAGTAAAATTTCTTCACAGTAGCTGGTATGGGGCTATGTTTTAGATTTGCACTGGAAACAGTGTTAATGATCAGGGATGTTTCAGTTATTGCTGAGCAGCGCTTACAAAGCCAAGGCCTTTTCTGCTTCTCACACCACCTCACTAGTGGGTAGACTAGGGGTGCACAAGAAGATGGGAGAGGACACAGCCAGGACAGCTGAACCCAACTGACCAAAGGGATATACCATACCATATGACGTTATGCTCAGCAATAAAAGTTGGGGGAAGAAGGACGGGGGGGATGTTCAGAGTGATCTCCCAAGTAACCGTTACATGTGATGGAGCCTGGCTTCCCTGGGGATGTCTGAACTCCTGCTGGCTGATGGGAAGCAGTGATTAACTTGCTTCGCTTTGCTTTACCTATTAAACAGTCTTGATCTCAACCCATGAATTTTCTCACTTTTACCCTTCTGGTTCTTTCCCCATCCTACTGGGGCAGAATGAGCAAGTGGCTGCGTGGGGCTTAGTTGCCAGCTGGAGTTAAACCATGATAGTACATACCCAGTATAATAGGCCTAGACTAATGCTAATTAAAGCTGCAAGTTTACAATCTGTTTCATGGGATTGTTAGATGTTGTTTGATGTGTTAGATGGGTTAAAGATGTTAGGGAGGAGATGGGCAAGATTCCGTTACAGACACAGCCTTTTGGGCTCATGTAATTCATTGGGAGTATATACTGTTCTTGAGAAGTGTCCTGATTAGGATCACATTTACATTGAAGCAAAAAAGTGAATTTCAACTTAAACCAGTGTTAAACAAGAATGTGCATTAATGTCCCGAGAGAAGAGAGCTTTCATTCAGGAATCCACACATGTAAGATAATTGTTTTAATTTAAAACATCAGCCACATAGATTGAACTCAAATCATATAGAGAATGCTTTAGGAAATGAAAGGTTTTCCACTTCCTCAGCAATAATAAAATCGAGACTTTCACCTCATGCCACAACATCAAGATGAAAAATCCCCATCTAAAAGGAGAAAAAAAAAAAAAAAAAAAGTGTGGTGCAGGTTAAAAGTCAGGTTTACTTGGCTTTAAAACTGTGTAGCCAATTTTGCCTTGAGGCATTGAGGCAGTGAGAACATCCACCCTTCCTGTCTAGAATTAGTGGACTATTTTCTAGACATCACAGTGGAAAGGGAACAAACAAAGGCATCTAGCAATCTCAAGAGTATTTAAATCTCTTCTAATCACTGTTTCTGAGATGCTTTTCACCTGAAATGTAGACATAGCTCTGAAATACAGTCACATTGCTTGGCTGACTGCATTCCTGACTCTTGCTGGCTTCCCTGGCATTGAGGATCCTCCCACTTCTAGTCTTAGCCTTGAACTGCTGTGTGCTGTGTTCAGCAGTTCATTCTTTTTGTGTTCAGCATCTACATTTGGAAACAGAAACCAATAGTTTTTTATTACTTTAAAATGACAATCCATAGCAGCAAGGTCCCATTCATGTAAACTAAATCATATGAGTTCAGAACTATGTTGCCTTTTTGCTTACTATTCCTTGAACATGGAAAAAAAAAAATTCATCAGCCTTCCACAGAGAACAGACTGACAACTGGCTCAATAATAAATACATTCCATTTTTTGTGCTTGACAAAGAAAATACAAACAGAAAACTACACTGAGTAAGAGTTCATGCATAATAAACTCATAATTTTGTTGGAATTGGTCTACACTTCCTTCCCCCTACCCTGAACAGTGTAACTTGTAATTTGTCTTCCCCACCCACAACTATTTTAAGGTGTTAGACAGAATAAAACCAGGAAGAAATGGAGAAGCAAATACATGGTAATACACAAGATGAAAATACTAATGCCGTAATAAGTTCATGTGTATACTAATTCCACAGCATCTCTGTAAAAGTATATATATATATTAATATAGCATGGAAGGTTAAAAAGTCAAGTGTTAAGAGTAAGGAGCTGTAAAGTGTGGCCTCATATTGCACCACAATGTTGCCTACACACAGGAAGATCATGCAATTAAACACTGGCCTACATCCTATCACTTCCACCGAGTCTCTGCCTACAGTCTGTATGTGCTGAATAAAAGTTGTACAACATAGAACTTAATATACACCATCCAGTTCATGGACAGATGCCTCATTTACTATGCTATTACTGTTCATTTCCTTGAGAATTTCTCCTGTGAAATCCCTGGAAAGCTCCATAAACTTGTAGCAGTCTTTTGGGGGAGGGCAAATCTAACAGCCCCATCCACAGGCACAGGATTCAGCCCAGAGTGATCAAGGACAACACCATCACTCTTGATGATTTATGATGCCCACTTGAGACACATGAAGCACAATTCTTTGTACCTGGTACGCTCAGAAGTCAGCTCCTTCTGTTTTCAGTCACTGCTGCAAGCCTCAGGCACTTTGCTGAGTACGACTGTCAAGTAACAAGCTGGACATCAGTGAATGAACACATGGATTGAGGCCACTTGTGAGAAGCTTCTCTCCAATGGTATGTACAGCATCACCCACGATGTCTGTGATCCAGCAGAATCCAGTTCTAAATATGAAGAGAGGGATCAAATTACAGTCGCACCGACAATCTTCAACCTGCGATCTTTTAGCTCTGAGGACCTGTACCCAGCAGGGTAACGGCTTCACAGCTAAAGTGATCACACTTCTGTCCTAACAGACAGATGCCATCTCTTCAAGCCTGACTTCAGAGTATTGCAAAATCGGGGACTTTTTGACATCTTCTTTCATTGTCTCTGAGTCCTGTCTTTTTTTTCTCCGTTTCTGAAGTGCATTGCCTAGCCAGCCTCCTGCTTAATCTTCACACTGTCAAGGTGCTCTTCCTTCTCTACATACAGTACCTGGACAGGATGGAGGACAGGAAGAGAAGGACTTTCTTCCTGTATTTCAGCATCATAGTAGACCACAAACACCACAAATTGCAGAGGACAACTATTCAGCTTTATGCCAGAGCATACTTGGTTACTCTGTAGGTTAGCATTTGCAGTATTCGCCCAGAGAGCTCTATGAGGTGCAAGAAAACATTTCAGTTTCATCTTTCTTGAGCACCTTTTGCTCAAGGAGCACTGTAAATCTATTTGAGGCATTGGCAAATTGATGCTTTGAGAAACTCATAATTTGGCTACATTTTAAGAGTATTATGTAAGGAAAACAGGAGGCTTGAATTCAACACCACCACAGAGGTCTCTCCCTGTTTTCAATTTTCCCTTGCAAACAAAGGGGAACTAGATCTTCCCCAATGAAGCAAAAAACTTCCAAGCATTCTTTTGATAGTATCAGGGGCAGAACTGACACTGAAAAACTGAAACAAATGGAAAAAAATAAAATAAAAAAAAAATAATTCCTAACCAAGTGTGGAAGAGCTTGGGGGTGAACAGCCATTTGAAAAAAATCAGCTTAACAGATAAGCATTTAGAAAAGTTGACTTCCTTTATCAGATGCTGTTGTTACTCAGGAAAGTTTACATCTCTTTATATGCTGACAGCACTGTTTGTAATTAAACCAGCGATATGTTAATACATACACATCGATACTAGTTGTTAGAGACAGCCTCAAAACTTGCTCTTTAAAAACAGAGGCAATCTGTCCCTTCATACAGAGCCCAGCGCAGCAGTAGAAGTTGGGCTCCCTGGCTAGAAAGCAGCTCTTACAGAAAAGCACCTTGATGTGCTGGTGGACACCAAGTCCAACATGAGTCAGCAATGCACCCTTGTGGCAAAGAAGGCCAACATCTTTTTGCTAGCACCAACTGTGTAATGCAAGGGTAGAGCCTTCATAGAGGTGTACAGTGACAGCACAAGAGGCAACAGATCCAAGTGGATACACAGGAAAGCCAGCCATAATGGGGGAGGGGGTGTGATAGGGAAAATCTGTCATTGTGAAAAAAACCCCCAATATGTCACTGTAAAAACAACTTTCTGAAACACTGCAAAGGGTGCCCAGAGAAATTCTGGAATCTGCATCCTTGAAAATATTAAAAATTCAACTAGCCCTGGCCCTCAGCAACCTGAACTTCACATGTGTATTTTGAGGAGGGCTGGATTAGACAACCTTCAGAGGTACAGTCTAAAGTGTTCTCAGTCTTAGGTCAAAGGTTTGCTAATTTGATCATGAGTGCTAAATATATTCAACTGCTTGCACAGGTTTATTTAGGATATATCTAAGACTTCAGAATGTCAAGACATCAACTACTTTCTACTCTGGAGTAACAGCCCCAAGAGTATAAATACTGTAATTCTACATGTGTGTTTTAATACTTTAGCTGTCAGTTTGCTTTTCTTTTAAAATACTATGTCTATTCAAACTGAAACATGTACTTCTACGTTTTTATTTTGGAGCTATAATAATCCGTCACTGTAAAAATCAAGGTCCTTCTCGCAGTTCATCATGGTGTGTACACCCAAACACACACTCACACACACAGGAAATACAGGCCAGGTAATGACTGCAGAGCATTCAACTTTGAAGCCAGATACCCACCAAGAACAATCAGCTGAGGGCATGTCCAGTATTCATCTCTCCATGTTAGCATGCTACTTCTTGGTATTAATCACCACAATGACTAGCTTTCCAATGATGCATGTGAAAGATGCAATCTGTCCTGTTGCAGTAAGACTGCAGCCCCACACAACCCTCCATGACATGGGATTTCAGACAGGAAAGGAAATCCACTCTGAGGTTAGATTCAAAAACGTACGTATACATAAAGCCCCATATACATACAAACAGGAGTCCTGCACAGTGTATTTCCATTGCGATGCTGATGATCCCACAGCCTGTTATCTATATAGAAATAACTTCAGGATGAAAAGCTATTTCTATAGAAACAAATGAGTTGCACACCTGTATTTATTTTAGCTTTAACACTTGTATATCCACATCACTGAGTTTGGGGACAAACAGTGAAATAAAGCAGCAGTTTCAGCACAGCATCCATATTTCAGCAGCAGCAGATGGGAGGGAAGACAGTGTACATTTTTAAATTTTTACAGCATTCCTAAAAGGCAGCTGTTAGTTAATACTGGCTTGTGGACTACCAAAAGTCTAGTCAGTAATCTTTTCAGCCTTGAGTAGGGCCTTACAAGATGAAGCTTTTACTTCAGTTGAAGTGGCCTATTTGAAGAACAACAGATATTTCAAAACAAAGCAGTTAAAAATAATTTCTGTTAGCAGTCCTCTCCCTCAAAAGGCAGAAGTCTTCTTGTGCTCCATTACAAACCCATGTGGTTCATCCTGTGAATGCCATGTGCTCTTGGTTGCATGACACACAACAGATGTCACGCAAGAAACAAATGGTGAACAATTAGGAAATAACCTGCTCCTAGGCAGAATTACTTCATAGCCAAGTGTGCATCAGGACATTCCAGTAACTTCCTCTACAGAGGATGCAGTATTGATGGAAATTGTCTCAGATGGACTGGCTGAGATGAACACACTCCATTACAAGGCAAACAGTATGCTTCTTATGCACAAAAATGCAAGTCATATATAGGTAAAAGGAAGCTGAGGCCTTTCATTTACTCAGATTTAATCACAATTTTCTAGTACCTTTCCATTTTGCAAACAACTGCCCTAGACCAGATTTAATAATTTTTGCCTGGTATCTATCGTCCAATAATAGATTTGACAATATGAATTAAACAATATATTTTCTTCTTTCCAAAAGATCTTCCAGTTGTCTCATAGCAGAATGCTAGTCACCTTTTCAGACCAAATCCCCTGTCTCCCCAGTCATGTCCATCACTGGTGAAACAGCAGGCTTGAATTTCTCAAATCACTCCTCTTTTTTTTTTTCTTGCTTGTCTATAATAGCTCCAGAAAACACCAAAAATCATAATCTAATGATTAGGATAGTTTGCCTTCTGGAACTATTTTAAGATCACATCTGTGTATCAATAACTATGACAGAGATCAGCATTACAAAATATTTTTGTGGCCTCACTGAAAGGATATGATCTTCTCTGGAGTTTCTTGGATTGGGCAATGTTTAAAAAGAGACAAAATGTATTCAGGATTGAAAATATATCAGTTAACACAGAGCACCAGTTATAAAGCTACAGAAATCAAGCAAAAAGTCTCAAATGTATCTGAAGACTATTAGATGCTACTCACTTCCTACTGTAGTCAAAGCCTGTGTACAGCAGACCTTCTTTATGCTCGTAATCACTCTAATGAGAATTGTATGCAGTTGCAAATCTCTCAGGGCTGTTATGTTGTGCTTGGGTTTTTTTGTTTTGTTTTGTTTTTTGTTTTTTTCCAAAAGCTTGCATGAAGTGTCACCTTCTGTTTGTACCAGAACAAGTTATTTATTACAAGCCGACATATGCAGAGGAGTAGGGATGGCTCTGTTCTTTGCAGGCATTCTTTCTTCAGTTGTCAGAACCTCCAAGTCTCCAGAAGTTCCTTTTGTACCATAAAGTCTACGAAAGGCCCAGGGGGTCAAAAATAACATTCAAATAGCATGTTGCCTCTGACTCAGTGTAATGAGGCAATAATTTCTTGAATACTGATACCTTTGGAGGTTTTTCTTTGACTTATCCCAGTTTCTTTGCCAGTATTTGATCTCTTCAAAATAAAGTAAGTCCCAATTTTTGTACAACAGCATATTACAAATTCAAGGATCTAGTGTGCATCTCATACTTCCCACATGTATTCAATAAGGTTAATCATCTTCGTGGTTTCCATAGACTGGTCATCAGGTTTTCCAGGTATCAGTATCAAAACTAGTAGAAGCTGCTGACATGCATTAAGTGCACACATAATATGCATTGCATTTTCCACATATGTATGATGAGACTGACAAAAAAAAATTCCAAAGTTTTATCTTGTTGCTACACCGTAGCACATGCTAAGTAATATTCTTGCATCGGAGAGGACAGCTTGGTGTACACAGGCTGGCTGCCACTTTTTATCGAGTTGTCTAAATTTTCTCTGGAGAGCTGTGGATCACATCCTGGGTAGATGATAAAATGAATTCTCAGTATCTCCTCATGACACTTTCCTCACAAGTCACACTCACGAGCAATTGTAACTCGATTCATCGTTGTTTGGTGAGGGAGAGGACAAGGGCTGTACCAAGGCTGTAGACAAAAAAATTTCTCCATAATTACCTCATGGCCCTTTGAAAAGTGTTAAGTCTTCATGTACACTGTTTGAACTCCCTCCCATAACTGGGAACTCTCTCCAGCAGTTGTTATGCTTCTGTATACAAATGGGAGTTAAGGACAGGAAAGGCTAATGCACACCACAAATTTAGCCACTTCCTTTTCCTACGGATGCTAGAAACAGAATATAGAGTTAGCAACTGCAGATATTGAAAACTTGCTAAATCCTTGGAATCCTTGAGACCTGCGAGATGACCCCAATCAGGTTTAATATTTACAGCTTGCTAAAAAGAGAGTGCCATTACAAAGAGTAGATGAAGATGCACAGAGTTGTATTTTACCCAAGCAGGGAGACAAACAATCCCACCATCACTCTCCACTCAGTACACACAGGGCACTGTAGGGTGACTACTGCAGCGTGCCCATCCTTCCTGCCATAGGCAACACTAGCGTCTTCAGGTAAAACTGGTCTGGATGGAGGCAAGGAGAGCATGAAATGCACCTTCATGAGCTTGGCAGATAGTTAAGACAGAACCATACCACTAGCATAAACAGTGAGACAGCCATCCATGCATTTCTTAGCAATTACTACAGCTCGACATCGCTCTGAGTCACTGCGCAAGGAAATCAGACGGCACGCTCACAGGCAGTGCTGTCACTACGCTGCCGTGAGTATATACATTATCTCGTTAATTACCTCAGCTTCCCTGAACACATTGGCTCAGCAAAATAGTTATGTACATACCACATTTATATAACTACTATTGCTACCACACAGTGGAATTTATAAGTGATTAAGACATTATGTTGGCATCCACGTAGAAATAAGAAGTTGCATGTGACCATCAGTCAGTCAGAAGCAATGTGTTCTACAGACATCTTTACATTAGCACAACGGCATTATGTTTTAAAATACACGTGTATTTAAAGCTTGTAATACAGTGTTACAATCCCAGATCAAGTACTCTTTACTTTAAAAAACATCTGTTTAAGGTTAAATACAGGATGTTTTATTGGTATTTGTTCACGTGGGCCAGGACACATGAGGTTCAGTACTGGATCCTACTGCAAAATCTACACATCTGTAACTGGATAAAAATAGTTTCAGTCAGGAAATAACCCCCACAGCCACACATGGGTACCCACAGCTGCAGCCCCAGGACATGTCAGGCACTGGCAGCCTTTATGGTAATTCTTCTACAGTACTTAGCAGCTCATGGCTGTTCACAGTCCCTTTCAAAGTACCAGTGGAGTCGAGACAAGATATAGGTGTGATTAGGGACACACTGGCTAGCAGTACTTAGAGAATCTGTTCCTGACTGGGCATATCCAAAGTTCAAGCAAGCTTTATTCTTGCTTTTAAAAATAAGTGGTTTGTCACTAACACAAATATGGCAGAGAGGAAAGGCACAGCAGGAAAAGCTGAAACATTCAGCACTTTTTTGTCTTTTGTGACCATGAGTTTGTCAAGAATAAATTTGTCAATTAATGGGTTAACTGTCATAGTAGATAAAGTAAAAGCTGCATGCATGATAAGCCTTCTGAAGTCAAGATATGTGACAGCATTCGCCCTGTGATAAACTACAGAAATATGGTCTAGATGAGATGTGCCAAACACTTTGTGTGATAGGCTAGATGAGATATCAAGGCACTTGACACAATCAGCAAAAGCTATCAAAACAGATGTAGAAACTGAACTGCACTGCTCCCCTCATTCAGAACCTCCCCTCACGCCCCAGGAGGGAGCCAGTCCTAGGTAGGAGCAGTGTTGACTCTCCCTGGGAATGATGTTCTTCACCAGAGATGCCTCACATGGCAGCCACATCTCAGCCCAAAATGTAAGTGTAACCAGAAGCAGTTCCTCTGCAAAACTGGATAAAACTGGTAACCCTGCATTTGGTGCTCAGTTTATTGGATCAGCTCAGTAATTTCTGCACTGTGCTTTGTCATCCCTGTACTACAGGGATGAACAAAAAGTCAAAGAAAAATGATGGGCCTGATAAAAAGTAATGGAAAGGGTATCTCGGAGAGAAACTTCACACTTGACGCAGCAGTTGTCTTCTGAACATCTGATCTGGTCTTAAATATGACAACATTATGATGGGTTTCTGTCACACTCAGAGGTGATCCATATTTTCCATTAGCAACTTGGAAAGTGGGACCAAATGTGAGCCTGTACAGTCTCCAGGTGACACTCAAAGGGAAGGGAGTAGCAGTGAGTGGAGGGGAGGATAAATTATGAGAATTTAATATGATCTTGGCCAGTAAGAGAAGTGCTGACAAAAAAATGAAAGGAAATTCAATAGAGACTGGCTTGGTATGGTACATTTAGAAGAAATTATTTGCACAGACAGAGAGTAGGGAACACCTAGTTTGCTAGCAGGAAAGCATTGGTGGTGTTATAGCAGACTGCAAGCCAAAAATCAAATTCACAATATAATGTCATTGTAGAAAAAAAAAAAAAAGTGTTATATGAGAGATGGCATAGGAAGGTCTGTTTTTACTCTGCTTGCATAGGTACGGCCTCAGTTGGAATAGTACATCCTACACCAGTTACCACACTAGGGAAGTCACAACTATACTGGGCATTCTCTCCAAGTGGTTTAGAAAATACAACCCTGGAGGAAGAGGAGTTGAAGGATTTACACTTATTTCATGCAGAAGACCAAGGAGAGAGACACAGCACTCCAACATATAAAAGGAGTTTATGAAAAGAGAAATGGTCAGTTTGTTCCCTGTGTTGACATTGGAAACACATCAAGTAACCCATTTGTTTCACTCATGAAATCTACGTAGAACTAGCTATGGCTAGCTGAAAATTGCTTGAGTTCTTTGCAGGAGCACTGTGTGACTCTCTTCCTTGGATGATAGAGGCTACAGAAACCTCTCTCAGGTTTATTTAGGTGCACTGCTACAACGCAACAAATGGATTAGGTAGTATCTTACAGCTTCTCCATGGCCCTGCATTTTCATGATTTGTTCAGTGACCTCACTCCCAGTCTTCACTGTGTGTCCAGCACAGTGCACATGCTTGCACAGGCCTGCTGCCCATGCTGTGGAGCAATTTGAGTGACTCTTTTCACCCAGCAGATCCTTTTCCCTCTCTGTTATTTTGCACCAGCAGTAACTACAATTTCTCCTTTGGAAGCAGATCTTGGTTAATGTTACAATACAATGGAAAGTGTCCGACATGGAGCCGAAGCCCACAGCACAGAAAATCTCTTGAGACTGTGATATAATATGCAATTGCATTCCATAGCATTGTGTTTATCTACAGTGCCCAGAAAATACTGTTATGACATTATCTCCATTTAAATGTCTCAAGAGGTAGAATCATAGTATCATCATCAAGTCTAACCATTAGCCTAACACTGCCAAGCCCACCACTAAACCATGTCCCGAAGCACCTCAACTACATGTCTTTTAAATACCTCCAGGGATGGTGACTCTACCACCTCCCTGGGCAGCCTGTTCCAGTGCTTAACAACCCTTTCAGCAAAGAAGTTTTTCCTAATGTCCAACCTAAACTTCCTCTGGAACAACTTGAGGTCATCTCCTCTTGTCCTGACTTCATGAAGATCTCTTATAACAAGAGGATAACTTGAAGTGTTAGACTCAGTCAAAACACCGGATACATTTGCCACAAGTCTTAGCATGCAATTTCAGTTTCAGAGCAGTGGTCATACAGGGCAGTTGGTGAAAAATAAAAAGTGAGAAAAAAGTTATTAGAGGTTTTGGGCATCTAAACCTAAAGGTCTTAAGGACAATCTTTGGTCTGTTTGTCTGTTAGTCCTTCAGTCTGTTTTGAATAAAAAACAAGGTTATGATCATCTTGTAGTCTCACCACTTCATACAAAATTATTTAAATAGCGAGTAACACCACTGGTAAGAAAACAGCATCCTTCATATTGTATTCTCATCTTAAGAAGCCATATATTGCCACTTTGATCTCTGACAGCTTGAAAAACAGTTTCTAAAATACCATCTAAAGAACAGGAACAAGAAGTGTGAATGTCCGTTTTAGGCCAGGGTTATTCTGCTAGTCATTTCCTTTCCTAGTATCACACAATTACATGCAATTATCTTAGACACACACGGGTATTAATTCTTCTTGGTAAGAAAGGAAATGAATATCAATTAATAGGAAGCAATCAAAGAACGTTAACTTTGGCACCCACTCGCTGATCTGGCCATGACAATTCCCAAGAAAGGAGTAAAAGCATATGTATTTTGCATATAACCCAATTTTTTTTTTTTTTTTACCACATCTACTCCGGAGCTATTCACAGCCACAGATGAGCATATTCATAATCATATATGAGCACTATGAATGAAATGCTAATACTCATTAAGCCAAATAAGGTAGCTAGAAATGCAGACACCCATCGGGACTCGACGAGAGGACTCCTATGTGAAAGAGACTCTCGTTTTTCCCTCGGCCTGCAAAACACCCATCCCTACCTTTTGTCCCTTTTGAGGGACCAGAGCTACCCGAAGGGACCTCCGGACACAAAAGTCCAGTCTCCATCCCCTGCCATCCCTTCTGCCTCCAGACTTCCCCTCTCGACTCAAACGGGGCAGTTTCATTTACTCTTATGCATAAATCGAGGTGCAAAGCTCCCCGAAAGGCTGCGGCTCCTCCCGCCTCGCCGGATGGGCTGGCTGCCGAGCACAGCGGCACCGGGACTCCCCCCGACAGTAGGGGAAGGGGCGGACTGCCCCGGCCCAGATCACAACTACCCTCCGTCTCGAAGCAGCTCCGGGCCGGTTCGGCGCCCGAGGACCCCAGCTGATGCTGAGCGGGGCTCGGAGATACGGCAAGGCTTCCGTCCCGGGAGCCGATGGCGATGTGCCCGCGGTGAACAAGCCCAGCCGGGCCTGGCTTCCGAGGAAAGCGCCGTCTCGACCCCCCCTACCCCGGCAGGTACTCACCCACGGGCAGGACAGCCCGTCCCGTCGCGGATCGCTCCACCCGCGCTGCTCCCCGAGCTGCCGCTGCCACCGTGACGCCCGCGCCGTCGAGTCAAGCGCTGGTCCCCGCGGCGCGTCCCGCCCCCGCCGCTCGGCTCGCTCGCCTATTGGCTGCTGCAGGGGGGTGATTTGCGTAGGGGCGCCCCGCCCCTGGAGGGCTCTAAGCCGCCGCCAGCCACCGGCGGGTGGAGGGGCGGCCGCACAGGTCGTGACCCGCGCCGCGCTTCTCCTCCTCGTCCTCTTCCTCCTCCCTCCCCTCGGGGCGGCGCTCGGCTCATCACGCCTCCTAGCGTGGGGAAAGCCCGTCCCGTGGGTGCTGGGAAGCGTGGGTGAGCTGAGGTTGCCCGCTTCTTCGCCACCGTCCCCGCGGACGGCCCTGCCCTTTCTTGCCCCCGCCTGCCCGGCGGGAAGCTGGGACTTTCCGACCCTGCCGTTTGGCTGGGAGCGGGGCGAGGAGCTTGGCTGGGGGGGCGGTGAGGCCCGGAACGGACAGGGAGCTAGAACTGAAGGGGAGTACGGGAACCTGAGGAGACAGTGAGAAATTAAAGGTGTGTTCTTTGCGGGCTGCTTCAGGGTAAGGGTCAAATTTAGCCCATTTTTGGGTGGTGACTTCGACTCTCATGACTGACTGTTCCTGGAAAAAAAAAAAACCCAAACCTTCTCTATCATTCTAACTTTAAAAAACCCCAAACCTCAAAATAACCAAAACCAAGCAACAAAACTTTGGTCACACAAAATTTAATACACAGGAATAATCCACGCAGGTAATTATAAAGGTTGTTCAAGTCTGAGATAGGAAGCTTTTCCTTTTCTTGAACATCTTGGACATTTATGTGGGTGTACTGTTTTTTTTTTTCTCCCGTGCCTTTCACCACAAAAATTGGAGATAATTTGAAGCTAGAAATTTTAGAAGATAAAAGTTACTTTTTTGGTAGTGCCAAATAGTAGCCAAAAGAGCAACTGTGTTTCCCTGAGCCACTGTCAGTTATAACAAAGCTCAACTTTCTCTTACATTGCATCAGTTCCATCCTGGGTGTGCCAAGACAAAATTCTGTCGTGATGTAGACAGTTGCAGAGATATAGGAAGTTTCCTCCCTCTTTTATTTTCTATGTTGTTGTTGTGTCAGGGGGGGAAAAAATAAGCAATAGGTAAGTACTTGAGGTTTTATGGTTAGCCGTCAGTTAAAATTATATCTGACAGAGTGACTCTTTCCCCTTGAAAAATCCAAGACTGTACTGCAGAGTCCTTCTGGTGGAGTCTTTACTAGGATTTTTATCTTAGACCTTGATGCTGAAGCTGAATTTCACAGAATGTTAAGGGTTGGAAGGGATCTCAAAAGATCATCCAGTCCAACCCCCTGCCAGAGCAGCGTCACCTAGAGCAGGTCACACAGGAACGCATCCAGGCGGGTTTTAAATGTCTCCAGAGAATTTAGGTACGTGGGTCCCACTGAGCCTCTAAAGCTCCCTGAAGGCACTGAATTATGAGTGGGTTTTCTGTTCTTTTCCAAGCTGCTGCTTTGTGATACCAGCTGCAGAACTGCCTCCCCCCCACCGTGTGTAGGCAGGTGGCTTTCTCTTTGCCACTGGACCGAGGAAAGCAAATGGGCCTTTAGTGTTGTTAATGCAAGCAGAGCTGAAAATAAAGCTGCGTGTTAATGCAACTTCACGGGTAATCAAAGATACGTTCTGCTTTGTATGGCACAGAACAATTACAAATTGTAATTGGAACCTGCTGTTGTTGCAGCACAGGCAAAGCAAGGGCTGCATTGATTGATGTGTCTCATGACCCAGTCAAAAGCAAAATGCTCATCTAGAAACGTTTGGTATCTTCCCTCTAATTTGTGAGGAGGGCATGGAAGACCAAATAGATGAGTGGCGAGTCTCCTCTGCTTTGGGAGAGACTTTAGTTACAATTTCAGTAGCTGAGTAGCAGCAAGATAGCAAAATTGTTAAATTATTAACCTTCTAAGAAAGTAAATGGAGAGTGAGAGGACTTTATTATTTCTATGAATTTTCCCACCTAGATTAGGTGAGGTTAGAGAAGGTTGAAAACTTTCAGAAACAGATAGCTAATTAAGCTATGTGAAAAGGTAGCTAATAAAAAAAAGTATTCACCACTGACAAACAAGGACCCTGAAGTGCTTGAGAATGTTATGTTGCTGGATCCTACAAAGGGCGCCCATTTGCACACTGTTACGAGAAACAAAACCAGGTGAGTCATACGAAAAGACTGTGGTGTCATCATATATACAAAAGACACTTGTTTTAGATTATCATGTTCATGTCGGTCACTTTTGAAATAACAAGAACAATGTAGATTGATAATGAAAATTACTAGAGAGAGAAAAGTGATTTGCCCATAAAAGAGACTCAGAATTTTCAGACTTGTCATTTTATCCTCCCCTGAGTTCTGAGCAGCCTTACTTACAAAGCTACAAAAGTAACAAAGTTTTTGTTTGGGTTTGTTTTTTCACTTTCTACTATCTCTCAATATACTGGAGACATTTTATGAAAAAAACTTCATTTATCAGTGAAAGGAAAGAATTAATTTACATAGATAAAGGCAGAATTCATTAGTATAGGGATCACTGATACCAACAATTTTTTAAGGATTTTGTGCAACATAATGGACAATACATCTGGAGGCAGGAAGCCTCCCTTTTAGTTCTTTATTTCTCTGAAGATATTTTTTATTTTTTCTTTAAAGACTTCTAATCATGACCTACATCTTGAGTGATGGCTGTGGATGAGCCATATTTTATTTCCAATTTCCTCATCTCTAGAAAGAAGAAAGGTGTAATTACTTTCAGTGCTCATAAATATGTAGTGAAAAGCAATATATAAACAATTTGGAGTCTTACGGACATTAAAATACCTCGAGGATGTCTGGTAGTTTCAGGACAATCCATAGAGCAGAGTGACTGTCCGTGCCAGGAAGACCCCTTGTCTCTCTGCTCTGGTGCCTGATGCTTCTAATCAAGTTGCCTACTAGGATAATTACAGAATAGCATGATCAAGTTTCTTACAGAGCTGAAGAAATTAGAAATTACATGAAGGCAGATTTCTATTTGTTACCACTATTGACATCTCAGAGCATCTGGGTGTTCTGGAGATCTCAATTTTGTGAAAAAGCAGTTTCACCAGGCCGTTTACATTTACACTTCCAATTTTCTGTGCTGAACTACTGTATAGAAATACCCCTATGTCTCAAGTTTATCTGTGTGTACGGAACAGTTTGCACCCATAATACCTGTACTAATTTCAAATATGGCATTACAGTGTTGTCACAGAATCACAGAATTGTCATGGTTGGAAAAGACCTCTAGGATCATGGCATCCAACAGTCATCAAAAAAAACCTACCAACCACAACACAACAAAAACAACAACAAAAGAAAGAAAGAAAACAAACAAACAAAAAAACCAAAGAAAAAACACCAAACCAAGCCCATCCTACTAGAGCATGTCCTGAATTGACTCATCTACCTATTTTTTGAACACCTCCAGGGATGGTGACTTCACCACTTCCCTGGGCAGCCTGTTCCAGTGCCTGACTATTTCAGTAAAGAAATTCTTCCTAATATCTAATCTAAACCTCCCCTGGTGCAACTTCAGGCCATCTCCTCTAGTCCTGTTGTTACTTACTTGAGAGAAGAGACCACACCCACCTCACTACAGCCTCCTTTCAGGAGTCTCTGCTCAGACTCCCCAAACTAAACAATCCCAATTCCTTCAGCTTCTCCTCACAGGGCTTGTTCTCCAGACCCCTCACCAGCTTGGTTGCCCTTCTCTGAACTTGCTCCAGCAACCCAATGTCTTTCTTGTGGTGAGGGGCCCAGAACTGAACACAGTACTTGAAGTCTGACCTCACCAGTGCTGAGTACAGGGGCACAATTGCTTCTGTTCTCCTGTTAGACACACTATTTTTGACACAGGCCAGGATGCCACTGGCCTTCTTGGCCACCTGGGCACACTGCTGGCTCATATTCAGCTGGGCGTCGAGCAGCACCCCTAGGTCCTTTTCCAACAGGCAGCTTTCCAGATATTCTTCCCCAAGCCTGTAGCATTGCCTGGGGTTGTTGTGACCCAAGTGCAGGACCCGGCACTTGGCCTTGTTGAACCTCATCCCACCGGCCTCGGTCCATCGATCCAACCTGTCCAGATCCTTCTGCAGAGCCTTCCTACCATCAAGCAGATTGACACACCCACCCAATTTGGTGTCATCTGCAAATTTACTGAGGAAGCACTCAATCCTCTAATCTAGATTGTTAATAAAAATACTGGACAAGAGTGCCCTGCGGGACACCACTGGTGACTGGCCACCAACTGGATTTAACTCCATTTACTACAACTCTTGTCAATCTATAATAACTGATACTTGTGAAACTTTTAGATAAAAATAGAGCAAATTGCTACCAGTCCAGTTCTGTAGCACAGAGCCAGCTGTCAGACACATATAAAATCCACATACACTTTTTCTGGATGTGCAGTATATCCAGAGCCTCTTTTAAGCTAGAATTAGGTATGATGTAACCTACTGCACACTGATTCAATGACATTACCGTTTCATGGTCCTGGACAAATAACTTCATATTAGTATCAACTTTATTTCTTTTTAATCTCAGGGATGATTAAGGGCTCCTGAAATGTTTTATCTGTTGCCAAGGTGGGTGGAGGGAGAAAATAAGAGACTAACACTAGCCATTTTTTCATTATATTCAGTTACCAGGGAAAATGAGTCTTCAGCTGGAGCACTTCCACCTTGAATAAGGTCCATCAAACACACTGCTGCAAGGCTTTCACATTTCCTTGTAGCCTCTAACAAAAGCTACTGACATTACAGAACAGCTTTGTCACTAAACACTGATGATGTAAAGAGATCCTCTAACCCAGATGAAACCAGGAGAGTAAGGAACAGACTGCTGAAGAGAATTCAGAAGCCAGGTGATTCCACAGCTAGCTAAATCCACCTTAATTCTTTGCTGAAGCCTGTGGAGTTATTTGGATTTATGAAGGATAACACAGCGCTCTACACATTGAGCCCTGCGGATGTTTTTCATTTTGCTTTTCTTTTCTCTCCTTCATTAGGAAGGAAGAAGGCTGTTAGAAAAGGATGGAGTGCTGAAAGCTGTACAGATGTAATTGCTGTGGAGTCAGAGGATCCCCATGCCAGGGCCCTCTCTCTTGCTTATTTAGGAAAGGCTTTACCATTCCTCTCCAGTTATGCCTGAAAGGTATGCGAAGACAGCTCTGTGTGTAATGCCCCTGAATTCCTTGTCAACCACAATTTGGAACCCTCACGTGGCTTTGAAGGCTCATTACCCACACATGAGTTCTTAAAGAGCTGCAAATCTGGTTAGGGTTGTATCAAATGGCATATTGGATGGATGGGAAATTGCCCTGGGACTTCTGTTGATTCAGGAAATTAGGGCAGGTGCCAGCATGTTTTATTAACCTAGTAACCAACAAAGGAACAAATTCCAAATATTTTCACATAACAGATGTAAACAAGCATAGATAACTGGAGCCGATGGAACAATATTGATATCTGGGAGCAGATGGCTCGGGTGGTTATCTAGGAAGCCACTGGATTTCTCTGCTGCTTGCTTTTGAAAGCAAGAGTACAGTCCATATATATAACATGACAAGGATCCTGTCCACATCAGCTGGGGTAATGCAAAGTATTACCTAACCCCGTTTCTATACTTCAGTAAAGATGTGTATTCTAACTCCTGTTATCAGACAGGAATGAGGTATCTCTTCTGTACATCTGCATGCCCATAGATAAGAGCAGTTAGCTTCTGCACCTTAGGGAGAATATTGTAACCTGGCTGAGCCGAGACAGGAAGTCTTTATGACAGTCAAGAGAGATCAAAAAGACAGTCAAGACTCATAGTAGCCACTCAGATGAGGGTATAGTCCCAGTAAGACCAGATTCTAGGGGCAAGTTTATATTACCAAAAACTACATGCCCTGTATTTCCCTCATCACTGCTATCTGAGCAGAAAATGACCAGGCTGTAGGGAGAAGTGAAGGAGGTAAGGGGATGTAAGAACATCCAAGAGTGAAAAGGCTTAGAGGGGTGTGGTAAAGAATAAATAGACCTTCATAGAGAGCACCATTGGAAAATGAGAACATTTCTGGATGCATCCTTTTCAAATAATCAGTCATTCCCAGAAAAGGTATTGTTTTATAAAACCCACTGAGTTTCAGCGAAATAGAAAATTCTATCCTAGAATGGTGTGAAGATGATGGATCATCTTATTTATGCTGCCAGTGCTTGTCAACAAGCAATATTCTTCCAGAATGGAGTGGGGAGTCTGCACAAACCGCACACCGTGTTTCCATACCATGCAGACTATCCTTTTCCAAAGTCATGCTGCACAAGTGGAAACCTTTTATGTGGCTTTGTGGCTAGATCTATATGCTTTGTAGTAGACCTACCCAAGGGTAGCAAGATAGTGACGTGTTACAGATCTAAGAAGAAAAAGAGCTTTGTGGCTAGCTGAAGGTGAGGGAAGAATCATTTGGGATCATTTAGCTGGGAATACACAGCCAGAGAGAAATAGATTTCACAGTCCAGGCATGATCAGTTGCTGCCCAGAGTCCACTGTGGATGGGAGGGCAAATGGTATATAGGCAGGTTGTACATCACGCAGTAACAGCATGACAAATTTCTGGGAAATGAAACAGTCGTCGTTAATGTTTGCAATTTATCCAGAAAAGCTAAAAATTAATGATATATGTCAAAGTAGAGGGGTATTTGTCAAACAACTTGCAAAACTTGTCTGAGAAAAGTGAGGGCTGATATTTTATCTCCGAAACCTGTCTGTCAACTGTGGTAAGTATTCCAGGATTCTGGGAGGCAGCTGTTACTGGCCATACTTCAAGCCTCATAGTTAAGAAATGCAAAGGTAGAAAGTACTGGAGGCACTGAACTGCTATACAGTAAGCCCACAGGAGCCCACAGGTCTCCTCTCATTTACCCCAGACAGGGAATATGTCTGCACATGAAGTATCTGTATGTGAAAGTGAGTAAGGCAGAAGAGCAACTTCATACCTGCACTGTTTTTATAAAGCTACTAGGTTTTGATGGATGCAACTGCCTTGGTGGTTGGTTAGAGAAAGAACAAACCTGACCAAATCTGGAGTCCTGGCTGAGACAGCCCAGCTGGCTCTGTGCTCAGAAGCAGCAATGGGTGAGAGAGGCTCTGCAGCAGCCAAGGTGTGCAGTCATATTTTTATGTGGAGCAACTGTTAACCTCCAATTGGCTGTGCATCCATCGGAATGGAGCTGGGCATTGACACTGCTACACGGATCCCTTAACTTCTGGATCTTTGAAAGCATCAGGTGCTGGCCTTTTCATTCGTTCACTTCATAGATGAGTGAGCAAACTGATGGCAAAGTCCCAAGAGATGAACCAAAACCAGACCACACAGCCTCTATTTCAATTTATCAACCTCGAGAATTATTTAGTCTGAAAAATGTGTTATATGTGCGTGTGTGTGTATATATATATGTACACTTTACAAGTAGCATCTCTGTGTAGGTTGTGTGTTACTGTGCACATATTCATTTCTCATTTCTTCCTCATACTTCCTGCTTCAGCAATGCAACCTATCCTGGCTGTGCCTCCTTTTAAGCTGGATAAATATCTGCTAGGATATAAATCAGGTATGGTTGATTTTAAACTGAGGTGAGGAATGGATTAGATGACTTCTTGAACTTTGTTTTAGCCTCGTTTTCTAAATCTTATTAAAATGTGCTATGGTGTACTTCAATATTTATAAAAATACGAAATATTAAAATACACTGAAACTAAGACCACAGCTTCAGATAGGGGTAGTCAGTTCTCCAAAATTCAAATTGAAGTTTGAAAATGTGTGTTTCTTATTATGCTATTAAACAGTTACAATGACATGGTGAGATTTTGAGAGATTACAGAAAATCTATTATTTATATCATATGAAAAAAAATATTGTAAGGTAAATCAGGTAGCTGTACTTTTAATCCTCAGAAGTGAATTTACACATCTTCTTACTGAAAGACAATTGTTTCTGGAAAGATACATCTTCTAGCAGACATTTGCTTCCTGGACAATATCAGCAGACAGTCCCTGAAAGAAATGCTGCAAGGATGGGGGCCAAGCACAGAAAACAATGCTACACACCCTTATGCTACATAGCCTCTAACCATTGGTTTTACTGCAAACCTGCTAGCTAATAACAGCATTGTTACACACCTATCAGTAGGAAGGATGTTAAATAGAGTTTCTGTCTTACAGAATAATTTTTTGCAACATGATAAATAAAAGAAGACTAAACTAATATCTAATTATGCAAGAGAAAATACTACAAAAATAATATTTAAAAATACTTTTCACATTTATTATTAACTCTACAGCATATACATTTGCTGTAAATAACAATTTGGTGTGGATTTAAAATCATGTATAGCTTCACAAAATGATTCAACAGCAGATAAACAAAATTAATCTCCTGAAATATTCAACAGCAAATTTCTTTAAAATTCATTAATTATTAGTATTCAAGAATACATCTAGAGAAGAGAATCTATACTTCATTTCCTTTCCAAATAACACACCAAATACCTGCATATTAAATTTCATGTGCTCACTACCTGAAGATGACAGGAGAAAGACGCATCAATTTGTGATGAAAAATACTGGTTTTATATGCCATGGCAAGAAAATTTGCTAAGTGATCTTTGAAATCTTGCCACATCTTCAGCTCTAGTGACAGTAAAACTAGTTACATGTAAGATAGTCCTTCTTTACTGAGACTTTGTCTCCTCCTTCATTCCTGAGACTTTGTCTCCCCCTTCATTCCTCAAGGGGGTCAGGTCACCTCCTCAATTGATGCTGTGCAGTCCCCTCCTTTGTGCAGTCCCCTCCTTTAAACCCTATAGCAAACATGGAAGGCCAAGAGATCACAGATTCCCTACATTTCCATCTCCAGCCACCTTGGAATATACAGTTTTCTTAAGGTTATTCCATTACCCACATGCCTCTATTCTTCTGTCTCCCTCTGACTGTATTCTCCACATAGGATTTAGCTCATTATTGATCACAGAGAAGATCGCAATTACTCTTGCAGTTCAAAAACACTGCCAATTTGTGGGACTACTCTGGTCAACAAGAATGTATTGACACAGGGTTAGGGAACCTTAGTAATGTTCTCTCTTCTGCCTTACACTTTGCTTACTATTGGAAAAGAGCAAGCAGATAAATAATCTTCCCTATTGCTATAAAGCTACATGACACAGAAGGTATGTTATAGGTATAGGAAGAGTTATTTCTCCTTCTCCTTTCCTTCTGTTAGAAAGTCAACAGTTTGGGGATTCTCAGTATACGGAAGATGTAGATGAACTTGAGTGAGTCCAGCAGAGAGTCATCAAGATGGCCAGAGGGTTAAAGTGTGTGACCTGTGAGGATAGGCTGAAGGACTGGGCTTGTGTAGCCCAGAGGAGAAAAGATTTAGGGGAACAAACAGCAGCTGTAAAGTACCAAAGAGGAGATTACTGATATAAACCAAGTATATGGCAGGAGAATGAGAAACAGTGCTCGTAAATTGCGATAAGGTGGGTTTCAAGAGAATAGAAATGAAAATTCCCCACTATGAGGGCAATGAAACATTGGAACAGGAGATTGCCTGGAGAAGGTGTGGAATCCCTGTTCTTGGTGATTTTCAAGACCTGGCTAGATAAAGGCAAGAGATACCTGGTTAGAAATCAATGCTGTCTGCTTTCAGCAGGACATTGGACAAAATAACTCCTTGAGGTCTCTCCTAATCTGTAATACTAATGTGGTCCAAAATCAACAGCTGTAGGGTGTCAGATCTTGGCACTGAAAGATGCCTCTAAATATGAAGCCCTTATGTCCCACATCCTGCTGTGCAAGAGCAGCCAGACTCACCTTCTAGTGCCTGTTACTGCATGAGCTGTGTCTAAGACAGGCTCGTTAGCTGCTACAGCAAAGCCAGCTCTTCATTAGTCAACATTCTCACTGCAACACACATACATTTGATTTTAATCTTGGTTACCAACCTACTGAGTTTATTTTCCAGAGATTTGTTGTTTCTAATGATACCTATCTGCAGTTCAACTGTTTCCAGCCTTTTTTTTTTAAAACAACTCTGTCTTCATTCAAGTGTCTGGGTAGAGCAATCTACCTACGCTCTGTCTGTCAGTGCAAGACATAAACCATGCTTGCCTGGCACCAGCTGGTGGTCTGACAGTGTACATTGCCAAGATGACACTGGATTAGTAGATGTTGAGGTGTATCAGGGCTGTTTGTGACTTGGTCAAAGAGTTTTAGCAGGTAGTTTAACATGTTCTCACAAGTGTTCTGACTAGATTACAAGTTATAAGACAGATTGATTAGATGCAAACAAGCACTCTCTAAATTCTCTTATGCACATGGTAACATGCCCATCAACCTTCAAACCTGAACTACATGGAAATTTTTGGAGTCTTGTTCCCTGAAGACAAAAGAAAATAGACATGCCAGTTGTTGAAGGACAGCATTTCACTTGCAAGATGATTTTCCAAGTAATGTTAAAAACCCTGCCATACATGTAGCTTTGGTGACAAATTAAGTGGATATACTAAGCTAGGTTTTCAATTTATGTGACAACATTAATAATAGTGCATTACGTTTATAAACTGTGTTCCACTTCAGGCTCTCTAAACCAATTTACAAGCAATTACTTTAAAAATACTGCTACGTGTATTGCTGACCTTGTATTACAGATGGGAAAGAAATCACAGAAAGTGTCAAATTGCCTACAGGTGTACAGGAATCCATGATCTAACTAGAAGTTGCATCCAAATCCCCTGAGTGCTAGTCCTCTACTTTCATGAAAAGATTGCATGTGTTTTCATGTTCCTGCCTTTTTCTTACAGATATTTTGTTTCTCTTAAGGCTGATGCCTCTGTACAGCCATCTTTCTACTTCTTTCCCTTAAATAATTTCATTGGTGTGAATGCCATACAGCTACCGTAGAAAATATTGTGTGCTACTTAATAAGAAATCTATGCCAGTAACAATTAATTGCCAAATTCTACTTTCAGTGAAGTCAATGGAAGTTTGACCATCACACCAAGTGAGACACGTCAAATATTAAAAAATACAGGAAGTGTGAGATGGAGGATAGGCACTGAGATGATCTGATACTGGTATAGAGAATCAACCATAATGATCATGTGTCCAGGTGAGTGAATAGACCATTTGTGTCATCTAGCCAATGCCCTCAAGAAAGAACCAGAAACCTGAATTAAATTAATTATACAAATGCTCTGGCAGCTGGCTTTGGCAGTTACAACACGTATTTATGATTAAATCCTTCCCAGATCCTAGAGACAAGCCCAAACTAGCCCCTAGAGTTCAGATACTTACACAACAGCAAATCACAACCAGACTTGTGATTGTCTCAGCTTTCCAACAAGCTGATCCAAAAAACCCACCTCTAATGCCCCAAACCTTGGGAAAGTAGGAGTTCACACCCTGATACAGGCATAGCAATCCAAATCTAGCATCATCACGCATCTATAAGACATGTTTTGCACTAGCGCATCTTCATCGGAGTACCTTTCTTAGAAAAAAAATACTATCAGATGTCTGTTTATGCCTAAAGCTTGTTTCTTCCACAATCCATTAACAACATTCAGGAGAATACTGTAAAGAAAGAGGTTGAAGGTAACCTTTGTCCTGAGACAGCCCCCTCATAACTAATAGCTGTGGGATTTCTAAGATGGAGACAGCATTCAAGCAGCTGAAAAGATATCATCAGAGCTAATGTACAAGTTGTTTGTATGGAGCATATTTGTAGGACTTCAAGAGTGTATTCAGATTCACCCCCACTACCCTGGCTCATCCTGGGCAAACAGAATTTCATTTTGGTTTGGGCAAGAAAGTGAAAATGTTCACATTTGTTATAAAACTGGTAGTACTTTCTAGAGCCAAACACATGACTATCTCTCCATACAAATCAAAATGCATCTCTCAGAGGACCTCCACAGTGTACTGTGAGAAGGGCGAGAAATGTGTCAGCATGAGTGTGGGCTCAGCTCAAGCTCTGCTCAAGTACGTAGGAGGAAACAGAAACTTAACTGACATATTTTTCCAAAGGTCTGATTTACCCAAAGCAAACCATTATAGTTATAAACAAGTCTTATCTAGAGATGATGTGCTGAGCTGAGTCAGTGAAAACTCTTCAGGGAGAGCTGGGCGGTGGGCACGGGGCAGCACCTGCAAGGAGCCTGCTCTCTCACCAGTTCAGACAGCAGTTCAGCATGGGGCTTCTGGCAAGGGATTTTGCTGCTACTTGTATCAACGTCCTCATCTATTTTCCTTTCTTAGTACGACCATCAAGAGTTAGTGCTTGTAGGATACTATACAGTTCTCAGAAGAAAGACTATTGCACTTCCTAAATAATTTTTATAAAGGAAACAGTGACATCCATAAAGTAGGTGACTGCCCTCAACAGTATTTTTTTCTGCAGATTTATGGCTAGCTTTTTCTCAAAGCACAGATACATGCTTCTGTTTCTTTGACTAAGAGAGCACCTGACCAACTACTACCTCTCAATACAAACTTTTTTTTTCTAATTCCTCTTGATCATCAGATCTTCTGACCTAAAAGGCCATTTTTTTTCTCCCACAAACAGCATTCAAAACAATATACATACTTCTGCAGGAAAATTTTAGTTTATTTAGATTTCTATTCCACTATTTTGGAATTCTACACCTATGCAAAAGGTCCACTTTCTTTCTTACTGAAAATAGTTTATTGCTAAGTTCTTTAAACAGGGTAATAATAGTCCCTTAAAAAAAATGAAAAGCAGTGATGCTGGGTTTTTTTACTTAAGCTCCATGTGAGGATCAGTTAGGATAATAATGGTGACTGGGTTTAGTAGTGAAGGAAAATGCAGATTATTTTTTTCCCTGTTTCACAGAAGAAACACTTGTCTGGAGATCCCAGGAGTTATGAGAGAGAAAACAGAACCACAGAGCATTTCAGGAGACATTCCATGGGTACCACTGAAATGATTCAAACTGTAATTAACTATTCTTGCTATCCCAAAATACAGGTGCATGTGCATTTGGGAATGAGATGAGTATCAAATTGCGAATTGAGTCACTCAACAAGCTTGTTTTACCCTTCCAGTTATGCAAGCGAGTTCGTGACTCAGCATCTGCACGTCTGTCCTCCACTGACAAGACAAATCAGTTCTGCAGCTGAGTCAGAGAAGTCTTTTCACAGTGATAAATTCTGTGAAGCCTTTATTCTGTGTGCAGTTACCTATGTGAAATAGATTAAATAGATTTTAAAGGAGAATAATCTTAACTCCTTTTCAAATAAGGAACTAATGGGGGAGAGAAAAGCTGTCATGCGATTACGGTGATCACTGTTCATGGTCTTTTAACTAAAAGAGATTAGATTTTCTTTCCAGTAGTGTTTTCTGCTCCTACTGTTGTGTGTTCATCCTTTATTTAAAAAAAATCATCCGGCAACTGGCTGTAATTGCAATTGCAGTTGAAAATTAATTTCTTTAATTGACTTCAACTTTTCTTTCAAGGGCTGCAAATAATTTCCTACATTTTAGAGTGTGCCAAGGGTGAGGGTGTCTTGGCAATTACAGGCAGCCACAGACTCATGCACACGTTGGCATGGGAATCTGTGCCAGCCTGTTCCTGGAATGCTGACACTTTTTGCTGGTGCATCTGGAAGCAGTCATCATCTTTCCTTACCCTTCAGGCATGATCTTTTTAAGGCGCTACGTATGAATGTCTGTTGCCAAAGGTCTCAGCACCTGAAAAAACCCTTAACACCTAGTGACAGAACCTCTAGGCTGCATTTGGAGCTGAAAGTGAAGAACCTCGCCAATAGCCATGTTAGTTGGTATTACAATAATCACATGGTGAGATCATGAAGGAGGGCCCACAGTGTGAACTGCAGTACAAACTCTGTAGGAGAATGGCTTAGACAAGAGGAGCTTGTCATTAGGTTACACGAGGCTGAAAAAGATAGGCAAAAGGGAATAGAGAGTTATAATTTGCAAACGTTTTAATTTCATACTGAAGGCTTTTCCAAAATGTCAAAAATGGGTTTCAATACTCAGCTGTAGGTGAATAACAAATTGTCTGTTCTTCACAGCAGCTATTCTGAGAGATGCATCAGCCGTCTTCTACATGATCTACGCACATCCTGTTGGGTCTCTAGATCACAACCCCAACACTGACGGTTTTCACAATGACTGGTGCTTTTCAGTGCCTTTATCACTGCAACCACTTGAGAATGTGAACATTTCAGCTTTAATTTTCTAAACCTAAGTACCTTTAAACATCATACAAATAAATACTTTCAAACATTTATGGAGAAAAGTAAATACAAACTAAGTGCAACACAGAATCTCAACATGTTAAAAAAACAAAGAGATGCAAGGAAGTAACAGTTATATTTTTCCTTTTCTAATGAGGCAAATTTCCTAAATATCCATTGCTGCTCCCTCTCCCCTTTGCTCTCCCATAAGCAACTCACAGTCTGAAATTTTGTAGCGTGAATTAGTAGAACACCTCCCAAATAGACGAGTTAATGACTCCCTGATATCAGTGTCTCCATGCTTCTGCTATTATTTTTTTACCTTTATGAACTGACTCACTGTGTGTTAACAGATGAGTGTTGCCCTTGTGCAGAATACAGTCGGTAGATTTTTGTTGAGATAAGGATGATGACACCAATGTCCTCCATGTTCATTGCAGAGCGGGAGGTGAAATGATGAATACTTGTGCATGTGTATGTAGGGGGGAAGCTGGAGGGGGAGAAGTCTGGTTACAGATAGGCTTCTTTGTATGGAACCTTTTTAAGTACCATTCTGAAAAAAATCTGTATTTTTAAAACATGATACTTATGTGGCAGATAAAAAAGGAAACAGCTGAATTAAGCAGCTTCAAGAGTCAGTCTTTAAAAAAAGGAAAGTCACCTCCTCTGTCCTTACTCTTCCCTGCACATAGAAAGAAGACAGTGATATACACAGCTACTCAGTGGTCAAATCAATTTCTTCTAATTTAAGTTCTTGTACATTTCTGATATCTTCTCTAGGGCCTATTTGAAAGATGTATCTTTCATCATTGTTACCTTCGTATACTTTACTGAGCACAATTAATAGCTGTATTAGCTGCGACAGCTTATCTGGGGTGAATGAAGGAAAGACATCAAGAGAAAAGCATGGGCAGAATACACCTTCATCTTGAAAAGTCCTATGCTCTTCCCTAGTTTTGTTGCATTTACAATTATTACTTCATTTTATTCCAAAATGCATGACAAGAACAAACCCTTGCCATTGCAAAACCACCTATGACCTGGCAGACTATCATTAGCTCTATTTTTAGCCTGATGCAGTAATATTAGTGGAGGGACTTTTCAAAGCTATGGCTTTGGATTAGAGAACTTCCCTCTAAACAGCAAGTGAGAGCTGCTTCTCCCAGACCTCTGCTGTGTTCTTGGTAGAGGTGTTCCGTCTTCTTATCTGCAGCACATTTCTCAGTCGACCACATGATTTCAGTCTCCTATTTCAGTCTCCTCCTTAAGTGCTATGCTAGTGACCCCTACTTGTGGCTCTGCATTTACAATGCTCCTATACTACTCCAAGAAGCTCTCAATGGCATCTAAATTAAGCTAATTAAATTGTGGTGCACACCTAAGGCACATGGCTGTTACTCAAAGGCATCCAGAAGAAGGAGTAGCGTGTCACGGTAATATTCACAAGCAAGCGATGAAGCGTGAAGCTACTAGACCAAATCTTCCTGCTCCATAAGCTGCTCCTAAGCAAGGGACCATTAGTGCAGGTCACAGATGTAGTGAGTTTGACAGAGAAGGGTCTAACACGGGGTCAATTAACCTGTTCAGGACTCACTCTGCTCTCGTGCAACAATAGTGCATTGTACAATACGTTATTTTAGAAATGCTTTAGGGAGTTTTAATAAAGCTTATGGTGTAACTCTGGTGGCATGTGATGCAACAAGAACAAAAATATCCCACAAACCTTGAAACTGACATTAAAAAGAGTTGACTTTCAATCCAACATTTTATTTTCCACAAACCACAACTCACTCAGTACAACAGCCTCCTGTCACAAATTTTGATATAACGTATCAAACCCTAATCATGGCACTGCCCAATACTAAATGATGCCTGTCCTGAACCTCGGGACAAGATTATTTTTCGCAGTGAATTTCTCCAGTTCCAGTCTGATTTAAAATAATATGATTCCCTTTCCCAGGGAGGAAGATTGATACACAGCAGCTTGAAGTGTATGCTTTCAATGGTATGATACACAGTATTATTTAATTTCCTATTTTTTTATTCCACATTCTTCTTATCTGACAGCTTTGGCAACGAATCAGCCATGCAACCCTAAAAGAACCTTTCAGATGCTTGAGTATTTTCACACTGTAAAGTCAAAGCACTAGCAAAACATAGTTTCTAGTAGTGGAAGAGAGTTTAAAACGTGAAGAAAAGGACCTGTGAGTGCTGGCTCAACATGAGCCGTCAGTGTGCTCTTGCAGCCCAGAGGGCCAATCGTATCCTGGGCTGCATCAAGAGAAGTGTGGCCAGCAGGTTGAGGGAGGGGATTCTCCCCCTCTACTCCACTCTCATGAGGCCTCTCCTGGAGGACTGCGTCCAGTTCTGGAGTCCCTGTTACAGGAGGGATATGGACGTGCTGGAACGTGTCCAGAGAAGGGCCACGGGGATGATCAGGGGGCTGGAGCACCTCTCCTATGGGGACAGACTGAGACAGTTGGGGTTGTTCAGTCTGGAGAAGAGAAGGGTCCGGGGAGACCTTACTGTGGCCTTCCAGTATCTGAAGGGGGCCTACAGGAAAGCTGGGGAGGGACTTTTTAGGCTGTTGGGCAGTCATGTGACTAGAGGGAATGGATTCAAACTAGAGATAGGTCGATTCAGGTTGGACATTAGGAAGAAATTCTTCCCTATGAGGGTGGTGAGACACTGGCACAGGTTGCCCAGAGAGGTGGTGGAAGCCCCATCCTTGGAAGTTTTTAAGGCCAGGCTGGATGGGGCTCTGAGCAACCTGCTCTAGTGGGAGGTGTCCCTGCCCATGGCAGGGGAGTTGGAACTAGATGATCTTTAAGGTCCCTTCCAACCCTGACAATTCTATGATTCTACAACCATTCTTGCAGGGACTGTATTTCCTCCAGCTCAGAAGCAGACCCAAAGGTGGCAGGCGGTTGCAGTGTGAAGCAGAATAACAATTCTGACTGCAAGGAAAAGAAGTTAGAGGAGCTTTCACAAAACAAGGTGGAGGAAGACGCTTATGAAAAAACTTTTTCTCAGGATCACTGAGAAAAGCAGTGGATAGATCTGCCACCTGTTACAGGGCCAAACTAAGGGTTTCCAGAAGCTGTTAATATCCATAGGCTATAACAGCGTTTAAGAAGCTGCATACTTTACAAAAAAGGCTTTCACAGTGCATCCGATGACATGGGTAATCCAAGGGAAAAAAAAAAAAAGAACCACACAAGTAAAGAAAGGCAATTTTTGCAGCCTAAAATTGCTAGGTGGCAATGTGACCTCTGCAAACAATGATTTAAGGACTCTGTTACAGCTGAAACAAGAGGTTTCTAAAGAAAGACATACTTTTAACAACAACAGGCTATTTCTCACATAAAGACATTAATTTCTTATTGATTTTTTTAATTTCTAGCACTATTCTTTCCAGGATAATGCAATCTCTGAAATTGTATTTGTAGTGAAATACAGAGAAAAATGGAGGAATTTCTAAACAATACTATGGCACAACTCTCCATTTTATCATCTTTCTGGGTTTGTGTTGGAGTTATCTATTAAAATCTTTTCATCCCCTTGTTTGTGGAGTATTTATGTCTTTGCTCTTCAATACGAAGAGCCAGTAGGAAACTTTAAAAGTCGGTTATACCTTGGACAGACACTGTCACTCTGGATTTGTTGGTCCCGCAGCCTCCTCTACCCTTCATGCTCTACATTTTGGAGGAAGGACCAACTACTCCAGTTTTGTGGAAGGATTTAGGCAGGTCCAACCCTGACATCCAGTGGCCACTGTGGTTCACGGCACGCTCCCGGTGTCTCGGCCATTTGAAATTTGGCTGGAAGCGTTACGGCTTTAATCTCCAAAGCGGTTATTTCAGCAGTTAAATCAACACACTGATGTGATTTCCATAAGTAAGCATCGTTTTTTTTCAGACACTAATTATTTATCAACATGACTTCAGAGACCAAGACAAGTATAAAACACTCTGATAATTATATGTAATGGTATTCAGTGCAAAACCCTTGAAGTATCCTAGCATGCTAAATTATTCAGGAATCCTACTCACACAAGCATGTTACCACCGAGTGATAATTCTTTCTGTATAAATCTGCATCTGCACACACGTGCATATTTACATACATCCTTTCCCTCCTGTCACTAAACTTGAAATGAAAGTGCCCAAGGGGAGGCATCTATTTTACACGGACCAAGCAAGAAAAACAAGGCCCGACAACAGATTTTATTTTTGTGTGGAAAATGAAGATAAAGTGTATATAATCAAATTTTAAAGCTTAAAAGCTTAAACTTTGTTTTGTTTTGTTTTTTTCAAGTGAAACTTGAAGATAGGTAATTGCTTGTAGGTATTTGTTACTTGCCTGTTGGCTGGTTACTCTACTAGCTATTTTTTCTAGTATTGGTAAGCTTGTCTGGTACTCTCAGAGGAGTTTTTGATCAAAGGCAATACCAAGTGAAGTTCCAGTACGTATTTTCTCAGAGATCTGGATGCCTGAATGCAATGTTTTATTCTGGCCCACTATCAAGGTTCCTGGAAAATTCAGGTTTGCACTTCTCTTTCAGGATGTTTATTTGAACTAGATCTCTAACACCTGTTTGGTTTAATGCAGCTCTTAATCCCAGAAACTCCTGCAACAGCTGCAAGAGATGGATAAGCTTATGGGCATCTTTTCTGTTTTGAAGACTGATTGATTATTTTAACTAATACATCTCCCTGGCTTAGAGTTTCCGAGATGGTAACTTAAAAAGAAAGCCTCTGAGCTCAGTCCTACATGTCACTGTGTTGGCATTGAACATCTGTCAAAAGTTAGTGTCCTTCAAACCATCCTGCTCTTATAAAGATACCATTAAAAAAAAAAATTAGAAAAGAAATTAAAGCTTTTCCATGTACAGAATATGTCTGTCTTTGTCTTCCTTTATAGCAGCCTATACAGAAATTCATGAGGACTTACATTTGTTTGTTTATTTTTTCTCGGTCTCTCTGGAAGCAACCACAGAATGCAACTGCTGTATCCAGCTGTGCACACTGCTTCTCGCTAAGTAAGCCTCAATAGCAATGACTCAATAGACCCTTCTAAAAATAATAAAAAAATACAGTCCTCATTTAGTTCTTTGCACTAAAGGGTAAGGACATGGCAGGACATTGTTTTGATGTTGCTTTCTGTGGCCTTGGTTTTATAAGATGCTCACTTTTAAACAACAGGCTTAGAATAATTCAGATTTTCACAGAACATTTCTGTGGAATTCTTTTGATTACAGGCCATTTACAAGAACAGGAAGAAATAGCTCAGTGCCGTGTTGGAAAATGTCTGGCAACGTGTCTTTTCTATTTTAAAATAAGCAATTAAAATCACTACTATCATATGAAAGCATGAATCATTTCATGCATTTTAAACTTAACATTATGTCTTGAAGACAGCTGGAGAAGAAAGACTACTTATTTGGTGGATGACAAAAATTTACTTCAAGGTCCACTTTGACCAAAGAAGACGGACAATGCAATTTATAAATTCTGTGAGTTTTTTGTATCTGCTTTTGAGTTTAAAATTCATGTAAAATACTATCCACCCTGACAAAAATCTTTTTCAACAGTAATACTTAATTTGGCTTAAATGCCTTGATTCTGCTCATCTGCAAAGCCTATCTGAGGAAAAGTAACTAAGAGCTCTGCACCTTACAAAGGAACAGGGATGAGACCTTTTCCTCAGCTCCATATACTGGTAGTAACCTTACCATACTACTTATTTTGGGAGTAACCTGCAAATGCTGTGCACTTCTTTAGCCTTTCTCTATATGGACTTCTTGTATGAGAGCTACCACAGAACAGTGCTGCATTGCCCTCTAACCATGCAAAGGGCTAACAAAAATGAGAGTTGGGTTGCTCATGGTACCTCATGGCTATTTTTCTCTTAGGTTTTTCTTTCTTCAGAAAAACCGCGTCCCTTGTCAAGGAAGCAAAATTGAGATCCAGTTTATACAGAGACGGTGTCAGGAGCTGTGATAAGATGTGCCCTGAAGAGAGAACCTCAGGGTTCTGCTTTTGTGCTTTCTTAAGTCTCCTGGCAAACGGGGCCTTTCTGATGTTGTTCCCCATGACTCATTAGCTAGGTATTTTGTAGCCAGATTTGATAGTGCACGTCTCTTTGATTCTCAGATGAATTAGGCAGTAGCAACAATACCAAAGCCGTACCTTTGCTTTACAAATTGACGTGAGGATTGAGGCTCAATTGAGCACGAGGCTTGGTGCTCTGCCTTGCGCCTGTCTTGCGAATACGAGCCCCTAAACTCATCGCTGATCCTTGAGTACGTGCTTTAAAGTAACAGTGTGTTACAGATGCCGGCCTGGAGTTGTAGCAGTTTACTACTGGATTCGTCAAAGTAATTAAACCAGTAGCAAACGGCCTTATTACAGAACACACTAATATTTAACTGAGGCAGGGCGCGGTCCGCACCCCTCTTCCCCCTCGGGCGGGGCCCGCTACCGTGTCAGGCCAGGGGCCCGGCTCCCCCAGAGCCCGGTAGCTCCAGTGCACAGCCGAGCCCTGCCGCTAAGACTACAACTCCCATCGTGCCCTTCCGGGCGCGCTCCCATGGCGCACCGCGGCCCCGCAGGCTTGTTCGGTTAGTTTCCTTTGCTAGCGCTTGGCGGAGCGGGAAATCACCGGTGCCGGCCCAGCGCCCCGACCGGAAAAGATCCCTTGGCCTGACGGCACGTCACTTCCGCTCGCCATCCCGCGCAGCAGCTCCCCGCAGCGCCCGGGCCGCCGCAGCCGCCATGACGGACCGGTACACCATCCACAGCCAGCTCGAGCACCTCCAGTCCAAGTACATCGGGACGGGCCACGCCGACACCACCAAGTGGGAGTGGCTGGTGAACCAGCACCGGGACTCCTACTGCTCCTACATGGGCCACTTCGACCTGCTCAACTACTTCGCCATCGCCGAGAACGAGAGCAAGGCGCGCGTCCGCTTCAATCTCATGGAGAAGATGCTGCAGCCCTGCGGGCCGCCCGCCGACAAGCCCGACGAGTCCTAGCCCGCTCCGCCCGGGTCCCGAGGGGCGGCTTGGCCGGCGGGAGCGGTGGCTGCGCGGAGGCCGCCGCTCCTTGCGGGGCGCGGTGGTGGCCTGGATGGGCTTTTGTTGAGGTCGCCACCCCCCTGCCAGCCGAGACCGAGCCGTGCACCTTTGGGCTGTCCCTAGGCCCGCGGGAAGGGCCAGGGAGCTGCCTCAGGGAGCACGGGGAGCTCTGGCATCCGCGGCCCTCCGTCCTTGGGGTCCTCCTGCTTTCCTCTGCCCTTCCCTGAAAGACTCCGACGGGGAGAAGTCTTGGAAAATACCCACTTCTGCAGTGCTTCGACTCTTCAACCATACTACCGCTTGGATTTTTTTTTTTTTTAATGGAGAATAATAAAACTTACTGGGCATTTCTAATGTTTTGTTTGGTAATCTGCTAATAAGAGCCTTTTTTTTTCTAAAAGAAAGGTTGACCGTACTCAGTATTGAGTGTTTCGATACAGGCTCCCAAGGTGTGAGTCTTAGATACTTCATAGGTAGCATTTTCCTTGCCCACCTGCTTGTGTACCAAAACTGTTTAGAGGAGAGGAAGCTTGTTGACACCCAAAGGGTTTGATTTGTTCTTTACATTTATTGTGTGAGCTGATTTGCAGTACAGCATAAGTTAATTGCTGTAGTGCTTTAAGACTCAAAAATGGCTTATATTTAAATACTGTTTTCTTGCCTCATCTTCCTCTTTCCTGTAGTTTGAGTTTTCCAAACCTTGATTGTCTCTGATCCAATTTAGCTACACTTTTTTCTTTTTTTTTGTAATGCTTTGTAGTGGTCTAGTGATTTTTTTTTTTTCTTCCTATGTCACACTAAGTATATTCATGTTGGGTTTGACACTCTTAATATGGAATAAGAAAATAACCCACTGCTACCTTGAAGTAAAATGCCCTGAGGTGACAGAGTCTTAGACTGCAAACTGAACTGATGTTGATTTTGATTTGTCACTTATAGTAGGCTTTCTATTCACTTGTCATAGTAAAATTAAATTCGGAGTTCTAATGAATGGGAAGATCTCAAAAGTAAAACTTGGAGATAGGTTGCTTAGAGAAATTAAGTGCTCTCATTTCCACAATTGGAGCATTGTAACTGTGGGTGTTGTTTTTTTTCTGGTGTGAGCCTTTTGTCTTCCATCGGAGATGAAAGTTCAATGTCATTCTGTTAAGACTGAATGCAAGCTTACTAATGATATTTTTCTTAAATTGGTGATCTCAAAACTTGTGAGTGATAAACTCACGCTGTTGAGTCTTAGAAAACTAAGCTATTCATAATACTGGAATAAAGTAAGAAAGTCTACAAGTTCCTGGGGCCCCATTCAAGTCAGTGCATTTATCTTGTGCAACATTGAAAGATGGCATTTTTTTGGTGTTATAGCAGATACTAAGATGAGGGCATGGCTGAAGAGGTCCTAAATAAACTTTTCCTGCAAGTTTTGTGGGGAATTACCGCAGTCTCTAACAAATGAGGGGGATTTGTAGAAAGCTCCTGGTTTTCACTTTCAGTGCAAGCTGGTGCAGGTGATTTGAAGAGCATCTTTTTCTCACATGCTGCAGAACGTGGCTGAAAGATTTTTCTTCACATTCAGGCACTTACTAGTAGGCATGCAATGCAGTCTTGCAAAAATTGAGCAAAATTTCATTCTAAATCAAGCTAATTTCCTGTTACTGTTCATTACTCTTAATAAAAAGTCTGTTCTGTGACCAAATCTTAGAAACTTGCCTTTTCTCTACACAAGTAGGCAACATGCTTAGTGAAGAAAGGTGGCATAGGAGAGTCTCACAGGGAAAGCTGCTGTTCCTACTGGGTTAGTCAAAGTAATTAAACCAGTAGCAAATGGCCGTATTAGAGATCATACTAATATTTAGCCTTACATCCGTGACAGCTACTCTCTGCAGAGAGAAAAAAACAACAGTTGTATCAATTACTGCATTGTATTGCCCCATGATGAGTTCCACAAGGTGTCTTGTCTGCTGCCAGCCAACAGGCAGCAATATGGTGGTTTATTCACTGATGGCAAAGGAGCTTGATCTTGGGAATTGGAAGAGCTGTGGGTGAGTATACAGATGCTTTTGTCGTAGGTTGGAAACTGAACTTGAAGTGTTTTGTGAAGACAAGTCTTGAATCTTTTACGTGGAAGGAAAAACAAGCTATGCAACCTAATTCACTCCTACATAAATGAGAACTTGAAAATTTGAAGGAAGATTTGCATATAAACTGCTAGTAGTTACCTCTAGCTGTGGATATTCTTAATAATCAATACATTATAAAATGTAAGCAACAAATATATGACACATAAGTAAAGATTAATGCCACCCCTGCAGGCCAGTTCTTCCATTATAAAGGCCAGACAACCTTCAGGGACAAGTCATAGTTACATGGTGAGTGAACTTGCTGGTTCTGCCTGGTATAGTCGCTCAAATTCCACTTAAGTATTTGCCTCTGTGTTAGTGTGGTTGGAAAAGGTTTTTAGGGTGTCTGTGCTAAGTAACAATTGTGAAGAATTACAAACATTTTCTTAAGAAATAGAGAAAACCAAAGGGAAGTCAGAATTCTTCAGAATTCAAGAGGAAGAGAATTGTGAGACACGAGTGTGTTTCTGGACTGTGGTATTTTTCCTGGATCCCAAAGTGTTTTTAAACCAATGAAGGCAGTGAGCTCTTCTACGTTTTAGTAATGGAAAAGGTAAAACAACCTAAGAATAGAGCTAGTTACCTGTCCTACTGGGATGCATCTGGCTTTTACCTCTATCCTGACTGAAACAGGAAGGGTACTGTTTCTTTATTAAATTGGCTTTATTGTCCTTTTTATATCCAAACAGTATGTCTCTACCTGGCCTTCCTGCTGTGATCTCTGGCTCATTTTCCTGAGTTCCTGTAGCTTAATTTCACATAGTGTGAAGTGTGAGAAATATGAACCATTTCCAACATGATGTGCATTGTGTTTGATAAGGAGTTTCACCTGCTTTGGTTCTGCTTGTTGACATAACTTTGTAAATTCTCTGCAGAACAGAACATACACGCACTATTAATTAAAACAAAACAACAAATAAATATTGTATATATTATTTAATGACTATTTAGCTAAAAATAAAATCATGACATTACGTTCTCTGAGATTTGTGAACACAGTGAGAAGTATGAGGATGAAAAGAGAAAGGTTTGCTTCTGGTGCCTTGATTATAGATGATTTAAGGGAAGAATGAGGCTTGGCTCTTACAAGAAAAGGCATGTAAAGCTTCATGCTAAGATGGCCTGTTTTACTTACAAATGGGTTATACTTAGTCCAGGAAATATTACCACAGAAGTGCACTACCACCTTAATTTTCAGTTATGTTCCTACCATTCTTCTGGTAGCGTGCTGTCTTTTACATCAGGTAGCATAAGTGAGAGGTTTCTGAGTTATTGTATAGATTAAGAAACCTTGGCACTTCACTCAATTTCTATATTGCATTTAGTTTTCATTAGAAGTGATTTTTTTTTCCTTATTTTCCTACACTAGAGGGAAGCAAGTACTGCTGCTATTCAACTGAAGGCACAGAAAATGGATAGCGTTGTGTGCTGTCTTGTAAAGTTCCTTTGGAAAAAATAAATGGGATACTTAAAAAAATTGCTAAAACTTTGCAATAGGCAGAAACAGCTTTTTCCAGAGGGATAGTTCTAAGGTTGAAAACATACGTTATACCTTTTATTCACCATGGGTGAATAGAGCAGTGTGGAACCCCTAGCACGATTCCATAGTGCTCTAGTTCTGAACACCTTCATTTTCTTTTCTGGTTTTTCAGGATGCTAGAAGTACGTTAGTTAACATTTGCACAGGTAAAGAATTGGACTAGTCAGTTATTTTCAGCAAACTGTAGAATTTGGGCTACTTCTTTCACTTTAGTCATTTAAAACTCAGTTAATTTTTAGGATCATTTGCATATATTTAACATTCATGGCTGATAACATTTGTAGTCCGTTTTAGCATCAGTATTTTACTTGAGCACATCAGATAATTCCTTTTTAAAGCTGAGCTATTTTAAGCGTGACTGGTTTCTGAATTCTTGACAGAGCTCTCTGTTGGTTCTGTGCTGTTGCACCACTAATTCTGTAGAGTTTCCAAAGGAAAAAAAAAATAAAGCCCAAAGACTTCTTTGGATTCACAGTACCCAAAGGGGGCCTAAATGTGTAGTTAAAACTTCTTTAGTTGTTCCTCAGTCATTAAAATTTAACCGTGCAATATTTCATTCTAGTACTATTATTATAATACATTCCTAAATCTTGTGATTCCTAATCTCTTGTGACTTAGAAAAATGCACAGTTTCCGTTGCCCTGAGGCTAATTTTACTGCCAAAATACATTTAAAATGGATTAAACTGTGGCACATTTCAGTAAGTTAGACATCCTTGTTTGAAAATACCATTAATATTCCCTTATTCCTTGTCTCTTTGCCATTCTCCTTCTATATTCTTCATTTTGTTAAGATTTTATTTGGAAAAAAAAAAACCTTACAAATACAGTACAGTACGGTGCATTCTTTGGTGCCATCTGAGCCATCATTTTCTGCTAGCATGAAGAAATGTGCCAGAATGCTGAAAGCAGAACCTGAATGGTTCTGACTGCTCTAAAAATACAACTAGAAAAATGCTTTTCTTGGGTTCAAAACTTTAACCTTTTGCTTTATTATTTTCATGCAAGCTTGAGAATTACTTCTTATTGCAGTAGCACACAAAATAAACTGGACTTCTTTTTCCTCCCTCATTAACACATACCAGGACAGTGTTTACAACAAATAGTTTGTAACTGGAAACCTACCTCAAACAACTGGGACAGTCCACCTCAGAAATGTATACTCAGACTATTTGGTTTTTGGGAAAAAAGAAATTTAGTCCAAAAAATTGATACTCTGATCACAGATGAATGACAGTTCAGACTTAATGTAACTGGCAAAAAAAGTCCCAAACAAACCACAAAAATCCATTTTGAGGTGATTAAACTTGCAAAGTTAGGATTTTTAAGCATCCTACAAAGTCCTGAGGTTATGTTTAATGTTTCACTTCTCTCATCAGGTTTATAGCTTGACCCCACATGGAACTGCCATAACTGAATGGTGAATGGCTGTGGACAGACTGAGAATAAACAACTGGATGCAAAAATTGCTTTAAGTTGAATTTGCTGAGTCAGGAAACCTAACATGCTTTACATTCTGAGATAGAAGTTGTTACAATCAGTGCAGAAACTATGGGGTAATAACCCATGTGATCAGGTGCACCCGTAGCTAAGCACACATGCATAAAGCCCAAAGAATCAGGCTGCTGTAATTAAACAGTTGTCAAACTGCAGCACAGGGCAGACATCAGATCCTGTAGGCAACCAAGTCTTGCATTTCCTCATGTTTAAGTAGAATGTTAAGTACTGTTCTTTTCATATAACATTAAAAAAAAAAAAAACCCAAAACAAACTGCTTTCTAGTTTTTTACAAGGGAAATTAATCCTAATATTTACTAGCCTATCAATTTTCCAATCGTGTCAGCAGCTATTCTTGATCCTCACATTTTTGTGTCCTGTACTAAAAAATTATTGTTTTGACTACTGTCTGAGCTACAGAATTGTTGGAGAAGGCAAAGCGTATATTGAGGAGGTGGGATGTTTTTATTAAATGTAGTTTTACAAGAACAAGCAGTGAACTTTCAATGTCATGTTCAGGACATTGGTAAATTCAGTTAAATATTACCTTTCCCAGTGATAGCATGGACCCAGTGTTTAAATATTAATGTTGTTATTATTCTGATAAAATTTCCTGGAGGAACAATTAAAATTAGGAAAACGGTGACTTTAACAGTTACTGTCTTACTAAGTGGAATGGCAAGTCATGGAAAGAAATAAAGCAACATCATTTGCCCTGTGCTGGTCAATGTTTGCAGGAGAAGAGAAACTAAAGGGAGCTTATAAGAAAGAAGCAGACAGACTTTTTAGCAGGGCCTGTTATGACAGAACAAAGGATAATGATTTTTAACTAAAAAAGGGTCGATTCGGACTAGATTTAAGGAAGAAATTTCTTATGCTGAGGGTGGTGAAACACTGTAGCTGATTTCTCAGAGAGGCAGTAGATTCCCTATCCTTGGATACATTCAAGGTCAGGTTGGATGGGCCTCTGAGCAATCTGATCTAGTTAAAGATGTCCCCAAGGATGGCAGAGGGATTGGACTAGATGGACATTTAAAGGTCCCTTCCAACCCAAACTGTTCTATGATTGTAGGATTCTAATGTGAGTGGGGAAAAATCTGATCTGTCAAAATGTTGTAGTTGGCACTTTTCAAGCTGAGCAAAATAAAAAGTACTTTGTTTTGCTCTAGAAAGGATCAAAGCAGTTGTTAAGGTTATGGTGGTGTCCTCAATGTCTCTCTCATGTCTTTTCAGCACACAGCGTGTGATGGTATTACTTTTTAACTGTAAAATACCCCAGGCCTTCATAAATTCTGTTGAAGGACACAGCTGTCCTTCAACCGTCCTTCAGCTATATCACTGCCAAGACAATGCTTCATGTAAAACATTCAGGTCTTTAGTTGTTACTTCTCTGACCTCCATTTCGAAGAACCATAGCATGAAACTCATTGAACAAGTTAAAGAAGGTCAAGGATATAAGTGCATGTAAGCATCTACTCCTCCTTGTTTCTTACAAAAATACTCTTCATATTAGTCTGAAGGCTTTTATTCAATTTACAGAGTAGTAAACCCCATGATAACTAGAAGGTACCATGTTTCTTTAATATTCCTTTCATCTTTCTGATACATCTGTAAAGCAAAATCTGGTGAAAACCAAACATAAAGTATTTTCTGCTATCTTGGTATGACAGCGTGATTTCCTGACACACTCTCATGACTGCAGATAAGATTTGTTAGCCCTGGACTGAGCTGAGGCTGGTGCAGGATTTTCTGAACTTTGCAACATTTGTATTTTGTGTCTTATTTGGTATAAATAAATATTGAAAAAAACAAATGTATATCCTGATGAATGGAGAATAGTAAATGCTTGTGTTTTCTGTTTACTGCTGTCAGGATATTGCTAATATGAATCACTTCCCACCTGGACATCTTGAGTGACATGTATACAGAGTCAGTATTTCATACATTAAAAGGCTGAGGGTGCCTTTGTCATTATTAGACCACTGTTCATGTTGTTTAAGAGATGACCATACCGAGAACAGCTAAGCTCACTGCTTCACATGCAACTGCTCAGCAGTGCCTTTGGAACACTTTTCAAAGCATGGGGCTGAACTCTGCAAGCTATCACTGACTCAGAATTGGTTGAGCAGGGACTCCATGGGCTGTCCTTAGAGTGTGACAGACTTATCCATAGGCTGGGAAAGTGGCTTGTATCCACACCAGAGCTTTGGGACTTTGCTAAGGAGTTGCAACAGGCCTTCATACAAGTGTTTTTTAAAGATCTATGCATTTGTTAAAATTTTTTCCTTCTAAGACATCGTTTCTGAAGCAACTATCTGCAAACAAATCTATGAGCAATTTAACTTACTGCACTGCAGAGCTAACTGCAGCTGTCCTGGGATGACCTCGGGAATCTGGAGTAAGCAAACACTTTGGCAGGCAGTTCTCCCAATGCTCTGCTTTGTGATTTTATTCCCAGTATTTTGACTGCTTGTTTATGATGAAGCTTTAAGGGAAAGAGATGATCCATATGCTCATCAAGCAAGCCAGAGAAAGCAAGTAGGCCTGTGGGATCTCAGCAGCAGGACAGGATGCCTGTCTTGGTGGAAAGTCAAGACTTGGGGAAGTGAAGGGCCACAGACTGGCCCTAAGACACTTTACTCACTAAAGACCAAGTCTTTAGTTGACTCTTTATCTCTGCTGATGAAGTCTTGTACCCTGCTGGATGCTTTGCAAGCAAGAGAGAAGGGCCTGCAATATATTCAGAAGAAAGGCATATATGAAACTCAGTGGAAATGAGGATCTCCTAGGAAAGCTGATGGAGTAAGGGCCAGGGATGTCTCTTTCCAGCTGCATGTATTTCATACCAAAATCATGTGGCTGAGAGCAACAGAGCATGGGCCTCATCCTGCCAAGGGTATTCATTCTGAGCTGCTGTTTCCTTCTCAAATGTGAAGCATAGTGCAGATGAGACAATGAAAAGCCAAATTTAAAACTCTGAAAGTTAATTGAAGCATCACTCCTCAACACATGCACCTCACCAGTAAGACTGCCAGCATGGGCAGAGAGATAAAGGGCTGGAGGGGACTATATAAAGGGGCTCTCTTTTAGACATAGCATATCTTTGTTAGGAAATGAGGAAGTGAGATGCACTAAGGTTGAGGGATTACAGTGCTTAATAATTCTTAGAGGAAGAGATTTCATCCCTCATGCTGCCCTTATGGCAGATGGCAGTTTGCATTAAGACTTCTGCTGAAAGCTTATCTCCCCTCTCCTGCCCTCCCCTCCCCCTTCTCCAAGAAAAACTAATGTCATGAACCAGGAACAGAACATTTTTTCTTGGCAAAGCAGAGCAAAAAACTTCAGGCCTTGTCTACACAAAAAAAAATAAAATAAGGAAGGATGTGAATGCAAAGTAAAATGCCTTTTCTTATCTATTGTTGTGTGGGGATTCTCTTTTCCTGTTATGAAGTTCCTCAGAGGTGGACTAAAGAAAAGGGATTGTTGCTGCTGCAGTAGAGGAGACAGTATTGTGGCTGAATTCTCAGGGAGCAGAGCCAAAGTGCCACTACTTTCTCTCAAACTGGGGGACTAATGAATTCTAGTGACCTTCTTCACTTACCACTTTTAGTCACTGGATCTCTGATGTTAATGGGTCTCCGAGCAAGACATCAGCTCTGAGCTTGACTTGGCCTTGAGGTTTAGGCTCAGTGCAGACTACTGCTTCCCTCTTCTTACTAAGTCTTCTGTTTGCCTGTTCCATCTCTTTTTTCCCCTGTAAGCGTGTTTACGTGTGACACACCACCCATAGCCATAGCACTATTTTGCTACTGCTTGACACAGCCATGCAACACTTCCTCCTGGTACTGATACCTTGCTTGCCTTCTTTTAATGATATTCGAGGAGAAAAAATACCATCATACTTTGACAAAGTGCATTAGCCTTTGAATAATTCCTCTGCTTTGGTCTGTCAGTGAGCAACTGCCTTGTGTCAACTGCCCAGAAGAATAATCTGGGGAAGACTGCAGCTCCAGATTCATTCGATGTATACACATTTTGACATACACATGCATGAGGACCACAGATGGGATGGAGACCTTCTGGAACTGAATTCTCCCACACAGTGGCTGTGGTTAGAGTTTATAAAAGCAGTCTAGATGGGGAGCAGTAACTCCAAGCAGCTTTTCCGTGGTGCCAGGGTCCAGGTGGTGTTAAACCCACACACCCATTGCAAGGTTAGGCACTGGTGTGATGTGCTGTGCCCTGTAGTTGTCTGCTGGTGTGCTGCTTCTCACAGGGACCTGCCTCTTTCAGCTCACTGTGTAGCTGGTGGCTGCCTCACTGGTAGGGAGTGTGGCTGCAAGTGGAGGAAGGCTGGGTGCTTTGCTACCTGTGGGTGCCCGTGCTGAGATGCAAAGGGCTCACATATTTTGGGAGACTTAACAGGATTAATGGTGTACAGCTCTAACTGCTTTTTGTGCTTGTGTTGTCTCTTGAGGTCATCCCAAATCCTGCAGTCAGGCCTCTGGGAGCACATTTCATCCTCCATACCAGTCTCAACATCTGTATCATCAAGCAGCAGCATCTTGCATGTAAGCCAGTCCCATGGGGCTGTGTCACTTCCTAGACCACAGGAGCATCCTTCAGTTCCTCACAGCTCTCTGACTCATTTTTCCACATCTTCCAGCTTCTCCAACAGCAAAGCACAGTGTTGCAGTCACCTCCTTCCCCATGCACTGCTGGTAGGTGGGGTGCAGCGTGGGAAAGATGACCTGTTTCTGGGAATGCATCAGAAGATACCAATGGGGAAATGACTGAAGCTGATTAGCTGAAAGAATTTTTTTTTTACTTCAGCATGGATTTTCTGGGTCAGGGAGAGGGAACACTATGAGAAGGAACACAGTGGTAAGGACAAGGCCCTTTGAAGCCCTGGGCACCAGCCAGTGCAGCCAGCATTCCATATGGTGAAATGAAGGACGGGCTACACTGTCCAGCCCTAATGTCCCATGGGGTGTCTGGATCCAGTACTTCTACCTTCCAGAAAACACATCCAAATTGCTCTTTAAAGCTGTCTAGGTTTTATTATTTTCTCTCTTGTGGCATAGGAACAGAAAGCCTCAGGGCTTTTAGAAGCAGCAGCAGTAAAAAAATCTCACAATAAGCTGACATTCCATGCGTTTCTGTGTGTGTATTATACACAGACTGGGCCAGCAGCTGGATACTGTATTTCTAAGTGCTACTCCTGCCAAGTGTCATCTTGGCATGCTTCAGATATCTATCTTTCAAACCAAAGGAAGACTGATTCATCTTGAAAATCTATCTTCTCGACACTATGAATTTGTGGCTTATGAAAACACACTCTTCCCAAGGATGATGCTTTGTTTGTCATTTCACAGTGTGGACGTGTGTTGTGTCAAATGTCTACAGATATGCGGACCATACAAAGAAACCTCTCACATTCTTGTAAGAATACTGCAACCGTTTGTCAGATGTGCCAGAAACAAGTATGTGCCAGAAAAAAAACCTCAAAAAGGACAAGAGTCTGCACCTCAAACAATGCAAGAGCTTGATCACTCTGAAGCAATAGTAGCTCTTGCCTTTCTGCTTTTACCCTGATTTTCAAACTAATCGATTTAACGTAATGAGACTGTTGTACCTACTGGCAAGGCTACCTGTCATTGTGATTTCTTCTTTGTAGCTGTGTGTACCAGGATGAGGACCCTGTAACACCCTCATCAAGACTTGACAGTGGTTAGATTCTGAATGAGATGGCCATCTCTTGGGCTTTCTCTCTGTTTCTTCATGTTCTTCCATATCTTTCTAGAGACATCCTGTACCCCAGCCTCTGGTTACCTTTGGTGGTTATGGGGCTGGATTTGGTTTGTGTGTGCAAACTGCCACTACTGAGAAGTGAGAAAAACATGGCTTAAATAGCAAGATTAAGTTATTTGGGTAGTTGGTTAGATGTCTTTGAGCTACTGGTTCAATAATGTTATTTGTGTGCCTTTCCTCATTCAAACGATCTCTATTTCATACCACCCTGTTGTTCGGGAACTCATTTACCAGCAGAACAGGATTTAATGCACAGAGGTGTGATGACCTGGGATGCTACCAGTTGCAGTGGCACTACCAAGTGAGTTGCAAAACCATGGCAGCTAGAAATTCTGGTTGCCACTGGCAAAACAGGGTGACAGCCCCTTCACAGGAGAGCTGGATGTTCATGCAGAGGGGTTCCCATGACCTCTAACCTATCAACACCCACCTTGCCAGCAGTGGGGCCTGTGCCAGACCCCAGGCATCTCCTGAGCTGCTTGTCCTTCTGCATCTGCTGACTTCTGCTGTACCCTGTATGGGTGGCACAAAGCTATCACATCAGGCCGCCTCGCCTTACTCTGCTCCCATTTTTGGCCTCTCCAGGGGCCAACAGGCAGCCAAGAGAACTCTTCTCCTGCCCTCTAGTGCCAGGCTGCCCATGCAGCCCGTGGCTGAACTCAGGCACTGTGCTATTAATGGAAAGCTAGAAGGTGTCACTGTTATGGCCCTGTCAAAAAGTAATGTGTTCTAACACGCCTTTTGTGGCTCTGCTAAGGTAATACCTGAGTGCATTAGGACACCCGTTTTCTCACGTGCAAACCAATTTGTTACTCGATATGTTCCACTTGAGGACACCAATAAAAGAGGTCTTGCTTTTCTTCCTCCTCTCTCCTCCTTCTCTTTCCCTTCATCTTCATCCTCCCTCTGCCTTTTCTTCTTCCCCTTCTTTCTCCTTCTCATCCTCTTTCCTTTTTTCTCCTCCTTCCTCTCCCTCTTCTTTCTCCTGCTTCTTCTTCTCCTCCTCATCTTTTTCCTGCTCTTCATCTTCCTTTTTTAATGGTATTGACCCTTACAAATGTCAAAAAAATCTATGTGATCTTCATGTGAAGGAAACCTCCTTTTGCCCCCTCCATACCTGACTGTTTGCCACCACTGCCACCACTTCCCTGACGCAGGGAGTTTACACATCTCTTCAGACATCCATCAGGCCTGTAGCCACTAATCTATCTTCTGCACCAGGATATGCACCAGCAGCTGCCTGAAAAAAACAGCTGCCCCACTCGTGGTTCCCGCTCTTTCCCTCCATTCCCACCTTTCTTCCCTGTACATGTACACAATCCCTTTCCAAGACCTGTGGAGCACAGTTAGTTCACTGGTGTTTCCATCTCCCTTCCCTGAGACCAGCCCTGTACAGGGTTCCAAGCCAGCAGTACAGTTTTGGGTGAGACAAGTGGCAAGGGGAGGCTGTGCTGAGGAGCAGCGTGCACTCTTCCCCATGCCCTTGCCTTTTTATGTGAGTGGGGTGAAGGAGGGTTTGCCACAGTGGCCCTTGACCTTCTCTTGGTAGCTCCTGGATGCTGGCACACCCTGGGAAGGGGAAGCTGTGACTGAAGGAAGAGGTGACCAGCGCTTCCAGGCTGCAGGATAGTGTAGGCTGGTCCAGGTGCTCACAGAGGCCTGGAATGGGACAGATGGCAGGAGGAAGAGTGGGGAGAAGTGCAAGAAAGGAGAGGCCCAGCCTGATGGTCCAGGTTGAGATGTTCAGCTGCCTATTTGAGCACTTCAAATATGCTGCACGGATCTCTATGCCATCAATACCTGGTGCTCATGCCTCAATTATCTCTGTGTTTGAGGAACAGCATTTAAGGGAGGAAGTCGGTGATGCATACTTTGCCCATGAGCTGGGCAACCCCACATCAGCAATATCTGCTGGTCTCTGCACCTGTTCCAGTGTGCAGAAAAGAGAATAAACGGTTGGCTATGAGCAACACAGAACTCCAGGACTCTAGGATGTTGCCTGGGAAGCATCCCCTGTCCTCAGAAAAACTTTAACATTTCATTGTGTATTTTTGTTCACTTTAATGAAAAATACTGTTTTGTGCAACAAGGTATTCCGAACTGTTTTGGTTAGGGATAGTTGAAATACAAAGTTTATTTGTATGACAGTTTACACCAAGTGAAGAAAATGGAATCCAACATAACAAACCTACTTGAAATAAAACACTGCAATGCCTTTTAAAACCATTTTATTGTCGCTGGTGAAGATCAGTGCATCCTCTTAAAATATTTCAAGTGTAGTTAAGGCATTTTTCTACTTAAATACTGTTGTCTTGAAAACGCGTCACTGTTTTTACCTGACCTGGAGCATTGTCTCTTCCTGCAATTTAGCCATTCACCAGAAGGTGGGGCTTAATGTCTTGTTAGTGAACTAGAATTGGAAGTTTTTCCTAAATTCTTTGGATTTGAAGGCTTGAAATGTGTCTTCTCTCCTCCCTGTTTTGCAGAAGAAAAATACTTCTGCATCAGCATGAGAGTTCCCCAGGCCACAAAACCTCAAATTCGTGAGTCTTAAATGGTCCCAGTCTGTCTGATCCCAGCACAATCTCATTAAGCCAAAACATCATCAGCTAAGACACATCAAAGTCCAGAATTCTTGTACCAAGAGCGAGAATCATTGTGGCCCTGGAGATACTACCGATTTTCTTAGGGTTTATGGGGAACTAATGAATGCAAGAGAGAGGAGCATATTCCTCATGTTTCTGCCCCAGTCACAGCAGGCATCAAGCACAGTCTATGTACCTGTGGGCCAGAAGCTGGTCAGATTGATTCCTGCATGGCAGGTCATGACACAATGCTCTGTGTCACTCTTGGCAATCTTGGTCTCACACAAGCTCCCAAGAAAGCTCTCTCTGGAATGCAAAATACTGCTGCTTTGCTGTGGACAGTGCCTCTGTACCAAGGCGTTGACTCGTCAACTGCAATCATGTTGCAGTAGCTGGAAGCTACTTTTGGATAGCATGGGCCCAAACCCCCCTCCCAGTATCTCATGGTCAAATGTCTCATATATTGAACCCAAATTAATTGTCTGTGAGTCTGTGACAGAGAACCAAGGGTGGATGAGGGTGTCTGCCCTGTTACTAGATGCTGCACTGCCATAGGCTGCACCAGAAGGAACTTTCTAAGTGCTTTCTGCTTAGATATACAATGTGGCTTAAGTCCACTCCAGATCATGCTGGGATGTGTTTAGGTAGATAACTGGAATCTGGCTAGCCTTGTCTAGATGCCTTATGGATGTGCTCAGGACTAAGACTTCATACTGAATAGCACCATGTCCTGCAGCTTTCCTTAGATGCAGTTTGGGAGGAAGGATAGATGCCTTCCCTGCACTATGTTCGACTCAGAACCACCCTTGTTAATGGGTGTCTTTTATGGGTCAGAAATATGCAGTTTGGGTTCACATGGTGGAAGTCATTTAGATCCTTTTCCTGGAGGATGTGGCTGCGATGAGGCAATGACACCTCTCCCACATGTGAACTTTCTACTGAAACTGGGTGACCAGAGCAGCTGCTCTCCATAGTGGCAGTTCACATCACAGTGAACATCACACATCAGTGTCCTGTCCTTGGCAATGGCTAAAGGCTGATGCCTAGGGAAGCGGATAAGAATAGAGCAAATGTATAGTCATTGTTCTTTACAGTACTCATTTGAACAGCAGTGATTTCCAGCTGAGGGATTCATTGAACTAGAGGTGGTACCTCTACATGTGACAGCCCTCTTAGAGACTTGGAGAAGTTCTAGTGGGTAGTTTTCTTAGCTCCTATCTGTCCAAAGCTCATTTCCCACCCCCTCAGTTTAGAGATACTTTGAAAATTATTTTGCTTTAATGGACCCATTGGAACTCACTTCTGTGTTAAATACAACAGATTCCTTTGTTTGGCCATCTGGGTGCTGGTGACATTGATTAGTGAAGATCCAGTTCTTTCAGTTTTATGTCATTTATCAACCATTTGCTCAAGAGAACAAAACCCAAGAGGGGTGGCCAAAAAATCAGCCTGTTGAATCAGAATGAGTGGCTCCATGTCCGCTCATGAAAAAGAAATGAGAAATGATTTTCTGCATATTTTATTTCAAAACAACAGTATTATCTCCATTTCAGTTAGTGTGTGATTTATTAACAGTGAAGGTAAGTCCCAGTGCCTATTCTAAACACTCCTCTATTTTTCATCGTGAAAAGCAATCAATAGGCTTATAGCAATATTGGCACTTAGCAGAAGTTAACCACAACTAAGAGTGATGTTAACATGGCAAACCCACTTGCTCAGGAAGTTCTTGAGACAAATTTGAAATGCAGTCTTTCTGTCTGGCAGCAGAGAACAAATTAAGCATTTTTCTTAGCTCTTAAAATATATTTAAATGCCAGCATTCTCTTGGGGAAAACTGGTTTCTCAAAGGAATTTGCATAAAAATAATCTTTGTACACACTTCCCTAGAAAATAGTTGATTGTCCTTTAGTTTCATAACCTCTGTGCCAAGTATCCCAAGTATGAGGAAATATTGAGTTCTCCATCTCTCTTGCAGCAGTGGTTTCCCTTCAGGCAGCCTCTTGACAGAAAATTGATGGCAGTTCCCCTTACAATACAGTTTGGATGGGGTACTGCCACCCAGCACAGCCCTGACTCTGAGGCACGGCAGCTACAGACCTTGTTAATTCTGCTGCTGACAGAGCTTAATGGAGGGTAGTATTGTTTTTCTGTCTGTTACACAGCAGAAGAAAAGAGATGAACCTTGCCAAGAAGTGCTTACAGGTAGGAAAAAGAAAGAGATAAAACAACATGGCACCAGAGACTGATGAGAAATGACCATGAGGTGGTTGGACTTTTTCAAAGGTGGGTGCTGTAGAGGTGATCTAGATTACTTGGAAGTATAATTGTGAAGGAAATTAGTTAAAACTCACCTCCGTCTACCTGCTTGGATGTTCTCATTCAAAGTGAAGATGACTCAGTTAATGTTATTAAACCAGTTTCACTTCACAATGTTCATGAATTCCATTGAGTTTTTCTGAGTGTCCCAATGTGGACAGGCCATGATAGAACTCAGTTTCCCAAGGTGAGGCTAGAGAAAGAAAGGATGGAAAGAAGAGGGTTAGGCAGGACTTAGACAGGGTATTGTGGTTTTGCTGGGACATAATCGGTGGCCAGTAATGAGCTACAGGCCATTAGCAGTTTGGAGTCAGCCAGAGCAGCTGATTCAAGTTGGCTACAGGTGTATCCCATCCCACAAACTTCATACTCAGTAATAAAGGGGGAAGTTTGCTGAGGATGAGTTGGTTTTCTGCTTGGGTTCCTTTTCATGAGGACTGCCTTCCTGATTATTTTTTTTGGGTTTGTTTGGTTTTTTTTTTTTTAGTGACCACTATACATTTGCTGGGCTGAGTATAAATTTGTTTACTTTATGCTGGTACTGGTTTTGCTGTTTTGTTACATCTGTTTTCATTTCAGGCCATGAGCTTCCTCTCCCTTTCCTGATCCTCCTTCGTGTCTGAGGAGGGGTCATTGGGTGACAGAGCAGCAGCTGTAGTTTAGCCCCAGTTATGACTGAACAGAGACACAGGGTCAGAAATGAGAGAGCTGAGTGCATTGTTAAAGAGGTGAAGCTTGAGCAAAGACCAGCACCTCCTCAGTAATTTCTTATATGCAGAAGGCCTACATGGGAGGAAGTAAGGCAATGTCAAAGGCTGAAGGATGACAGAAGCTGAGAATGCTCCCCTAGGGAAGGCCTGAAAGGTGAAAAGAGAAGCTAGTATTTGGTGAGATAGAGCTGGTAAGTGCTAGGAAGGATGGCAAAAAGAGAATTAAAAATTCAGAGTTGTGCTCTGAATGGAGTGGGTGCAAGAGCAGACAAAACTGGAAAGGAGGAGGGTGGTGAAATGATGCAAGAAATGACAGATTTTTAGAGAGGTGTCAGAAGATGAAGAAAACTGAGACGTAGAAACAGTTGTATGCTGAGGACGGAGCAAGTGAAAGATGATATCCAGGGAAAGGACTGAGTGGCCTTAGTAGAAGCTAGCATCGAGCTGTCAGATGCAGAGAGCAGTATTAAAGCAGATATCATCATTGCAGTCAAGCAGACCATGGAGGGAGCAGTCCCTGGCAAAGGTGAGAACCATTTTGGTGAGTCTGAAACAGACTACAGCTGCAGGGCAAATTGAGGGCAAAGAGCAAAGATGCCAGCTAATCAGATGGGTATCAGTGTGGAGAAGAGAGTTGGCAAGGGCATGGCTGGAAGGCAAAGATGTAAGAGAAAGTCAGAATTCAAGGGGTCATCAAAGAGGCATCATGGGGCACCAATTCCAAGATAGGGAAGGAAGGAGAGATGGATGAAGTGGTGATAATAGGAAGAGGATGAGGAAGAGCTGGGGCAGGGAGGTACTGGATTTAGTAATAATAAAAAACCCCAACAACAACAAAACCCAAAAAAACAACAAAAAAACCCAAACAAACCAAAAATAACCCAAAAAACCAAAACATGAGCTTCCTTCTTCCTAGAATAGAGGACTGGATGTGGTTGCTATGAAAAGTGAAGGAGAGAAATGAAAGAAGTTAGAGGACCATCAGGTTGGAGAAATGGTGAGGTGCGATCTGAGGATGAAAGGTTAAAAAGGGAGTAGATGTGACTAGGCAAAGGAAAACTAAGGAAGAACAAAGCAGTGGTGTTGGAGAGGACAGGGAGTGGGTGCAGTTGGAGAAGACCTTTTGAAAATGCTACTTGATTTCAGGTTGCTTGCAATTCCTAACAGAAAGGAAGGGAAGCACAGGTCCCTGAGACTGATAGGTGCTTCCTGCAGACACAGTGCACTCAAGCTGTTGCTGGCTCCTCTCTGCCAGGCTGGGCTCTAGCTTGCTTGTGGCACCTGGATCCACACAGTCGATAATCCATACTCCCAAGCCAGGTGTCTCAGAAGTACCTTGTCCCTGAAACGGAAAGAATTTCATCAATGCAAAGCTGAAGAATAAAACACTCTGAATGGCACAAATGCCTTCTTGTTTTGTTGCCAAGATGGTTCTATGCTGTGTTTCCAAACTGGTGCTTCAAATATGCAGAGCCATCAGGCACTGGAAAAATCTTTCTCCTAAGACAGGAGCAGCAGAGCTGTGCCCCTTGCAGCTTGGAGTCTTGTGTTCAGTGCAGCATCCCACTTGTTCCTGGGTTGTGGGCAGAGCTGGAACACGTTGGCGGTGTCCTTCAGCCCAATCTGGAAGCCACACTGCATTCTGAGCTGCCCTCCATGAGATCAGATAGGCAATGCTGTGCCATTCTGGGGCTATCCATCCAAGCCTACAGGTCCAATTGAGATGGTAACTGCTCATTCAGGGAAGCCTTCTCTGGGCAATGAGTTGTAAGAGCCAAAATCAGCAGTGCCGGCTGCTGAGCACTGTAGCAGAAATACTTGTCTCTTGTAGGGTGGCAGCCAGGGCTTGAGGTGGGGATCTGGCCTTCCTCATCTGTCTCTGGTGACAGAAAGACCATTCATGAAGAAATCAGGCACAACCCTTCAATGTTTTGGGCATCAGCTTATGCAACAGCAGTATTGTTTCCAGCCTCCAGGCTGACATGAAGATTTAGGCAATCCCTCCTGACTAGTGGGAGAGCCCTTCCTGAAGAGGAAGGGGAAGTGCAAATATCTCGGTGCTGCAGGAAACTTGCCAGAAGTGTGCAAGGAACCAGGGGGGCTCTGGCTAATTCATGTATGCAGAACGAGTGGGAGGGAAGATTCCTTGGCCACGACTCTCCTTTAAAGCCAGTGCTAAATAGCCAGTGCTCTGTGGAGGTCAGTGTTTAACAGGGCTGACTGATGCTTTGTCTTCATGCTCATCATGCAGAATATTGTAAAGCTCTCAGGGAAACCTTGACTTGAAAATATATATAACTTTATTTTTTTCTTGGCAGTGGAGGGGGAGGAATCATTTTTGGGAAGATATCTTGATCTCAAAAAAGTTCATTTTTTTCTTCTTGTCTAATTAACAAAAAGCCATGTCTGGTCAACACTTTTTCAATTACCTCTTTAAGATCTGCAACCACAAATAATTCCAAATATTTTAAGTCTTTGTGAATTGTCCTAAAGGTTGAAAGTCTTTTATTTTTCTTCCAAATGTCAGTAGATGCATCCACAGTTAATTCCAGGTATTAAATACCACAGGTTCAAAGTCTCCTAACTCTGCAGATCACCATCTGCACTTTACCATGGTTTTGGGGTACTGTTACTGAGGGATAGCATGACCTCAGCAATGTGACTGGCAGCAAATTCATGGGATCATGCTGTGTAGCAACTGGATGAGTTACTCTTGACTAGTGAGATGCCTCTATGCCTTGTAGCTGACAAAATCAAACACTGGTATGAAATTCATTGCATGGAGTGCCTGCCAGAACGTGTAATGCAGTTTATTTGAATTCCAAGTCTTCTGAGCAGGGCTGAAGCTGCAGTAAACAATATCCCTAACAAAACACTCTGAGAGCAAAGCAGTTGCAGTCATTAAGAAAAAAGTAATCTCAAGCCATTGATCAAGCCCATGGTTTTTTCTTGCCAAATAGAGAAATAACAATAGCCTGTTCCTTTTTTTTTTTTTTGTTTTTTTTTTTTTTTTTAACAGAGGGAACTCAGAGAAGGAATATGCTCTACTGATGGAAAAGTAAGAGTTGCTTTCTCACTCCTGAGTTTCCAGGAATGTGAGTTTCTTGAAGGAATGGGCATGGGCTGTTGCTTGTTCCCTGGGGTTGGGAGCAGAGGGAGGGTTAGGAGAAACAAGCTTAGGCAAATCTCTAAATCAGAAGAGTTTATATGGGTCCAGTAGACAATTATTAGAGTTGGGAGATGAATTCTCTGAGGCTCTCATCTTCATGAAGCATGCCTGATCCTCTCACTATCCTTGTGAGAGCTAAGCCTGCAAGAGCCCTTTCCTTGAAGCACCAGAGCCCCCTGCCCCCATCCCAGTCCCCATCCCTGGGCTGGCAGCACAGGAGCTTTCCTGAAATTGCTGTTCTAAGCTGCTGGCTGGGGTGTCACCAGGAAAAGAAGAGCAGTGAGTAAGGGCAGCCCCTCCTGTGTCCCCAGTGTTCCTAATTTCTGGCAGAGCATTGTAGCTCCTGCTGTAGAACTTCAGGGAGGGAAGGTGAAAATGGGTGTCTGGGAGTCCTAAACTGTCCATCATGTAGCCAGGCTGTGCTGCAGGGCCTGTCCATGCTACTCAGATGTCCTCTACCCCTTGGAGCTGTGACAAAAATCCATTTACTTTGGCAAAGTGCCATAGATCAGGGTTTCATGTAAAGCCACAACCTCTTTCTCTGTTTAAGCATTTTCCAGTGCCATGTTTCGATGTTACCACCAGCTGCAATGTGGACACGCAACAACCATGCAGGACCTGCAGATTCGAAACTCTACGTGCCTTTCCATTTCACTGATCTTCCATTGTGAGGGGCTCAGTAAAGAGGGATGCAGCATTCTTTCCTGTTCTAGCAGCAGCCACAGCCATGTTTAATTTGGAAGAACCCATGCTAAGAGTGGCCAAGCTGACATACCTTTTGTTAGGCTGCTGCTTTCCAAGACAAATCTTTCAGGACTCCATGCTTTGTGCTGACTGTGAGCTTCAGCAGTTGAAGTGGTCTTGAACCTGGTCAGTCAATGCTGGTTCTCCCATAGTACCTATGGATGGCATGGAAAATATATGGTTTCAGACATAAATGACTAAAGAAGCAGAGCGTCAGCACTACAGCTGCCTGAAAAGCCTTGTTTGTGTGCAGGCATTCTTTAATGACATAATCTGTTCCCTAGTTTTTGTTTAAATGAGTCTACCAGATGGGCACACAAGAATTCTGACTGCATTGATATTCACTTGGTAATTTCATTTAAACAACTTTTCATTTTTTTCTGATGAATTTTTGTTTTTTTTTCAAAAATGTGTCTAGAAGCTGAATTGGGTAAATATCCCAAATAGCTTCATGAACATGGGCCTGAACTTTCTAATTATTAAAACAACTTAAATCTTTCCTTTGGTTTCAGTGGAAGGATTATCAAAGCATATAAACGGAATTATCAAATACAGTAAAGAATCTGTTTGCAGACAAGTGATCACCAGAGGAAGAGAGAAAATTCAGCAGATAAATTATCGACTACTAGCAACTTCCCCATTATAAATAGATATTCTGCGTTGTCTTCTTTTTAAAAAATGAGCATTTATTTTATGTGATGCAGCTATCTGTGCTTCTACCAACCTGTGCCTATGTTCACTCTGAAACAGGACAAACTGCAAGGAAGAGGGGTGGTTACCAGGTGCTTGTTTTGCATGTCTGGAAGGCTGTTCCTGGCTGTCTTTTAGCCTCTTTTCTCTATTTTAGTGGCCTTCAGTGGGATTGTACATTTCAATGCAAGAGCATTACATGATTAATGTGCTTAAAACTGTTTCTGTTCATCTTGAAGTAAAATAGATGCTTAGACTTTTGCATATAAATAACACTTACACTTTGTGTGGGTTTAATGTTAAACAAATGCAAAATGTTTACAGGAAAAGGATCTCAAATCATTTAAAGAAAGTCATGCTGAGCGACGATCGCCATTAGAATGAGGTTAGAAACTCCCTTAGCAGTATTTACTGCAGCATTCCTACTTTCTTGTGCATGAATAAAGCAAATGTCACTAGAATTTAGTGAAAGGCTGCTACGTTTTCACTTGAATCCAAAGCTGTGATTGCAGCTTGTGTGGAAAGTAGCTCTCTCAGACACTCATCACAGCAGATGTGGCTTTAGCTGCTGGGTGCTATACCATGCCTGTATCATAGCCTATGCCGACACAGCCATACCTGTACTGACACTAGGGCTCGATCCTGCTTGCTTATGTCCAAGCGGGCTGCAGCCAGAGCTCTGGATTGCAGAGGAGAGAAACTGTCTGTACAAACCTGTTAAGGTTGTCTATAAATATTTGGGCAATTTGGCTTACTAAAAAGCTGCAACAGGCAGCAATATATTTTATGTGTGGTATTACAGATGAGCCTTACCTTGAGCTGTCTGAAACCTCATCATCTAGGGTCTCCTTTTTAATATGCTGCTTTGTTTTTAAAAGTGCCTCCCAGGCTGTAGCAGTCAGGTTCTGGGAGGAAATACTCCAGGGGTGGTGAAAGACAGTGTTCTGGAGACCTGCACAGCTAAAACCTGGGACCACCTCTCTTTGCTTGTCATAGTATGCCTATGCTGTCATGGGATTTGGCTCCCTGCTTCAGTTCTGAGCTATGGTCCCCACCTTGCAGACCTGCTTAAATATCAGCCCATTCCCAGGCTTCCAACTAGGGTGCAGTGATCACCTTGCTCTGAAACAAAACCCAGGTGCAGTTCTGCTGTGGGCTGACCCATATCTAGTATGGATGAGAGGGTGCCAGGTTTGGCTCCCTGTGCCCCACAGAGCCCTCCAACACCATCCCTACTGTAACATTACCAGTGTATGCAGCCCACGGTGTTTTGTTACAAGAGCACCATTCAGCTCACCAGTTAACGCTGTCTTCACCTCATTTTGGACAGCACAAAGTGAAGAAATGTGCACAAATGTTAACACCCGGGGCCCAAAGGAGATTGTGTGCCTGCTGTTAGCAGCAGAGACACCACCAGTGTGCTCCTGTGGGCAGGGTGGTCTGAGCAGCTTGCCTAGAAGGGATAAGTGCCAGAGTCCTGAGAGCAGGTACATCCAGCAGCAGAGATGTAGTTTGAGATTTTGGAGGCAGCTTGTGCCGGTTCCCCACATGCTCAGTCACAGGGCTGTGCAGCAGCATGCCAGGGCAGGTGTCTGGGCAGAAGCTGATGTGGAGATGGAACCTGCCATGTTCCTGTGCAAAGGCTGCTCGTGTTATTTGTGTTTCTTTGAATTGTGCATTTGCTTGTTTGGTCTGTTTGGATTTTTTTTTTTTTTTTCCCCCTCAGGAAAAGTGGTATTTATTTTTCCCAGTGCCTGCATGGCAGGCAAGTAGGCAAGTACTGTAATGACACTGCCTCCATTTCTCCCCCTCTCCCCCCTTTTGTTTATTTTTTTGGCTTAGTTTCTGCAACAGAGGAGCAATTATTAATTGTTGTGAAAACATGAGTCCTCTTTAGTGGTGCAGTAAAAGGTAGATGGCAGGGTGGAGGGACCCAGAGAAGTTTGACTGAGAAGTCCAAGACTGGACTGAAGGAAAACCCCCGACCAGATGTGAAGTAGAAGTACAGGAAGAACAAAAGATGGTATGAAGAAGGAAAAACACTGCGTATCAGTCCTGTACAGTCATTCATATTCCAGCTGCAAGGTGATGGTGGGGGTACCCCCGGGCCTCCCCGCTCCTGCACTAGGAGAACCAATAGTTACAGCTTGGTGACTGTAACTGCTGTTACCCAGGCAACTGCTGAGGATGCAGCGGCAGTGGACTAGGGGAAGGGAGGTCAAACCCAGTGAAGGCAGGGCTCTGCAGGTAGGGCTGCCATGCCACTATGCTCCCTGAGGAGAGGCTTGGGCGGGACGTGGTGTCCACGCTGTCACCTAAACCCAGGCCTAAGTCCAGCCTCATGAGCAGCCTGGAGCAACTTCTCGATTGCTCGGACAGGTGCAGGTGGGTGGGATGGGCACCCAAGCCATGCACAGGAGAAAGGTGGTGGGCAAGCTGTGCCTGCCCGGGGCTGAATACCCGCCTTGTCTGGGAGGCTGTGGTGCCACAGGGGACGAGACAAAGGGAGCGCGGTGCGTGTGTAACACGCGTGGCCCATCCGAACCTCCCCCGGGTGCCGAGAGATTGGCTCAGAGACTACGATCCCCCCGGGAGGGAGTTTTCTGCAGGAGCCAGGTGAGCGCACGCAAGGGCCGGGGATGCTGCTGGACCGCCGGCCGGGGCGGATGTGCCGGGGCGCGGGTCGGGCCAGGGCGGGCCGCCTGTGTCGGGCGGGCCGGGGCCGGGGCCGGGGCCGGGGCCGGGTCG
>JANVCC010000020.1:3266464-3468841 GCA_025345505.1 Todiramphus chloris collaris
GCGACCCCCGGCCCCATGGCAGGGCCCGCCGCCCGCCGCCGCCCGCCGCGGCCCTGGGCCGCCCTGCTGCTCCTGGCCGCCCTGCTGCCCGCGGCCGCACCAGGTAGGCGGCCGCCTCGGGGGTCCGCCCGGAGATGACCCCGCTCTCCGCGTGTGAGCGCCTGCTGGCCCACGCGTGGGGGCTACCGGCTCGGGCGCCCGGCGTGCCCGGCTGGCCTCCGTGGGGTCCGTGTCGGGGAGGTGTGCCGCGCCGCGAAGGGGCTGTTTCGGGGCGCGGCTGCGAGCGGCGGCAGGGTGCTCCGGGGCGCTGTGCCGCGGCACGGGGATGCGGGGCGCCGCCGCTCCTTGACCCGGCACGGCCCGGCGACAGTGCCGCGGGGTGACACCCCACCCGAGCAGGGCCGAGCCGGGCCGGGCCGGGCTTGCCTCCCGCGCCCCGGTGCCGCGGCAAAGGCACCTGCAGCTGCCCCGTCTTTGTGCTGCTCCCTGCGGAGTGCCGGGGCTGGAGACCCGGCCCGTGTAGCGCGACCTTCCTGCAGGCTGGGGTAGACTCCAGCGGGGAGGGGGGGGGTCTGCAAAGCCGGGCAAGGACCGACACTGAGTTTCTGGGGGGCGTCCGCGGCTCTGGGAGAACGGGACCCTCGGCAGGTCATCCCGCTACGGCTCGGCTGCGCTTGAGGAAGCTCCGGGGCGCGGGGCTGCAGCCCGTTAAGGACGCTCTCGGCCAAACGTGAGCTGAGGCTCCTTGCCTCTGCCTTTAGCCTTTGGATGCCTTATTCCAGCTTGGACCGGGTCCTGGTTACTCTGTCCCACCTGGGCTCGGCTGAAGAGCCCAGCTCTCGCGGTTAACGGCGTTGACACCGATCGGTCCCCGCGCTGAGCATCTCTGCATCCCTCTTTTCTTCATTCTCGCCGCCGGAGCCCTGTGAATCGGACCCCGTATCAGCCTGAGCGAGGCTGGGGTGGCTGTCAGGATTCCCAGGCTCTCAGCCTCTTGTTTAAACTGCTTTGGAGGAGGGGTTGTGGGGTGCGGTGGCAAATCTTCCCCGTTCCTTCCCGCGTGGAAGCGGTGTAAGGTCACTGCAGCCCCCGTGGCGCTGTTCGCACCACAGGCAATGCTCAGACCCCAAACTGTCTCAGCTTGTGCCCACAAGCTCTTTGCACCGGAGCACGGCTAGAGGCAGGGTATAGAGGGACCTAAGGAGGGATTTCAGCACCAGATTTTGACTGCTGGGGTTACAGTGGCCAGGGCGCTATGGCGACACTTGCTCCCTGGCTCTGGATGTGGTGGCTGTCCCATCACCAGCTTGGTGCTGTAGTTGCAGAAGATCAAGACCAGGATGATAACATCTCATCCCCTGGCAGGTCTGGGCTGGACAGGAGAGCCCAGGATCTAATGTTACCTGTGGTTCCTGGTGAGTTTTAGTGTGCAGATAAACAAACTGGAAAGATCTGTTTCACCTGGAACAAGGAAAAATCTCCAAGCCCAGTCTGAAGACCCTGTGCAGCCCTTTTTTTGTGGGCTGCTTACCGTGCATGGTTTGCAGGGTGCAGTTTCAGAGTAGAGGCAGAGTGTGTTTGCAGGAGGCTGAGCGCAAAGCAGATTTGCTGGCAGGTGCCCATATATCCACTGCTGTCTTTCATTCTGTGGCATGCTGTGCCTGTCCAGGTTAAGCCTAGGATCACTCTTCTGGAAGTGGGTTTATGGTTGTGGTGCTTTGTGGCAGTGGGAAGTGGAGGAGGAATTGGATCTGCTGTCCCTGGGGCTGCCTGCTATCAAGGAAGAGAAGAAGGCGAGAAGGGAGCAGGGGAGTTTGTGTGCTGCTAGCGTGGGCAACATCCATGGGGTATGTCACGGTCTCTGAGGAAAAGCGTTAGCTGTTGAACACAGGCAGGTTTTTGCTTCTCTGAATGTGTAATGTCTAAAGTGATTCTAGAGGAGTCTGAAACTTGACTGAAAATTTTGGATGCAACATCCATACAGTCTTTCTTCGTTTGCAGTCCTACGCCAAGCCAATTTCTGAACAAACCCAAATGTTTTGGCATAGTGCTGCATAGAGCTCTGCGTGCTTCCCAGCTACAGACCTCTGGAGCACACCAAAACCTACTGGAGTAGGAACACTGTGCTGTTAACCCCTGAGCGGCAGTGCAGGACTGGATGTAGGCTGCACATGTGCTCTTTGTTCCTGATGGTGTGCTGGCCATGCTGAGTGTCGCCACTTTCCTTCTCTGGTTTAGAGAATAGTTTATAAGCCACTAAACCCAGACTGTGCCCTGAACAAGTGCGGTCTCAGGCAGGAGGGCTGGTAGGTGCTAGAGTCCTTTCACAGGGAGTAAAGGCTGTTGCTGAGGGTCTTTGCTGCCCTTGGCCTTGCTTTCTCATCTTTCAGCTGTGTTTGGAATAGTCTCTTCCTGTCCTCCTTTCTTTGCCTTTTAAACACATGCTGTGTCTAGGTGACTTGTCCCAAATTCACTCTGCACTTTGGAGCCTTTGCCCAAGTGCCATGTCTAGGAGATGGAGAGGCTGCCTTGGCTCAGCAAAGGGGCTCTGACAAAGAGAGTGGAAGAGCTCTTGTTTTTTTTTGTCTGTGGAAAGAAAGAAAAGATTTTTCTCCAATGAGGCTCTGGCACTGGGCTCGTGCTGTCATTGACTGTGCTTCTGTTTATCAAAATGGAAAGTCAGTGTGGAGCCTGTGGCCAGGATTGCTGTAGGCAGTCTCTTGGACCAAGGAAGCGTAAGAGAAGGATGTTGTGCTGGAGCCAGCTTAAGGGACAGATCTCATTTGGGTATTGCCAAGAGAGATTTTTATTGCTTGCTGCCAGATCCCACGTGTGGAAGGATGGATACTGGTGGCAGAAAGCAATCCTCCTGTAGAAAGCCTCCTCAGTTGCTTTTATACAAATAATATTCAAGCACTGGTCCAGTGGGAGAAGTTTGGGAGGAACGTTAAGAGGCTGTGCTCAGAGCAGGAGCCTTTCTGACAGCAGCACTAAGTCTCATTTTCCCTCCTTGTCTAGACTGTGTGACATAAACAGGGAAAGCAGAAGGGTCTCCAAGGGAATTTTCCATTTCATTTAGCTCTAAGGAATGTATCTTCTCAGTTATTTAGGACAATGCTGTAATGGCCTTAACTGTATAGCTCTGTACCAGCCTCTGCGTGCGTCAGAGGTATGAAAGCCCTTGTGCCGTCCAAGTTTGTAATTCCAGCTTTTCAGACAGCACATGGTCTGAGATTGGCTGGACATGTGGTCAAGAAGGTGTATCAGGAGCTGATCTATACAGAAAGAAAATAGAGTGAGACTGAGTAGATCATCAGAACAAAGACATGACATGCTTTCTCTCTGCCTGCAGAGGGAATGAGATCTTGTCTGTATGATACAGTGCGTTGGGTGAGCATTCCTATACCCCAGAAATATAGCTGCCTCCCCAGGCACATTCAGTGCTCAGGTGACATTGATATTTCTCGTGCAGGAACACTGAAATGGTAAGTGTGGCTTCTGAGTCTCAAGACGACTGAGGCGTGGATTTCACGTCTGCTCCAAGATGTGTGTAGCCTTGTGCAGGTGGTTTGCAGGTTGTCTTCAGGTCAGTTAAACAGAGCAGTATTTTCACCAGGCTTCGTTTCTGGTGCATGTCTAGGACCCATGGGTTCTTCATTTTGCAGCTGTGTCACCCATCTCTCTTCATCACCGGAGAAGTGCTCAGGGGTGTGGCTAAGGTGGCATTAGGGTGTGCTAGCATCAGGCATTGCGTCTTTTAAATTTACACCGCTGCAGCTCAGGTATAACCAGGACTGGAACATTTTCCTGACCAAAGACCTCTAGAGTGAGCCCATGTTTAGTAGCCTGAGCGTGATCCCAAATATTCAAAAACCTGTAGTCAAACCAGCACCCTTTGTTTTTCTTTTTCTTCCCGAATCCCCCGCTTTGTTTTGAAACATCAGCATCCTCTTATCTTGCTTAAGCTAAAGTTACCAGACCTCATCAATTAGTACTGATTGCTTAACTCCCCCGTTGCCCACCCAAGCAGACCATTCATACCTGGGTGCACATGTGTACCATGGGAACATTTAGCGCTGCTGTGCGTGGGATTCCTGCTGAGGGGAGGAGGGAGGCTGGATGTTTAGCGGTGCCGCTAATGCGCTAAACAGGTGAAGTGCTCACTTCTCCAGAGGGAATGGCATGGACATGGATTGACGTGCCTTCCTCTCGGGAAGATCCGTGCTGCCGTTTTCTCCCCGAAGCTGCAGCCGTACTGTGCTCCCGTGCAGCCTTGAGAGGGCACTCCCAGCCCTGCAGATGCGTTGCTGATCCCTCAGGCAGGTACCAGCGCTGCCTGTTGTGCTTTTCTCCCCTCCAGATTGCCACTTGTCTTTTCTGCTTTACAGCCCCATAAAGCAGCGAAGATTTCGCTGTGTGTTACACTACAGCGTTGGGTTTATTCCTTTGAGTGCAGCTGAAATTTTATTTGCTTGGAACGATGTGTGTTTTCATTATTCCCTAAGATGAGAGATCGGTTCACCTCGGCAGCCTGTGCCCCTGCCCAGCATGGGAGGGAGTGGAATGAACAACTGGGTTGTGAGGCAGTGAAATACAGAGGGGAGCAGCGGATCTTGAAGCTGGGGAGATCCTTTCCCTCAGACTCGTGAGGAGCCCAAGTATTTTGCTTCCATGTGGACTGAGAGCTTGCATTTTGGCTATATTTGCACTGGCACTAAAGCCTCTGAGGAGTGGTATGGCTTACGTTTTTGGGGCAGTAGAGGAGTGATGGATCTCTTGAAAAAATGGGAGGATGTCTGGAAGATCCTTCACTATATGTGACCTAGTATAAAGCCTTTGAAATCACATTTACATTTTCTTATATGTGTTATACTACTGCTTATTCTGCTGTGCTGTTGGCTGCAAAACCTACAGTCTGTGTTGAATGTTCACAAACTGCAGTGCCAAAATAAGCACTGCCAAGATCAAGACGGTGGCTTAAAAAGCACGAGATTTAAAAAACAAGAACTGCTGAGATCTTTTGTTTTGCTGTGTGTTCTCTTGAGTCTCAGGACACACGTTTCTCAGCTTTCCTCCACACCCTGGATGTCTCGGGATTTAGAGGGATGGAATGGTTTAGTATGCATCTCCACTGCCTGCCTCTTACTAAAGAGGCGTTTAGTCCAGCGAGGGGATTTTGCATTCACTCTGTACAAACTCCTGACGGATGGAGTCCTGACGCTCTGATCCAAGCTCTCAAGTTTGCTGTTACTTGTAGGCACCAGCAGTCTGTCTGTAACACCTCTGTAGTTGGATTCATTTCCTTTGGGGATGTACAAGCACCTGGAAAGTGTCCCTCTTTAAACTTTAGATAAGCTTGTAATGAAAATGAGCTTTTTCTGTAGTGGTCCACATGGCTGAGTGCTTAACTACTGTACTGGTAGCAGAGTTAACAGGAATTAACATCAAACAGTACTTTCATGGTGGCTTCTTCATTGCATGGTCTTTTCTTGCGTGGGGAGATGGGAGATTGTGCTGACAGCTCATGTGCCTCTGATCCTCAGCAAGGCCTGTGCCGGCTGCTGAGCTCCCTCTGCCTTCTCCATCCTGAAGGGTATCCTGGTTATCCTGGCACCCACTTCTCTCCAGACCTCCCATCCTGTATCCTGGCACCCACTTCTCTCCAGACCTCCCATCCTGTATCCTGCTCTCCTAAGGCACACAGCTTCTGGGTTTCTGGCATGTGTATCTCTGCAGACACTGGTTCCTCCTCTCTAGGCTGTAACATAAGGTCTTCTCTCCTACTCTGCCCCTTAGAGTTTTTGCAAATATATGCGAGTATACGTTCAAGCTTCACTGTGTTTTTATACTGTTAACAGCATTTTCAGGATGGCTAAAATATGTATAGGTTGTATCATATATTTCCTGAGCAGCAGTCACCAAACCTCACTCTCATCAAACTCGTAACCTCTGGTCTGCTGTTAGCGCTTCATAAGTTACCTCTGCTCTGTGGGACATGAGAGCCTTCCTGTATGCCAGGGCAGTGTGCATAACCCGGCTATGTCACACACCCATGCTGCAGTCAGAGCTGACTGCACTTCAGTGCCTCTGAAACTGGTCTCTGTGTGTGGCTCCATTCTGGTGTAGGTGCTTGCATTTGGCAGAGCTAGTCTATACTTAAAGCCAATAGCCCCAAAGAGTGGAGAAGCAAGGGAAGGTGGAAGAAAGAACCATCACATAGAAATTGCTTGCTCTAAAGAGACCTTTTCCTAAAAAAAAAGAAATATTGTTAGTTACATCAGATAAAATACTGAAATTCTGTTATAAGGATTTTCTTCTTTCCCTGGAAGAAAACCTAAAAAGGTATATCCAGATTTAACTGTGTACGTATTAGAAAGCAATCTGGAGAAGTGTGTGTTTTAAATCACCTCTCTTCAGTGAGTAACTTGAGCATCAAATCCGCTCTTCATTCAACAGAGCAAGTTACCCTTTGAGGACTGTGGAGCGTGTTCACATTTCTTTGTTCCAGTGCAGCTATTTCGCTATTATTCAGATGTTAAGTCCTCTTGGGCATCTTGCAACAATCCCAGTTCCAGCAAATCTTTACGACTGTTGTATTCTTCTGATGTTAAACCGATTATTTTTCCACTGGCGGAGTCAGTCATTCTTAATATATACATCTGCTGTAAAGTAAGAGGGGACTATTCAAATGGTTATTTGTCATCATGTTTACTGTACAGTTGGCTGCAATATTTTGTCTGGAACTATTTTTTTGGGGAAAAAAAGTGCAGAACTGCTGGAATTGGAATGCTAGTTTTTCCTTGTCTCTAAAAAGGAAACAAAAATAAGAGAAATTGAATAGTCAACATAATTTGTTGTGGTACTCCATAATGAAGTGCTTTATCCCTCCTCTCAGAGTGGCATCCTTGGAAAGGAGTACATGGTGGGAAGTGGTTTAGTTGATAACAGGGAGCAATTACTGAGTTTGCCTTAAAACTCCCATACCGGAAGGCAGCAGATGTGTCTGGCAAGCCATGCTGTCATGGCTTACAATGCCCAGTGCCCAGCCTGAACCCTTCCACGTCCTTGGCCAACCCTTGCAGAGCCCTGTATGCTCCTGCTGCTGAGGAGGGAAGTGTGGGAGCAGCACACTGTGCCCACCTCTGCTGCACCTCCAGCATTGGCAGAAGCAGTGAGTTCTGGGGGTTCTCTGTCGAGTTCTCTGCTTCCTGCTCTTCTGCAGCATAGGTAGGTAGCTGGGCCTCATCTTTTCAGCCTCAGAAAGCCAGCATTTAGTTTTTCCTGTGCTGCTGAGGTCCTTGGGCCAGAGCATGACAGAATGCAGGCTGTTATGTTTATGCGAGATGTTTAGATGCTGTTATTCCTTCTGGGTAATGTCTCGCTTTACGTGGCAGCCCTGCTGAAATACCTAATAGTGTGAGAATCTGGCCCTGCATGAACAAGTTGAACTGCACTTTTGCATGGTCTGAATGCCTTTCCCTTTCATCACCTTTTGAAGCCATGCTGAATTTGGTGACATAATTGTATGGTCTTCAGCATAAGATGCTTTGCAGATGGCCTCACAGCTCATGCATGGAGGGGCTGTAGCAGTGTTGAAGCTGATGGTGGTCCAGGGATTTGGCAGAAGCCTTGCTGTGCTTTGCAGGAGTTGGTGCTCCATGTTATGTGTTCACAGCCTTAGTCTGTGTCCGCTGAGCTTTGTGTTGACTTCTGTCTTTCCTGTGCAGAACATTTGACATTTCTGGTCTCCCGAAGTAAATGTATTATAAACAATTTAAGAGCGAGCAACAGTGATGGAAGTGGTCCATCTGGCTTGGCTGGATTGAAACTTTGACCTGATTTCAGGTTGCATGTGTTTTTAATATAAGTATTTGGTAAGTGTCTGATGTCTTATTACTGTGGAGGTGGGCTGAAGATCACAAGACCTGGTTTCATTCATAGGTTCGAGACAGACTTTTGAAGTGACATCTCACCTTTTCTGCGCTCTATTTGCTCTGTTTTAAAAATGAGTTGAATGTTTTTTCCATGCTGTGGTGATGGAGAACTGCCCAACCCAAACCAGTGTTCTTTTCTACCCGAAACTTTCCAAACAAGGAGTAATGATGGAAATCTTTTGTGAGATGCTCAGTAGTATCTCCTCAGGGTTTAATCAAACCTCAGTAAGAGGCTGTTGGCTTTTTGCTGCCATTGCATATATCATCCCTGCAAAGCAGTGAGCAGACCATCCCCTGAGGTGGAGAGGGGTGTGTGTACTTGCATTCACCTCTGTGATTCAGGACATGGGTTCTGATACTGCCTCTGCTGTAGACTCCCTCTTGCCTACTGTATATTAGGCTGTGATTTGCGAGACACACATGCTTCTCTGCTGTGTGTGCTGGTACTCCCTGAAATCACTGGACACAGCTGAAGGGAGTATATGCATGTTATTTTGCGGGATTGGACCTGCAAGCTGATGTGGCTTGGTGTCTGCCTCTCCAATCTGGGGACATTAATCAATCTACACCACAGAGAGATGCTTGAGGATAAATTCAGCTTGATGATTAGGTCACAGTTCTCTGATGAAAGAGACTGTGAGCACAGTCTTGGAAAGCCTGTAAATGTAGAGTATCCCAGCTTTCCATTTATTCCACTCAGTAAACTTCAGAGTCTACTCGAGACTGTTTAGAAAGTGATTTTTAATTCCTGCTTTTTATTGACTTCTGTGTTCCTTAACTTGTTTGCTTTGTGAGTGAAATGATTTATTATCAATCTAGATATTTGCTATGTTGTAGGATTTTAGGGCAACTTTGCTGATGCTGGAGGATGCTGCTCCTGAGCCTCAGGTCCAAAGCTGTATGTATGCAGAGGAGAGGGGAAGAGCTGCACTCTGAGTGCGTGGCTGTAAAGAGCTGAATATTTTTTTCTACCATGATGACCCACCAAGAGGGTCCTGAATAGCATCCATCTCTTGAAGTGTGTGGTGCTTGCAGACACAGAAGAAATTGTTCTCTTCCCAAAGAAACAAAGCCAGCAGAAAAATGAAATTACACAAAAAAATGAGGTCTTCTATGATGGCACAGCAACAGTATTGAAAACCTAGAAAGTAATTTTCTTGTTAGAAGTATATAATAATGTACTTTCTTGTTGGAGGTGTGGTGATTGTTGTGCAAGGGTGCTGAGTTTCCTGTTCTTCACTCTTAGTGGCTACTGTAAGTCAAGCTGGTCCTCTGAAAATGTGAGTGCATGCTTAAATCCATGTCAGGGGACCAACTGCTCAGCAGGTGGTGTGTGTATCTTCCTCGGAAGCCCTTCTCAGTCAGGGTCAAAGATGCTGAGTTTCAGTTGCTGACTTCAAGGTAATACGTGTTTATTGCCTGAGATATCTCAGACCATACGTGCTCCTCAGCTGCCCTCCCAGCAGTGCAGTCACCAGTGCAGGACGTACCATGCCTTTGAAAGTGCTGGTTGCTGAGGGCTAAACACCTCCTCAAACACACTTGCTTTCCTCTGCTAAAGCAGCTGCTTAAATTACCCATGGGGAGGGATAATGACTTATTTGAGACATTGTGGGGTTCTTGTTGTGTTTGGTACCACGCTGTGCAGGTCGGGCTGCAGTTGATGATGTGAGATGGGAAATAGTGTGAAACCTCGGTGGTGTGTCAATACATTTCAGACCACCACTTTAGTAAAGTTAAAAGAGAAATGTCTTTTTATTGGCTTAAGTCTGTCGTTGTGGTGGTGACAAGCCAGCTGTCCCACATTGCGCTATGCAGGAAAGCTGGTGTGGACATGGCTGTGCCTGCACAGCGATGCAGTGCGAGCATGTCTGGGAGAGGATGGTTTCCACATCCCCCACTGGGAATGAAGGGAAGGAACCATCCATCTATGTGTCGGGGAAAGGGAGGGAGAAGGAAATCCAAGAGAAAACAAGTGTTTGGTTTATTTATTTTTTGGGGCAGCATCAGGGAGACAGAAGGATGTCAATCCAGTGGAGAGAGCTGAAGTGAGAACTCAGGTAAGTGACAGACCTCAGAGTGGGGGTAAGCATCAGAGTAGCTGATGAGTTAGTATGGATGTTTCTGAAAGAAGGTGGTGTGCCTGAAGAGAGGAGGGATTATTTTTAGCATGTTCCCACCCTTCTACCTGTTGCTTTCCTTGGAGAGAAGCAAGTTTTTTCTTAAGACTGGAGCCTTGCAGAACAAACTGCTAATAACTGCAGTAAGGGTGGCAGAAACAGACCCTATGGATCCAAACATAAGAGCCTCCATAAAATTAGCCATAGTGTTTGCGGAATTTTTGGCAAAGAAAAGGAAGCCATTTGGCTTTTCCAGCAAGAGGGGCCTTTTGCAAATATGTATTTTAAGCTGCTTGTCCTGTATAATATATTTATATATATTTAAAAAAACACCCCCCTTTTGTTATGGTTACAAGCAGTCCCTGTAAAAATTGAGAAGGCAAACAGTGAAACTTTTAAATGTATGTACGAGCTCTTTAATAATTTGGGGCCCCTTTGTATGGAAGGAAATCACTGTGTTTCAGGAACCTTTGCCACTTTAACAAAATGTTTGTGCTACTGAACAGTAGCAGATGGCCAACACAGAAGACATTAGCGAGTACTTGTAAAACAGTGCAAAATTCTTTGCCTTACTAGTAGCAGACAGCCTTGGTTTGAGGGGTGCAAGCTAGGGCTTTGTCTCTGCTGTCACTCCAGGGATGTTTCCCTAACATTGGCCATGCAGAACATCCAGATCCAGGCTGCCCGTAGCTGTTGAGTAACATCTCCTTGTGTGCCATGCAGATCTAGTTGAAGCCCTGTGACAGTAGAAGATGCTACTGTCATAGAAGTAAGGGTTGCTTTTCAACAAGAGCTCATTGTAGGGACCGGCTAGCGTTGGTGGCGAGATGTTCAGAGCTCACAACCAAAGCAGGCAATGCTGGATGTGTGTTTTGGTATTTGAGAGCTTCATTCCTCCGAACTGCACCAGTGCCAGCTCTGTGTTAGTCACCTAGCAAGAGACAGAGAACATGCTATATCAGTACACCCTTTCGCTCCACCCCTCCTTCCAAATCTCCCACTTTGGGTGTTTGAACAATAGATGAATAACACAAAATAGGAGTCCATGCACATTGGTAATACAAGGCTCTGGCAGGCTGCTAATTATGGCATATTAAAGACTCTGGAAGTCTACCATGGTCCATTGTGAGTCTTGCTCTCCTGGTATTTGCAGAGGCTTTGTTGACTTGATGTCCTTCTTTCTGTATATCCTACTGATCAGGGATGCTCTGTGCTGCATGGGGAGGTGCCCTTTTGCACCTCAGCATTGGAGGCCAAACCATCAGTTGCTTTGTAGATATTTATATTTTCTGTTCTAGATATTCCTGGGCTAAACCAAGGAAGGTGGCATGGATTCTCATTCACAAATCTGCAGAGCTGTGAGTGCATCTTTACGATATGTTCAGCTGCTTTTTGAGGGTATTAGTTGGATAAAATCTTTGCTTACCATTCCAGATAGTAGTTGACAGACCACGATGTGTAAACTGATGTGGTGATTGCAATGGCAGCTGCCATTTGCCTCAGTCATGTCTGCTCAGCTATGACAGGGCTAGCTATAGTGTATAATACAGTCCAGGGCTTTGCGTGAAGACCTTGCTTTGAATATGACTGCAGAAGTTTACTTTTTGAAAAGGAAATAAGAAGGCAGTTTATCAGTGGTGAAGATCTGAGCCCAACCTAGTGCAGAGCTTCTAAGAATAGCAATAATACTCTTCTGGCCATTTTTTTGGCATACATTTTATCTAGTATCTATAAATTTTGCAGTTTGGAAGACTTGGAGTGTGTGCTGCCAGCTTCCTTTTCCAGGGTGCAAAGCTGCACAGGTACTTTTTGAAATGTATTTTAATGCTACATAATATGGAATAAGGTAATTTAAAAGAATCAGAGAGCTGGTGTTATTTCAAGACATAAATTGTGAATGTTTTGATATTACAGGTAGATAAATAATGTTTTGGTGAGTTTTATTTGCAATTTTCATGAAAAGGAAAAAGCAAAGACTGTGTTATTTTAGGATGTACTTTTTCCAGTCCCTCTGAAGAAACTTAATCTCTGAAAGCTGCTAATGAAAGAGCAGAGACTAACATCAAGGCAGTGTTTTGTTCTTAGCAAACCTGTACCTTGGGAAAATCTGAAACCTTTCTGATTTATGAAAGGTTTGCAATGTGAAATAAAAATGGAGAGTTTAAACTTTTTTGTTTCCCCTTCAATGAATGATGAAGCTTGAATTCCTACTCTCTTACTTCGTGAGTCTGAGGCATTTTTGGCAGTTTCTAGTGGAAAGTTGAATGTGCACTTCAGCTAGAGATGGAATGGAAAATCTTTAAATAAACATGTGGATCTCTAGTAGATTAAAAAGTCTGTGCTACTTTACAGGGTAAGGGAGCAAGTTTAGATATGTTGAGTTGGTTTTGGTAGAGAGGTGTAGATCAACTCCCCCACATGCAAGTAACCTGGAGCCTTTAAGGAGAATGATTTGGTGAAGTGTGTGATATGCAAACATGAATGAGCCAAAAGCAGAGCCAAACCGTCCAAATTGCCAACAATTTGGACCCAAAGGTAATCTTTGCTTCAGAAATGTCTCACTAACCCTCACTCAGGTGTCTAAAGAGCAGTTGAAGCCATGAGAATTCAGCTAGTTGTGGCTTGGTTAACACCTGCCATTGTTTTCACAAATGACTGATGGAATCCATTTGGTGGGTGTTAAAGTGCCCAAGATGAATGTTTTTTTCACAGGCTCTTTAGAGTGGGGATGTAAAGTTGAAGGTGGCTGAGAGTTGTCAGTGCCCACACAGAATGCAACACCCCGAGCCAACACAGAGAAAGTTAGCATTTGTCTCCTTCTTAGAGGATCTGCCATAAAACATCCCAGCAGCCAAGAGTTGAGTGAGATTTGGAAGGAAATTAGCTGTTGAAATAGATGTATTTAATTAAAAATACAATTCACGTGTAAAGTGAATAATCTGAACTAAGCTTATAAATCTTTGTGCTATATGGATGTGGGTAACCATTGCTTGATGAGGTTGGAGTAAAAGCTGGTGCAGAAAGAGAACTGCTGCCTGATGTGACTTTCTGTAAGCCTAGTCCATTTCTTCCATCAGGATAATTACACACAATGTTTTCTTCCGTCTTTGAATTAGCAGGGCCTCATTCTTCACTTGACTGCTTCTGTAACGTGCCACTGATTTTAACAACATTGCACTAACTTGAAAGCAGAGCAATGGAGTGAATATTTATGTTCATAAGAAGTAATCCAGGTGCAGCATAAAGATGCTGCCACGGTTTAGTTAGCCTTCTAATGAGCAGTGCAATTTTAGTAGGTATGTTTTCCTTCCTTGAGATCTATGGCTGTACCTGCAGGAAGCAGGACAGAGGTTAGCTCACAGGAGTTCATGCTCTGGCTCTGACTTGTGTCCCCTGCCAACCCACTTCAAAGCTAGCTTAGGCTGATGGAACACAGGGAGGGGAGCAGTGGTAGAGGGGATGCATGACAGACTAGAAACAATACTCTCTCTTTTGTTACTACCTTGCCTGCAGGCATCCTTTGAGGCCCACCTTGAGAGGAATAGACCATCTCACCTGCAAGCCATCTATCTGCATGGGCATGAGAATAAATGTGGGTAGGCTACAATGCCATGACTCTCAGACCCATCGCTCATGTCCAGACTGCGCAGAGCTGCATTGTGCAAGCTCCACGCTGCTGTTAGTGTTGGAAGGAAGGGCGTCCATGGGTTTGTGATGTTGCACATCTGGGTCAACCTTTCTGTCTAGCCATAGCTGTTGAAGCATCAGCTGCAGGTGGAGAAATACCAGTTTCATCTTCAACTCAAAAAAATCTCTGTCTATATTCCCTTGTGTAGAAGTCTCTAATGAAAACTTGCCCTTGGTGTCAGCTTCACAGAATATGAGACAGACACTGAGATTAAGTCAGTCTGAGCAATTTTTTTTGTCTTATTCCATGTTTTCATGGGGACACAAGTCAGAAATTTCAGATAAACAGAGCAGTGTTGGAAGATGATGTCATTTCTTCCTGCTGCCATGGTGGATTTTACCATGTGCATTTTTACCAGGGGTCAATTCTTTCTCATAGAAACACATGTAGAGATTATGGCTCAAAAGTGGAAGCTCTCAGCGTGGGAGTCAGTCTATTTTTTAACAGGAATAATAGCCATTCTGGTGCAAGCTTTGTGTTAGCTTCGTGTGTTAGCTTCTGTGTTAGCTTCGTGCCACCTTCTGCTGTTGTGGATGAAAATTGCCAAGTTGTTAGAGGGAATTGAAAATGTTGCTGCTCATTACTGCTTGTGCAGCCAAAATCCTGCCTGAGCTCCAAGGGGTGCTTCCAGCAGTTGCATGCCCCTGACTGCTTTTGTACTATCTGGGGGATGAGCAGCAGCCTGGAGCAGTGGAGAGCAAAGAGGAACCCTGCTTTCCAGAAGCTTGCAGTGGAAGGGCCTGTTGAAACCCATGGGTTTACCCTGGGCACCAGTGACAGATGGATCCTGTCCATGCAGGCAGATATGCTCGTGTGTGTTCCCTTGAGTCTTCCCTGAGGAGATGTAGAGTTCTTCAAGGGGATCGTACTGTCTCGGGAACCTCTCAGGGTATTGTTTCTTCTCCTGTGCTCAGAGGGCACAATGTGATGTGAGCTTAAAGCCTCTTTCTGTCCACTAAGGACAGTATTATCTCTTTTGGTACCAGTGGGCTGCTTTAATAGCGATTAAACTGTGCATCCAGGGACAATGCAGTTGAAGGCCCCAGGCTTTGTAAAGGTGGCTGTGAGAAGCAAGTAAGGATGGTTCATGCAAGCAGAGAGAAGTCAGGGATGTCCCAGGAGAGATGTACTTAGAAATTTTCAGCACTGTGTGGTGGATTTCTCTTCTATGGTGTCCACCTCTTCTCTGGACAATGTATTTTCAATGGCTGATTTGACAGCAAAATGCACATAAAAAACCCCAGTGAGTTTTAAGCTCAGAAACAGAGCTTAAAATGTTGTAAGTTGATATTTGTGAATATTTCTGCAACTGAATATCCACTGGAGCCAAGGAATTTTAAGTTCCTGCCCACTAGGAAGGGTCTGAGCATCATGCCAGCTGAGACAGCCAGAAGTCCTACAGGGTGGTGCAGTGTCAGCACTGTGAAACTTCAGGAGAAGCATTAATATTGCCTCCTTCCTGAGCATGAGGGACTGAAAGGATATGCATGGAGGAATCTGGGATCAATGGCTTTATCAGGCCCATTGACAGCTCATGCTGTTCTTCTTTGTTGTATGGACAGTGTAAAAGAAACAGGTTAGCTCTGCTAGAAATTTGTCTTTCTGTTGTATCACTGAGTCTCCCTTCTTGCAAACCAAATTTCCAGTGACAAGCATGAGAAAGGCACTGAAGCCAGGGAGCTTTGGGTCTAACCTGGGATACCACAAGGGTTCAGTCTCTCCTTACCCACTTCCATTTTTAATCCCAGAAAATGTTAGACTCAATGTCAGTAAGCAAAGATTAGAAGAATACTTGCATATAGATTTGAAACTCACTCAAATATTATAGATTTGACATTTATTTGTTATCAAAAGCTTAAAGACTGTAAGCCTTTTTCTGCTAATGTTGCCACTTAACCTAGCTGTGCTCTCATCCCATGTCTGTTCACTGGACTCTCAAGGAATTGCTGGAGTCAGAGCTGTGTGTCTGTCCTGTGTGGGAAGATAAATCCTTACACAGGCAGTCTTTTTTGCAGTGCCTCTGGCCGATACAGTTGAGCTGTGTCAAAGACAGCAATACATCAGAAATAAAATAGTTTTCACCAGATGAAGAACTTCAAATGCTTCAAATGTAAGCAAGTTAATAATATCCGGGGCTTGAAAGGTGCATTAAAGAGAATCCCAAAGGAAAATTAGAAAGAGCAGTTCTAGCAAGAAGAACAGAGTAGTGCGAATGTCAGTTAGTGTTACGTACTCAGGTGGAGGAGATGTATCTACGCAAAGGGATAGTTTGAGTGGCGGGTTTAAAAGGCACTTTCCGATGCTGCTTTTGAAGTATCTGGTTTTAAAAACACTTCTAAAATGGGTCTGCCACATGTTCAGATTTTTCCTTTTTTTTGTTTAATAGGGATTGGAGAATAATTAAAGTTTTTATGACATGCAAAGTATATTCACCACTAAATGTGGCTCCATTTTCTCTTAGCAATTAAATATTTTATTGTAGAAGGATTACAACTCTACATGCTGTACCTGATTTTATAGTCTATGCAATATATCTGTCCATCTCCATCTCATGGACTTATGCTTGAAAGTTTTCAGGAGACCTGATGCTGGAATGAGTTTCATATTTTATTCTCCCATAAGTGGCTGCAGAGTCAAACAGTGAACTGTAGTTCTCCAAGAACTGAAACAGTGGCCTGATGTAAACCATGTGTTTTGGAGCCTGGGCTGTGCTCTTTGTGTGGGTGGCAGCAGGGAGCCCCAAGGGCCGGAACCATGCAGCCAGGAGAAATTGCAAACCTCCTGCTCTATTCTTCTGGACTGCCAGGATAGGATTTTCGTCATCCTGATGGACCTGAAGGAGCAATGACTTGATATTTCTCCCTCACCCTCCAGAGGGGGAGTAGGTTTCAAAATAAGCTGGAGACTGAGGGTGCTGGACACCAAGGTTTCATCTGGGAGTGCACCAAAGAACTTTGGATGATGTCTTGAATGAAAGAACTCAAATGCATGTGGTGAAGAATATTTTTAAGTGCTCATAAGACTAACATCAGTCTCCAAGTGATGATCATAAGTGAAAAATACATGATGTAGTGACACACTTACATAAAGTAAAGCAAAGCAAAGGGGCTTTTCTTAAGGCATAGCTCTCCACAGCATCTCTTGAGTGTGGAAAGGGAAAAACAAAAAAATAGAAGCTTTCCTTTTTAAAAAAACTATAACATTGGTGAACCTTAGAGTTGTGTGGCTCAGAATGGATGGCTTTTGCTGTTACTGCTCTGGGCCTAGCTGAAGGAACTGTTTCCATGATTTTTTTGTTGCTCAGTTTGTGCATGCAGCAAAGCACAACTTACTGAGTCTCAGTTCTCCCCTGCCAACTGTCAAGTTTTTACCCCCTTGTCACACTGGTTGTTTGTGACACGTTATCAATGCCTTTTGTAGTTGTCATTCTGCAGGTAGCCAGAGGTGGGCTTTAATCTATCCCCATGTTTCTGTGCTTGGTACGTTGATGTATTTGTCTAGAAGTCTTGGACATGTTCCAGATGGCCACACTGATACAAATGAAATTTTGCCCTCTCCTGTGATGTCAGTTCACGACAACCAGTCCAACCTACAAGGCAACAGCTTTAGAGGGCATTACTGTCCTCTTTGCAACAGACAAGAGGAGGACATCCTCCCAAGGCATGTGGAAACAAGCTATCTGTTGCCTCTGCCTCATGTGTGGTTGCAGCGACTGTGTGTTGTTTTGATGCTGGTGTTCTTTGTAGTGCCCATACCTACCTGAATAAGCAACATGGTCACTGATTTCTTCTTCCAGTTTTAAGTTTTAGGCTGTATAAATACGCTAGCAGAGTTAGATGAGCAACATCATGATTGGGAGCAAGATACAAAGGGAACAGTCTTCAGGAAGAAGAGACAGACAAATAAAACCCAGTAAATCAGTGGAAAGGAATTACCTCTTTGTCACCACATAGAAGTCAGTTCCAGGTCCCTGTAGGGCACAGAATGGAAAAGCAACCTGACACCTTCTGTGCTTGTCCCTTGGGATTCAGCTTGGTTCTGCTAGCTCAGAAAGTCATCAGTTGTTAATCAGGAGATAATCATGTCCATCTTGAGATAGAGACTGTCTTTGATAAGCTTGGAAAGCTATAATCTTTAGGCAGAGAATTTATAGAGGAAAAAGGGCAAACCTCCCCAAAAATACCAAGGAAAGAAATTAAGAGACTTAGAGTCACCAGTAGCAAATAATGGCAAAATCCATAACTAAATAATTTGTATTTACTTATCCCTGTACAACACAAAGGAGGGGACCAAGTCTAACTGGAACTGATGAGAAGACTTAAGATTTTATGCAACACATGGGTATCAGTGGAACTTATCATTGCTAGGTAATATGGGATCAAAACATGAGCAGTTGAAAAGGAAAGATTATTTTGTAACTTCCTGAATACAATGCATTGCCTCAGAAACCTAAGGAATAGGGTGTGTGAAGCAGAGTAGAAGACTGCTGGTAACCCCTCAGAAAATACATGGATTTGATAGGAAGTGCTCTTTGCAAAGATTTTGCCAGTGCTGCTTATGGGAGCTACATTTTCTGGATGACATCACATTGTTACTTAGGTTAATCTGTGAGCAACTACAACCACTAGATCCTTGTCGTGAATACTTCTGCTTTGCATGGTATTCTCCATTTAATGTTTACTTCTTTATGGTGCCCTTTCCCCCCCCCCCCCCCCCCCCAATGTGTGTTGTCTGTTGTAAATTTAATCTTTGAGTCATAGTGAGTCATATATCTGTGTTTTATATCCATGTATATATAACTACAGGGAAATTATAAGACTGTGAGCACATGCGTATTACTAGAATGTCTTTATTATTATATGTGTATCTTATTTTTCACAAACGTTAGTGTTAAAAGGCCTAAACCAATGGAAATTCAGGAAACTCCAAGTTAAAGATGCAGTCTTGTCCCTATGGTGGTGATGAAGTCTGTCCCAGAAGAGCTGGGAATGTTAAATCCTCTCCCTGCATGAGAGAGAATAGCTCAACACTGTTTCTGCAGCAGAGCTCATGGAAACCTGTTCATGTGGTCAGTTAGTTAAGTCAAAAGTGAGTTGAAAGTAAATGTCAAATGGTTATTATGATTTATGGACCAACTGACAGGCTCTTTTTCATGTTCTGGAATAGTATTTGGAATAATTTTTGCTGGTAGCTACTACTATATATAAAGTATGTACGTCTATCATTTTGGATGTCAGGAAATGCATGGATGAAGCTATTGTCAGTATAGATGCTGTGGCATCCTATAGAGCCGTACCACTCGCAGGTCTTCTACCTTGTCCTCCAAGCTTACTGTTGTCGAGCCATTAGGAAAATATCTCAGGTTTAGGGCATGTTTTTGACCATGGAGACATGAAGCTTGCAGGGGAGGACACAGGCTAATTTTGACTTTGAGGATGATTAGTCTGCCGTGTGTGGGATGAATGGAGGTAATGACCAGAGTCAGGGTGTGAGAAAGGGATCTCCAATGGAAAGTATTTTGTAATAAACTGATTGTGGCCTCTTTGCCCTCCTGCCCCTATAGCAGAAGTGCTTCTTAATCCCCAGATCAGCCTGGTGGTGAGGTTTTCCACAGTCAGGGCACGCCAGCACCTTTGCCAGTTGATTTCACCTGCTCTTTCTCCACAAGGAGACCCCAAAGCTGATGTCTCTGCAGTACCACCTTTCCTCCAACTCAGAGAAGGGGCAGGTGTTGGACAACACTCCAGATGAACACTTGCAGACCAGGGCAACATCTGTGGTGTGCTCTCACAGCCCCTTTAGGGTTGCTGGTTTTTTTTACCACCTCGGTGGTTTGTTCACTGGAGAAGCTTGGATGGGAGGCATCCAAAGGCAGTAGGTATGAGAGAGGAGGATAGCCCAAGTGTGGTAGGCTCCCTTCAAAGGGCATGGATGTAGAAGGAAACCTGTGCATGGACATCAGCTGGAGAAGATGAAGTCTTCAATAACTTCCTGTCAGTTGTTCTCAAGTCATAATACATTTATTAATTCTGTAGAAATTGTTGTTGCATTTGGAAAATTCCCTAATCCTACTGTGCTTAGCATTCAGAGGGCTCTTCAAAGGGAGCACTGGAAACTTCTGTTGATGCTGTCATTTTAAAGAATGTCCTCTGGATGCCAGGTAACTCCTCTACAGATGTATGATGAATTGCTTTCCTTAAATCAGACATTACCATTGGATACTGGTCCTCTGCCCAAAACTCCTGGCCGGTGAATTATGGCACACTTTCCATTGTGCTTTGCAGGAACTAAAATGTTCCAGTCCCCACTTTCTGTGCCAAGCAGAAGTGTGTAGAAATGTGCTGAACGATTATTATTTTTTTCTGAGAGAAACAAAGGATTTCTGTGTCGCCTGCCTTTGCTTTAACTGATTAACTTACTTCCTGGAGATCTGATACTGAGTGTATAAATTAGTGGCATTAAAAAAGTCGATAAGCCCACACAGGAACAAGGTTGACAGTGCATTTTAAAATGCTAGGGGACCTACCAACCCGTTAAGCCTGAGGCTGGATTTGTTCTCCCATTTCAGGCATACTTTCTTTGATCCTTTACTTACGCTTCTACATGTGTTAACTGCTGCAATCCTATGAAGATCCCCACTAGACCTAGTGCCATGGCTGGTCTGAAGTAAATCATTGAGCCCAGAGTCTTCTAGAGTTAGAGAAGTCAGCACGTCTTGGTTTGGAGGGCCACATCAGCACTGTTTGAGCTGGCTCACCGACTGCAGGAAATACCTTTGCAAAGAGAAATCTTCTTGGGATGGCCCCATCCCAGCCCTCATTGAAGCTGGTGGAATTGCTCCCATTTTCTCAACGGAGCTTGGATCAAACTGTCAACTTGAAAAAATAAAAGTGAAAAAAAAATCCAGTGTTACTTTGCCAAAGTGACGTGGTGCATTAATTTCTGGGTGGAAAACAAGTATCTTCCTGTGGTATTTTGTCTGCTGATGTGGCTTTGAGATAGCTCTATGGAGATAAGTAACAGTGAGATTATGTGAAGGTGAAGAGCAAAGCAGATGCCTCTCTGTGAACTGCTGGATGAGAAAGGTGGGATGTTCTCATTCCCTTGTGCCTCTCAGTTATGATGAAATGCCTTTTTTTTTTCCTGTTTGTGAATAACAATTGGATTGAAAGCCTTGAGTTGCACAAAGGACTACAGAGCTTAAGAAACCTGTCCCTGCTAGTAAATCTCTGCTTTGTCCTTTTTTAAGTACACTCCATTTCATATTCTATTTAAAATCAGGTGAAAAAATAAAATGGTATATCAGAATTGTCCCAACCCTTAAAGTCAATGCACCAAGTTAATTAACTGCTGGAAGATGGTAGAGCATTGCAAGTATGAAGAAGGGATAGCTGATTATAATGCAAAGTACTTTTGAAAACAAACAACTCTTTTTCCTGGTGAAGGGCTGGCCATGATACAGCCTTTGGTACATGAGCACTGCCCTCTGAGCTTGGGGCTTCCCTCTCAGGCTTCCCTGGTGCCTCCAGTGAAACTGGTGTCCCTCAGTCTTTCTGCATCTACTGTCTTGGTTTCACAGGTTGCCAAACAAATGCAATTGTAGACGTGCCCTATGATGTGTTTGCTGCATGTGCTGTGAACACAATAGATTTTAGGAGCATGGATGTTTTACAAAGGGCCTTACCTCATAAATGGAGTTAGTTGCCAGCTGAAGAATCAAAATGTAGTGCCTCTTTTTTAATGCTCACTTATTCACTATAATTTTTTGCTACAAGTAAAGCTTGATATCTTCATGGTGGAAGGGCTTGGACACTTCAGAGAGTGCATGTTATACAGGAGTGTTATATCCCAAAGATACAGCTCAGAGATCCAGGAACTACAGCTGGCCAAGGTTTTTTTCTAGCCCTGGTGGTGGGTTTGGGGAGGGGTGCCTCAGGGTGTTTTTTGCTCAGCTCTGAAACTGGACGGGTGTTGCAGATTGGCAGTAGTGCAAGGTTTTTACCTCAGAGGACAATTGCTTGTGCTTAGGGAGCAGTTCAGGATTTCTTAAGACAAGGATCTACTGTTTGAGGAGGGTGAATGAACTGAACAGCTTGGTACATTTTATTTAAGCTCCCATGCTGTTTTGTCGGGTAAAGCAGCAGTAATCTCACATACATGTTGCAGAGACAGTCAGTCTCATTTGATTCTTAGAACTTTTTTTTTTTTAATAAAAATACTAATTTTTATTAGTTCCCCAACAAAACAAAATCAGGAAAAAATCCCACCAGTTTTTTGTTGCAGTGTAGACTATGGTGATTTTTGGTCAAGTTGCCCATGACAGGATTTCATTTGCCAGCTGGAATTTTGGCCTTTTCTAATGAAGGCACTTGATCACTTTCTCATGAGTTGTTATCTCTAAGCAACTACAACTTCCCTCTCCAAGCTGTTACTTTGCCCATGGCTGGGTCACTGTGTTTAGCCTCCAAAACTTCTGCCTGAAATGAAAAGAGAGGTTGGTAGATGTTTATAGACTATATGAATGTTATCTACTGACTCTGCTTAATATGTGTCCTTTCTGTAGCAGAACACATTTTATAGGTCAAGTTTTCCTGAAATAAAGGCACATAGCAGGAAAATGTAGAAAAGCTTTTGTTGACTAGGGAAGGCAAAAGCACACATTTTGTACCTAGACTTACGGTGGTAAATTGAAGTGCCTGATTTTTTATGGCGTCGAATTGCAACGTTTTTATACCTATATCTTACTAGATTTGAATTGCTTGGGATTTTCCCCCACAGTTGTAGATTGATTACTAGGGGTCAGTTGTTCCCTGTTCTTCTGGAACTATTTTGTGTTTTGCTTTGATAGAAAATTTATGAGGTCCTCTGAAGAATCTGTGTAATTTGGCAAGTGCAAGCTGCCTCCTTGTGTGGTTGTTTAGAGAATGTTTTACCCTCGGTTTAGACCTAATGCTCTGGGCTTACATCATTTGTAAAATGTTCTCCCACAGTTCTGACACACAGAGAAACTTTGGCGATGCTAGGGGATGTTTCAACTGCAAAAAGTCAATACTGAGGCTTTAATCAGTCCTGCATTTTTGGGACCAAGACACTATATACAAATTCCTACAAATGTAGATAATGTTGGATTTCTACACTGAGGAGAGCATGAGGGAGTGACTCTTTCTCATTTTCCAGAACATAGAAAATTATTTGATTTTATTTTAATTGCAGGTAACTCTTCAGATGAGTTCTGAAGATGTTTACTGGTTCATTTAGTTTGGCCAGAGCAGAGGTCCAGAAAACTGTTAAATTAATTTGGGAATCAGAAATGGAAAGAAACCCCACTTAGTGATATTTACAGGGGCAAATAGTTGGGAGATGGAGAAGAATCAACCTTCAGTTCAATCAAGCACTTGGTAGCTGTTCCCAAAATTTATGAAGAAAAAAAGAGATTGGGAGGGAATGCATCTGAAGACTTAGGTTTTTCGTTGCTAGTGATTTGGGACCTCATCCAGAGTTTGTTGAACTCCAGTTGAGTTCCTGGTATGTCAGAGTAGGTGTTAGACAGGGAACAGACAGCTGCAGTCCTGTATGCTTTCATAAAGATCATATCTACCATCTCTAGTAGGAGAAACCACAGGCACTATAGTGGCTGTCAGCTGTGCAGCTTTCATGCTTATCCAAAATCTTGTTTTGGACATGCTAGGGCCATCATCCATTGAGGATTCAGGCAACCTGCCCAAGTTTAGACCTTTGCAAAATGTAGGGAGAGATGCCTGACAGGATCAGACTGCATCCCAGATAAATGGTAGAAATGTTCCCCACTGCTCAGGGGCCTTAAAAGTTACAGGTGTCCTGGGCCATTTCTGGATGCCCATTTATTTGGGTTGGACTTAGCTGTCCTAGAGGGAGCTGTGGTATTGATGTTGGAAGTGAGCAGCAGTGCAATGTATGCATCCTGTGATGTGGAGATTGTTATGCCATGTAGTGAGCAAGATACTGGGGCTTCTGTTCATGCTTGGTCCTCTTGTTGGTAAATCTGCCACTTCCTGCATCACTGGGAGTGCAAACTCCCAAATATAACCTGATGTATCTTTTCTTCCTCTGGGAAGATGAGGTTTTATTTACAGATCTTCACACTGCTGTTGCTGAGATTGGTGTACTTGTGTATCTAGTGGATATTTGTGTTTAAGTGAGGCAATTGTCACATTAATCTGTTTGGAGGAGGCTGGAAGATTTGTGCAAACTCCTGTTGAAGGTTGATGAAGCCCAGCATCAGCTACAGCTGACAGGCTACAGCTCTGTCTAGTCCTTCCCTCATTTCCACCCAAGCTACTTTACTCACCCTTTTCTCAGTTTTCAGCACTATGTTTCTTCCCTGTCTGCATCAGATTTCCATGTGTTCCTATTTCTGTGTCACCTTTAATATAATAGTAGTGCTTTAATGGACTTTGATTACCCCTGTTTCAAGTCCTCCCCTCCACATGCCTTTTCTTGGACCTTTTCATGTCTCCTTTGGTCTAGGATTGAATTGATGCCTTGATTTTTCAAGAAGGTTTGCTTTCTTTAGCCCAGGGTAGCAAAAAAACCTAGTCTCTTGAACAGGTTAAGATCTTGTTATCTTCAGGTTCACTTCCAGCACCTAGATGTGCAGTGAATGAGATCCTAGTGATGCATGAAGATGGTGGGATGTGTCCTCATAGTGCTTTATGTGTGATGATAGCATTATCTAATTCTTCATTTCGTTAGTTGTGAGCTGCTCAAGACTATTGTTTCTGGGGAGTTCAGTGCCCCTACAGGAAGGAGCTTCTTTGGGAATTGAATGACTTAAATGACGTATGGAATTTATTCCTTCCTCCTCCCACTCATTCCCTAACAAGTGTGACTTGCTTAGGACTATGTTGGGGTTTTGTTTGGTTGGTTGTTGTTTGTTTGATTTTTTTGTTTTTTAAGACGTATGAGCCAGGCCATCCGGACCAAACTCTAGTCCTTAGAAGACAGTGAGCTTTTCTTGTTGCTTAGCCTCCACAGTCCCAGGATTATCCTCTCCATGGAAATCCAGGCTGTTTACTGGAGCCAGGATGAGAGGAGGAGACCAGGCAGGAGAGTGCTCAGATGCAGGGGCTATGACAGCAGGAGACAATGACTTGTTGTCCCATGGGAGACTTAAGGAGTGGGAAATTTCTTGACTGGGAGCTTGTAGACTTGTCAGGACAGCAGCCTTCCAGGTGCTCATACGAGGTGGACTGAGCCCAGCTTCACCTTCTTCCTCTGTGTGGCTGAGGTCAAGGCTTTATCCCAGACCAGGCTGTGGACTACAATAGGGTGGGCAATCTCATTCTGTTGCTCTTTGTATTTAATGAGAAATCCCTTTCTTGTAAAGCCTGTCACAGACTTCACACAAAAATACTGATCTTTGAACAAGCAATAAATGGGTTGTTGTGTAGTAGGGTCATACTGTGAAATTCATAACCTTGTAGATAGTGGTTATCTCCAGGAACAGGAGAACAAGACATCTTGAGGTGCCCGAGCATGCTGAACAGATGAGAACCGGTTTTGTGGCAAGAATAAGGATCTGAGACCTTAGGTCACTAAAAGAACACAGTGATGAAGAAGAGAAGATGAAGTAAGTGACCACCAGAGGTCATGAAAGACCACCGAAGCGAGAAAAGACCCTAACCCATATTTTATTACACATGCTCAGACTATGTAAATGAATTCCAGGAACTCATTAGCATAAGACTGCCCTTTCTAAGAAATATAACAAATATGTATGTTTAGCCTGAACATAAACTATGTACCTAGCTTGCATCAGGACATGCACACTGGGAGGAGTGATCCCCTGTGCATCTGGTACCGCAAAATAAAGAATGCCTGCTTAATAACTTCAGTTATTGAGCTTTTCACTGCGTCACTTTTAAACCATTTGCTGATAGCTCCATCCTGGATGCCTTCAGATTCCTGCCAGTCAAATTGTGGCAAGGAAAGATAAATAGAAATTGGAGCTAACTAGTGAAATGGGAACAATGGGCAATGAAGTATGGTGCTACCATGAGGAAATAATTGAAGCCTTAGAAAGCTCCAGTTTTAAAATCTCAGCTGATCCCCTGCATTCAGCATTAGGGTCGATAAACTTCTCTTTGCCTAAAGCCACATCTGGTTTAGATTGAATACTTTCCATATGGCTCTTTGGCTGGGTTGGTTCCTTTTGTATCCTTTGTCCCTTACAACTCTCTTATTTTAATTCCATTTGGAAGCTGCAGCTTTAACTGGGTAGCCGAGCTGATGGGCTGCAACATCCCTTCTGGCCACCCTGGGCCAGTGGGTTCTTGGTGCCACTGAGAAGGAAAACTGAATGGTGTGCTTGCACTGCAGCCGGGCAAGCCTCAGGAATAATAAATTCCTCAGGGGACTTATTATTCCCCTTCAACCAGGGCTGGGCTGCTCAGGAGAGATGTTGAGATATGGGTAGGTGATGACTGCCTGTGCCACATGGGCTACAAGCAGAGGCAGCGTGAGGGGCTGGCCCAGTCTGACAAACAGGAGGATAGGGCAACATGCCACAGCAGCCAACTGCTACTTTACTGGGGGCTGCGAAGAAGCCACTTCTTGGTGGTGGCAGGCCCCATGTAACACTGCAACACTGCAGCCACAAGTTGCTATTTGGAGTCACCATCCCTGAAGGTATTTAAAAGACGTAGAGATGTGTTGCTTAGGGACATGGCTTAGTGGTGGACTTTGCAGTGTTAGGTTAATGGCTGGACTCGATTATGTTAAAGATCTTTTCAGACCAGAATGATTCTGATTGTATGATAGAAGCTTTCACCATAGGCAGACGGTGAATGAAGGCTGTGTGCCTACATGATCAGTGACTAACAGGCATTTGAAATCTGTGTTGAGCAACTGCTCAGGAGAGCAAGAAAAAAAAGTGTGGGAGCAGGTGGTTTTCTTAATAGAGAGCATGACACAGACCGAAAAGTGCTTGAAAAGTGGCCAGGGAGCCTCATGGAAACAACCACATTTATTTATAAATGCAAAAAGCATTTATTGTTTGTTAAACACTTAGGATCAGATCCAGCTAGCATACGCTGCTCTGGCAACACAAAGTATCTGTAAAACCAGCTTAATTGCCTGGTTAAATTGTTTTTCTGGGGTGGTGAGGAACAACCAGAAAAGAGAAGCTGCTGAAGGCCATGTATTTAAATTGATGATACATCTATCTGTAGGCAAAATAAAAAGGCAAGGTTTACCATGCTGAGCTGCTGCCCAGTGTTTCAGTGGAAAAGCAGAATTCCCTGGGAGTGTGTGGTTCTCTTTCATATATTATACACCTCATCAGCACTGAAACCTTGCATTTCTCACAGGAATTTCATGCTCTGCAAGCAGCTTTGAAAGTCACTATGATCCCTTCCAAAGGCTAATTTAATAGAAGAACCTTTGGGAGTGTGTAAGATGCAGCCTTCTGAGCAGATAAAGACCAGTCAGCAGTTTTGTTATAGAAGGGTTTGAATACAGCGTGTGACCTCTGTGCTGGCAGGCTAACCCAACCTTGTGCTTGGTGGAATGACATCACTAGAAGCAGTTGAGAGAGACCTGCTTTGAGTGTGAAATGTGAAAAGTAAGAGGCAAAAAATCGCCACTGTGGAAGATCTGAGTCCTGGCTGGTGCTGCCAGCACCTTTCTTCTTGCTGTGTCCTCTGCTTGCAGCCTGCACAGGAGCATGGTGCAGGTCATGTGCAATGGAGAACGCCACAAAACCTGGAAATGCCACTCAGAGCAACCAAACTGGTTGCTTCAGTAATCCTTGGAACAGTGTCACTTCTTAAAAGAACGCTGCCAACTTTCTAGCAGGTGTAAAAGTAAATGGCTTGCATAAGGTACCTGTTACAGTGCTGGATGCTCAAGGGATTGTATAATGGGAGTTTGGGAAGTCAAGAGCCGAAGCATGTACAAAACAGATGTGTTAAATACGAGCTTGTCAGAGAGCAGGACCATTTGTAATGGGTTTAGGAGAAGAGAACCTGCTTTTAATGGGGATTGTATTCTAAAAGAAAGTTTAAAAATAGTGAAATGGTTCTGTGCTTCAATTTATACTGACCTTTAGCACTTGTCAGAAAAATAATGTACTGGCATGCCTGAACTAGGTAAAGTGGATTTAAGAAAAAAAGAGGAAAAGACTAAACAGGAAAGCTATAAGACATACCCAGTTTCTGGCAGGAGTCCTTGTATTACGATATGTTTTCACTTTCAATGTCTTGCACCAGTCTGTCTGAAGAGCCTGGAAAAAACCACTATTGAGTATTATACATCTCACTTGGAAAACTTCTTGTTATTGCCATTGAGTCTTATAGCAAAATTTTAAAAAGCTATAAAGTTATGGCCTTTATTCTGATGTTATTTAATAGATGGGTTTGTAACAAATGTGTGGGCTGCTATACATGTCATATGCTTCATAATGATGGTGATGGCTTTTGTATGTGTGTGTGTTTGCTTATATTTTGAAGACAAGGACATGGCAAGCAGACCTCTGAGAATGCGCGCCCAGTCTCCAGATGGCAAGTTATCCTTCCGGTGGAAGCCACCTTATGGAGCAGGCTTCAGGGGTCCACGCAGCAGATCCCAAGGTTACATCCGTGGGTATGGAGAGAGTAGTCGAAGGATGAGCTATACTCCACTACTGCAAGAGAGACAAAACCAGGAAGCGAGAAAACTAGGTGAGTCCTGTTTCCCTGGTAGCTTCTAGCTGACCTAGCACACTTCTGTAATCCCCTGAGGCTGCTAGGTGATCACAGATCACATGTTGTTGTAGCCATCAAAATAACTTCTTCTTATAAATGAAAATACTCACTCTAGTTGCATTCTGTAACATGTTCTTAACACAAAAATACGATGACCAGGGTGGAAAGTGTAGCAGAACTTGATGCTGTGTTAGAGACACCATGTGTGAGTTGCTCATATTAATAGCAGAGAGAAGGATTGGGGAAAAGATTCTCAGATTCTCTTTGCCTGTTGTGGGACCAGTCTGGAATAAATTGTTTCTTGTCCTCTTCTTACACTGTGTCCCTATGTTATTTCAGGCCAGTGGAGAAAAAAAAAAAAATCAATGCTCTAACTAAATGTATCCACGCTTACCATTAAAACTGTTTCATGGGCTCTGTACTAGAGTGTTATACTTGTGTGTCCATGTTCTCTCCAGTTCCTTCATGAGGTCCTGGTCACTGAGGACTCCTGAGACAGTCAGGTTGGCCTCCTCTGTGCTCCTTGCTCTGCCATGCTGTGACGGTTTGCACTCATGCCCCAGATCATCAGCTTTTGATTTAAAGGATTTCTAATCTGACAGTATCAATGGGGTTTGCAACAGTTTTATTTCCCCAGAGGCTGAGCATTTTGCTTTGCACTATTTGTGTCACTTGCCTGTGTTTGGCTGACCTATCTCTGTCCTGCTGCCTGAGTGCCTTTCTCCTGAGTGGGTCTGTACTCCCAAATCTTGCTTTGCTCCTGTGTTATTCGTGTGTGTTTGCTAGAGGTTAGGCTTTTTTTTCTCTCTCAAAATCTCCCCTGTAGGCTGGAAGTCGGTCCCACAAACAGTCTGGTCTTGGGTTACTACATAGGCAATGATTCCAAAATCACACGCATCTTCCAGAGTTCCTGACTTTGCAATGTAAATGTTTATTTCCACTTCTGCTTTGTAGATTTTGTATTAAATGCACATCTTTACCTCCCTTTCTCCCAAAAAGGAACTCCTCAGTCATCTTTATCTCTCTCTTTTCCTTACTTATTTCTCAGCCCCTCTCTAGTATTCACTTTTTCATCTTTTTGTGCACCTCTTGCAGAGGGGACACTTTGGCATCTGTGCCAAGGTGACAGGATCAAGACATATATGTGTGGGAAACACTCCTATTTGTTTGATGCTCAACATGTACCACTGCTCTGCAGGTTGAAAGCCTGTCCAGGTAGTACAGAAGTCAATAGAAATCTTGTCATGGACTTAGTGGGAGTTCAATAACAAACTTAATCTCAATGAGAAATACAGTGTAACATGGTTTGGAGAGACTAATTCTTGTTTTCATTACTTTTATACTTTTTCTTTTTAAGAGGGGGAGTTAATGTTGTTTAAATAATCAAATTATCAGGACAAGAACTCAGTCCTAGAATGCAGGAGTCTTGCAATGTTTTTTTCATGTTAATAATTTGCTTTCCTGCTTCTGAAATACCAGCTTTACTGTTCGTACTACATGCATATTGAACCCTCTGACATAAATGATATGACTCTAAATAAACTTTAAAAAAAGCTTCTCCTTTTGTATCTTATAATAGAAAAAAACAGAGTTCTGCCTGAAAAGACTAAATATTTCAATGAAAAAGTTTACAGGAAAGCATATGTTTTTTCCCTGCATGTACAGCCTCTGAGTCAGTTCATGTGGTTTCACTGCCATCAAGGAGCTCCCAAGGACGGAGCCAACCTGTCTATAGGTCATCTTTAACTAAAAGAAAAGTCACAGGTATGTTTCTTTCACATCTGCTGTCGATTCATGGAGACATTTGAATGCAATGAGATACTTTTGTGATTTTTAGAGTGCAAGTTTTTTGGTGCTGGAGCTGCTGGGTTTTTCTTGAGTTAAAGAGTTTGATGTATGTCTCCAATTGCTTCTCTAATTCAAGGAGGATTTATAAAATGATACAACTGTGCAACATGGTTGGTTTGGTTCCTGTTGTCGGGTTTTTTTGGGTTTTTTTTTTTTTTTTATCTCCTCCTCTCTAGCTACTGGAAAATGTTACAGACTGCAGTAAAAGAAGACTTCATTACATCAAAGCCAGGACCTCCACAATAGTATGCTTTCTTGTCAAATCCCAGCCCGGTTTTCTGAAGGGTTGAATCCAGAAGCCTAAACCTTGTCAGCAAAAGTTTTCACTTTCTTTTGGAAAAAGGGCACTATGTACTGCTGGCAATGTTAAAAAGGATGAGCAAAATTCTGAGTCATCTCTATGCCAGCACCACGTTCTCACCCCTCACACTGTGATGAGAATGCCATGAGGATGGCAATGTTTTGGGTACTTTTATGATGATGGAGAACACCTTTGTCAGAACTGAATACCATGGTGTATTGAAATCCTACCTCACACCTTCTCTGGGGAGGCAATGCCATGCACTTCTCATGATCGCATTCTCTCTTCATGAGCTCCCATTGCAAAACTTTGTGAATAGGTCCCCTAAGTCACTTGTGAGTAGTAGATGGGTCCTCTCAGCCACTTTTATGTGGTAGCTGTTTGGCTTGGAAAACCTGCAATTATCTGAGAACCTCTACATTAAAAATCTGAATAGAAGAAGTGAAATGTGCTTCCCTACTGCTTGTGTTCTGTGTGGGCAGTGCTGGCTTTCAGGGTAATGTGCTACCTGCTGAAGAGAATGGAAGTCTTTTTGTGGACTTCAGTCATACATGAGTAAAGTCCCTAGAGAATGAAATCGTATTCCAGAGTATACTGATGCCTTTGCCTTATATACCATAAAAAATGAAAATCTAAATTCAGTCAACTGGTCTGTAAAACATGCAGGAATTCTCCCTTGTGAAAATTTTTGAGAGTCTCTGGGTTTTATTGCCCTCCAAAATAAAGCCAAATTTTAAAATATCAAAATTTTTCATAGGGCAACATTTCTGAGCTCAGGCAGCTCTAGCAGTGAATTTGCCAGAGCTGATGAATGTCAGTATGTTATACTGTAAGTAACAGTTTGGGGACTCACAGAATATTGAAGGACTGTAGACTATATTAGTACTCTAGTCTTGTAAGCAGAGAAGTGACAGAAGAAATGATATTTCCATGGGTTATGTCAGTAATTAACATACTTGGTTTTCCACTGCTGCTCTATTTGTTATTCATCTGTGCTTTGTGCATATTATAACATCAGTTGAAAACAGCTACATTTTTTATGAGAATTCTGATGTTATTGATATGCTGTTTTGTTTTGCCATTTCAGAGGAGGAAGAGGTGGAGGTGGCACAAGACATAACTGTTCGTGTTATGTCTTCTCAATCTGTGCTCGTTACTTGGACAGACCCACTGTATGAAAAACAGAAGGTTGCATCAAATAGGTAGCTAGCTCTGTGTTTTCCTTTCTGAATGCATACTGAAGGTGAACTGCTGCCAACGTGCTACTGGTTGGCTTTGCATTTATTTCATTGCAGTTGGTTAAGTGAATAATTTAGCTTAGGGCATAGGAATTTGAATATCCCTATCTATGACAGTGGCAGGTAGGGAATGCTTTAGAGAAGCTCTTAGAAACCTGATGAGAGTGGTTGTGTGGTGATATATCCTCCTTGCCTCCCTGTACCCTGGTCTTTTGTGTTTAGAAGTCCATGCAAGTGCTGGGCTACGTGAGTAGTTGTCAGTCCTGAAATACTGTGAGCACCAACTGGGGATATTTTGCTATACAAATGACTGTATATCATCATGGTCTGCAAATCCTCATGCATGCATGGGTAAAGAAGGGCACAGCCCACAAAGGCAAGGTGTAGAGTTGGATTGTCAGAACAGTCCAGAGCTTCAATATGACCATATAGTGTGTGGAGGAGGCATTGCTGCAATGGGAGAGACCCCTGTCAGTTCCCCCTGCATCCTCTGACTTTCCAGAAACCCCATGCAGATGAGGCCGAGCCCATTGGGGCTTCCCATGAGCAGGAGAGCTTGGCTTGCAGCAGCATGCTGCAGCAGTGGGAGACCAAAATAAAGAGAGAAGTGGGCTGGAAACTGCCAAAGGTCTGAAAGTGCTGGATTGTGTTTCTTAGCCTGGCAACACCAAAGGGCGGTGAAACTCGACGCTGAAACACCATAAGGGGCACAGGCAGAGAAATGCTAAATTTAGATGTTCTCAGTTCCTTGCGGAAGCAGTTAACTGGGCAGACATGTGGGAACCAAGTTGCCAGTGCTGCTCTGGGAGTGAGGGGCTCCCAGCCACCCAGCCACGCTCATGGCCATGGGGCAGGGAGATGGTGGGTGTGGAGCCCCCCAGGATACCCGTCTGGTTTCGGAAAGTCTTGTGACTTTCCACTGGGATGAGAGTTTTGAGTAAGAAGCTAGAAAGAGCAGTCTGTCCTTTAGGATGAAAGAATCAGACTCCATTAGAGGAAGACACAAATGTTTGCTTAAAAGATGCTGGCGGTACTTCGTTGTGTGCATTATGGTAGGTTTCCCAGTAAGTCCCAGCAGGCTAGCTGAGGGCAAGGCAGCCCTGTCCCCTTTTGGTTCTGTTAATGCTGGATTTTGATGTGTGAATTTTTATTTGCATGTGTTTCTGATCCCAGGCAATACAGTGTTCGCTATCGGGAAAAGGGGGAATCAGCAAGGTGGGATTACAAGCAGGTGTCCAACCGTCGGGCATTGGTGGAGAACCTGTTGCCTGACACCATGTACGAGTTTGCTGTCCAAATCTTGGAGGGGGAAAAGGAAGGCAAATGGAGCGTGTCTGTTTACCAACGGACCCCAGAGGCAGGTATGTATTCAAAAGGTCCTTGGGGTAGCACCAGCCTTAGGGTTTGAGCTGTGAAATAGGGCTGACTTGAGGGAAGGCCAAAAGTGGTTACCTGGGACAGCAAAGGGTTGGGAACATGGAAAAAGCCTCAGTGCTGCTGCCTGTGTCCCTGCAGCAATGCCCTGGAGAGCACACCAGGCATGTTGTGACATGATGAGAACAGGGGAGATGATTTGTGTGTTTCTTTGGGAGGAGCATCCTAGCTGCTGTCCCTTTCTGTAGGCAGCAAATTTAAATCCTTCCTCCACCACAGAGAAGTTTTGGGGCCCCTTTGATACAAGGAGGTAGTCCATAATAACTGAATTACCACATCGTTCCAGCTAAGCCCCAGTAGCATCTCATGCAGACAGCCTGTGACTAAAAGTATGGCATAATATTTGACCACAGGAGTCTAACAGAGAGCTGTAATACAGGCATGCCTGGACCTGAGCCAGGTTATTCACATTTATCTTTGAAATGGCCATATAGGAATTACTGCTATAAGAAGAAGGAGCAAAAGGTGTATGCTGTGTGGGTCAACTTTTCTTACTCGCCTCTTCTGTGTATGGCTGTTTCACAGCTCCTACCAGCGCACCTGAGAATTTGGATGTTTGGCCACTGAAGGGGAAACCAACCTCTGTAGCAGCATCATGGGATGCTCTCCCAGAGACTGAAGGAAAAGTCAAAGGTAAGTCATCAGTGTTGGTTTTTAAACCCCTCAAGGAGCTGGTCTTCTCAAAGCCGGACTGCTGTTCTGCAGCAAGCTGGAACCGCTGACTGTGCCAGAAGTTTTTCACTTGTTAATAGTTTATACCCGAGCAAGACTTTCTTGTTTCCAGACCAGAGTCTCCACACCGCCACTGGGAAACCATCATCACCATGTGCCTGGGATTTCACAGAGCTTCCTAGGGTGTCATACATGCATACTTACCTCTTCTTCTGTTAATAAACAGGTCGAAATGGAACTCAAGAAGGAAGTTGCCCAAAGGATTTGTAACAGTTAAACGAAGAAGGAAAAGTTGGGTAGTTGCCAAGAAAGTGGGTGGGTTTAAGTTGTGTTTTATTTCTAGGAAAGCCACAGCTTAAGAAGCGAGTGCAAATAGTAATTTCAACAGATAGCATGCATAAGTTACTATAGACTGATTGCACATGGTCATAAAGCTAATTTATCAGTGGCTATGTAATTACATAGGACTTATTTATTTAATTATTTAATTTTTTATTTAAACCTTTCATTTCTTATTTTCTTTTTTTTTTCCTCTGAAAATGAACACGCTGACTTTTTGGCCACTCTCATTCTCCAGTGGTTGGCAAGATTATGTTCTTGAGTTACATAAGTTTCTGGAGGTGCCTTATCAGCACCTCAGGATTTAAAAACAACACCTTTGGCCTGGAGGGAAATATACCATTTCTGCATATAAGACCTACTTTATGTGTTCTTCAGGGCAGTGGTAGAATTTGTTCTTTGAAGTCAGTAGAGATCTTGCCAGCTGCTTCAGTGGAGCTGCAATTATGTCCAAGAATTATTATTTCTCAAAGTAGGGTCATGCAGGGACATTATCTGAAATTTCAGTTCTGCTCCTAATTTTGGCCAGTCTATAATCCTTTGTCCAGTTTTGTCTGCTGATCTTTAGACAATTCATCCAAGGCAGTAATTTTAGAGATACCTTATATTCAAGGGCTGAATGCTTCTATGTGTCTAATATATCATTGTTTTTCTTGAGTATGAATTATTACAGGAGGGGTCTTATTTTAAACTAAGTAAATGACAAAAAGGATATTTATACTGGCTAAATGAAATCACTGAATTAGCAGTTCATAGTAATTTTTTTTAGCACATGGTAATTAGGAATTTTTGCCTTTTGGTCTGTTTGCTTTTCAGCTCTGACCTTTTATATATTTATACCATGTATTAAGTTAATGGGGGAAAATGCCCTCCAGTAGACATTTGAGAGTTACTAGAAATTACACCAGTGCCTCTGCAATTAAAGCAACTTCAGTGTATCTTCAAACAAACAAAAACAGTCTAAAGCTTACCATGCCTTCTAGTACATTGATTTTTATTTTCAACTGAGCATCAAGTGCATATGCATATAGAATATTGATTTTTTTTTAAATTTGATTTTGATGACCTATGCATGACTTATTTCTTAATGTGATGAGTATGGGCTCATTTTCAGGCAGAGGGAAAAAAAAAGTATACTGTTTTGAAACGTGCTATTATGTTTTAGAGCTTTCCCATCATGGAACTGTGACTTCTCAAGTATTATTATTTTTCTTTGTGTAGAGAGAGAAAACTGGAAGTCCTTGGAATTTATTTTCAAAACCCTGGTTTGATCAAATACCCATACCTCTTACAGAGGATGGAAAAGAAAAGGAAGCCTGCACGTGTCTGAGATCTTACCTGCGCTCCTTGGAGCGTAATGGGAAGACTCCTCTTCATGCCTACAATTATTCCTATAGGGGTGAAATTTCTCTCAGTATAGAATGCCAATAAAGAGCACAGGTACCACAGTAATCCTTAAATTGAAAGGTGAGAGCAGGGTGTGGTTCTTAAAAGGCAACAAGACCTTGCTCTTCTCTCTCTGCAGTGGTGCTTGGCCCTGGCTATAGTTAAGCACAGAGTGTCAGATTTTGATTTTGTTGGACAAGTGAGCTGTTGCTACCATTTGACAATATGTGGTGCTGTTATTTCCTGCCAGAAATATCTTTTCTGAATTAAAACCTCAATCATCCAGTCATGAATTTTTACCTACTGGCCTGTAGTTTAGAACTAAATCTGCCCTAAGCAAAGATTCATCTGGAAAAACTTGTATTTTACTGCAGTAGTATTGTTTCTGAGATAAAGTAAGTGCTTTCTTTGGTATTTTCATGGTGATGTCCCTCAGGCTCCAGCACTGCTGAGGGAAGAGTTTATGGCCTTTGGAGGTGGCAGAGCTGCTTTTGCATGACTAGGGTCTTAAAGTGCAGTGCAATTATAGCTGTGTCAAGGCTCTATTGGAAGCCTAGGATAAGAAATTAATTAATGTCACTTGATTTTAATACTGATGCCTTGAATAACAATTATGTGAATACACATTTGTTTCTTTCAAATAATTTCTGTGGGAATGAAAATTTTTTAGCATCCTTATTTGCTGTGAATAGCTACAATCAGCAACACAAATATGTGTTGTCCATCATTGTGAGCAATGGAATTGATCATGTCTTGTCCATTGCAAATATCTTAGTAGCAAATCAGGAAAATCAAAAGTTCTCATTCTCTTGGGAAGTCAAAAATCTGCTTGTGGTTTGTCAGTCATAACAACACAGGTGTTCTGACCATAGTGATCCACACTACCTAACATTTGCACAGTCTTTCAGACTAGATTTCCACCAGTAGTAGGACAGTGCATATTTTCCTGACAATGTTCATACATGTTTTCTGCCTCCAGGACATTTTATCTTTGTAGGTTTTGTTTGTTATTTCTGATTTAGGTAGTTAATTTTTTCAGAGAACTCATTTTTCCCCCTGTATTAGTCCAGAATCAGCAACAAAAAAAAGGTCTCCTGGTGCAGCACACCAAACTGTGCAGTAGCTGGTACTGTAACTTTCTTACTTCTCCCACACCTTCTCTGGAAGTGGACATGACTGTTGTCCAGCACCTCTTGGCAATACTTGACTCTAATCAGCATTGTTACTTATGTATTTTTACAAAGGTATAGCTGACATATTCTGTCTTGGTCATTAGGTCATTGATGTGATTTGGTTTTGTCTGTTAAGATGAACATGTTCAACTTACCTACATATATATGTATATCTCTCTCTCTCATGTCTTTATACTCCAGCTGTTGACTCGACGTGCATTGCTAGTGTATTAATTTTAGTAATGCACGTTCTAATTCATCCTACCCATACAGTCTGTCCGCTGGAAACAGGACTGTTTTCAGTTTCCTCCTTCCAACCGTCTGCCAAATCATTTCAGAATACATTCTTTCATACGCCCCGGCTCTCAAGCCATTTGGAGCAAAGTCCATCACCTACTCTGGAGCTACAACATCAGCCATAATAGATGGTCTGCAGGCCGGGGAGCGCTATATTTTCAAAATTCGTGCAGCAAACAGGAGGGGACCAGGTCCTCAGTCTAAAGCCTTCAGTGTCGCCATCCCAGCAGGTGAGCATCAAGCCATGGACCGATTGCATAGCCCACCCATTCTTGCCTTGGTCCCAGTTACGTTAATTCTTACTGACTTAGCTTCCTCTACACTCCATCTAACCTGTGCAATTTTACTTCTTTAATACAGTTCCAGGAAGCTCCTTTCATTGCTATCTTGTCCAAAGAGATGCTTGTAGCAAAGTGTTTGTCTCTCTGCAGCAAGTAAAAGGACATTTTATGGACATTTTAATATCTTAAATAATTGCATACCATACTCCATTTCCTACATAAAAACACTGTGTGCTCTTGTTATCCAGATGCCACAGAATACAGTGCTTTGGGTCTTTGGGTGAACTAAGTGAATTTCAAGAGCAGGAGTTGTCAAGAATAGAGTGGCTTACTCAGATACTACTCGCATTTGCTTCCTGCCAAAAAGATGTTGTGGGGACAGAAAATTTGCTGTCCAAAGCCTCAGGTGGGATGATGCAGCACCATGCCATCAGCGTGACTAAGCTCTGCTGAAGATTTGGTTTCACTGATAGGATGTTACTGTCTCTGCTTTTAGATATTTGATTTTAATTGCTCTTAAATTTTACCCAAGCTATGATAATGCCCCATGGATATCTTTCTGCTTACTCAGCTGGACTCCACTGGCTGGTTAATATGGAAATAATTATTGTCTCATAGGTTGTTTTGTTTTTACTGTTTGATTTCTTCTCTTCGTCAGTTTTGTGTGCTTCTGTTGTTGTTAATAAACTCTTTTTTTTTTTTTTCCTCAGCTGCTCATGAGGATTCAGTTGTGCAGAAACAAACAAATATTCAGGTTGATTCAGAGGCTAAAAAAAATGGGAATGCTGGCTTATCTTCTTCTCAAACTTCTGTTTCTTCAAAAGTTCAGCCATCGCTTTCCTCTAAGCAATCTTCTGTTCGTTCACCTAATATTAGTGATAAAAAGAATCTTCTTTCTGAATATAAGAATAAAATCTTGACTCGAGGGGTCCTGAGTAAATCTCAGTTGCCTTCTAGAAAGACAGAGGAGATAGAACCTGATCTCCAATCCACAGAGGTTACAGATGATCATGATACCTCCCAAGAAGCTCCAACGACACCACCAAAAGCCCAGGATCAGAGGAGGAATGTTAGACCCTTGTCCCCTAGTCAGCCAGTCCACCCTGTCCTTGCCTCAGGGAGGACCTCTGTTCGAACCCACACATCAGAAATGTCACGACAGATGAGCACAGAGAAACGTGAGTCACCAGCACTGTTACCATCAGCAGCAGAACACTCTTCTGCCTTGTCTGTTTCTAAATACACAGATAATGAAACAAAGCAACTGAGGCAAGGCAATGCTGATGTGCCTTCTAAAACCTCTTCCCATGCTCTGCCTGCCAGAAAAACTAGTCTTGCAGGTAATGTGGAAGGAAAGCCAGACTCAGTGCTGGTGAAAGTGTCTTCTAAAACTTTAGAGCCTAGTCGCCTGGCTTTGCCTTCAAGTCGTCAGTCTGTCTCTCACGAGGTTGTTCCAAGCCATCCCAGTAGATCTGGCTCTCTAGGTCATTCACATCAACCCTCTTCCAAATCAGCAAATTCCCATGCTCGTGATAGCCGTAATGAGTTCGACAGTGAAGAAGCAGAGGACAGAGCAGGACAGCCCAGTTCTAGGTCACAGCAAACAAGGCTTCCCTCAAGCTCCAGTTCTCGCACATCAAAAGATTCGAAATCACCTGCAGTGGCAATTTCATCAAGGTCTGCTGTTTCTGGTCACACTTCACCTCACTCTCGTTCTTCTACCAGTGCCAAATCTGATGAAAAGGATGGTAGTAAGAATTATAGGGAGGACTCACAAGATGCAACCCCTTTGTTTCCTTCTCTACCCTCTTCGAGGCAGTCTTCTTCAGTAATATATTCTAAGAGAAGAAATCCTCAGGTTGATTCTGATTCTCGCTTCAGAGAGACACATGGTGAAAAGTCACCCCACTCTGCCTCAGAAGAACAAGAAAGTCAAGCAGCTGCTCCAGAAAAGCATTCTCTTTTGCAGTCTTCTGTTTCCAGACAGAAGCCTGAAGAGAGGGACAGCCAGGAAGTAAAAGAAATGCTTGCTCAATCAAAACCAAGTGTATCTTTGCCTAAAAAGATGTTCCCCTCTCATCTTCCATTGGAGAAGACCTCCCACTCAGAGTCTCCACAGAAGGCAAAAACCAGTCCTTCATTGCTGCATTCAAGGGGCCGGCGCCTCCCGTCTCACATCTCATCCCAGAGTAACGAAGAATTGCAGGAAGGTGATGATGAGGATGTACCAGAACACAGTGACAGAGCAAGCAGCCGCTCTGTGTTTCCTAAAGAGGTGTCCCCTTCTAGGGGTTTACCTGCATCTTTCTCTCAGGGAAGCTCAAGTTCATCTCTATCAAAGCAACAGCAGCTGGGTTCTCAGGTACCTTCCTACAAACCAAAACTTATTCAGACAGGTTCCATTTCTGCCAGTGATACAGCAAAAGACAATCAGAATCATCCAAGGTTGTCATCCACTTCTTCAAGACAAGTTCGTCCTTCATTACCTACTCATTCAAGGGTTGCTACAAGAACAGTGTCCCAAACAGAGAAAAAATATGGCTTGTCGCCCTCAAAAATGTCCAAAACTGAACTTCCTCGAAAAGTTCCTTCCTCTTCTTCATCTAAATCTCATCAGTCAATTTCTAATGAAGAGGATGATTATTACAGTGAATATGATCAGAAAGAAGTGGAAGAGAAACTCACATCTTTGGCAGCAAAATGGTCCCCTTCTGTTTCTAGAGGTAACAAAAACACATATGATGACACTACTGGAAATAAAAGAAAATCTGTGGACACTCTTCTACCTCACAAAGTAAGCTCTGAAGAGGAAGGAAAGGAAAAATCATTAAAAATATCTCCTCCCGAATCACCAGGAAGTTCTGCCATAGCATCACGGATTACACAATCCTCTAACAAGCATAGCGCATCTAAACCAAGCTTTGTCTGGCCACGTTCTTCTACCACGACACACACTGTTTCTCCAACAGTTTCTTCTTCCACTTTGTCCCCTCGACAGCGACTACTGAACTCCAGGCTACGAAGCCCTTCCCAACGTCAATTTGTTCGACCTCCTTATAGGCAAGGTATCTTGTCTTTGTTGTAGTTATCTCACTGAATTGTGCTTTTCCTAGGATGAGCAGTTAGATGAAAAGTCCTCCATCAGAATACAGGTTCAGTTGTTTAGTATAATGTACTACTTTTTTTTTTGGTGGTTCTCAGTGCGCCCAGTTCTTGAGCACATTGCCTAATTGGTGTAATGTAGTGCCCCAGACCTTTGGTCCCATGGTCTGATCTGCACAGGGTCCCGTGATCCACAGAGGAGCTGACAGAGTTAGCTACTAAATGATAAAAGGACTATGTTCCTTGTGGACAAATGACTTCACTGAAGTTCACTGAAAGCACATTTGTACTCAGAATAAGGCAACCTCTCAGGTATGTTGTTCTTCATCATATGGATTGCAAAAAGGCTTTTATAGGTTATATAGTGCTACCCTGCCCACACCTAGGCAGTAAGCTGTTTCCTTATGTTGTCCTGGCATTCTGTGTTTTCTTCAATTAATTTTTGAGCCACTCTCCTCTTTTTCCTAAGTGACAGCTGAGGGTTGCACATTCCTGTTGAGGACTTGTCACATCACAGTCAGGCCCTCTAATACTTTTATGGCTGTGATTTACTCCAAATGTTAGAGGCTTGCCTTCTGCCAGAATATCTGCTGATTCTGGGTAGTGGTGCAGAGGGTCCACAACACATCAAGGTGTGTCATCTATTGATTCCCCATGTCACCTATGCAGAATCCCAGACAGCCTCAGTGACTTTGCTATGTACAAATATTTTTTCTTGCCTCCAATGCATGGACATCCAAAATAGAGTTGAGTGACCTGAGTGTTCTAGTAAATGCTTTCTATGCTATATATAGATAACAATGTTTTGGTCAATGTGGCCTCACTGTTATACAGTGAGGACCATACATCTGGGCTATTGCATTTACTGTGCCTTAGTCAGACTCAGTATTTTGTAGAAGTCCATCAGTTTTCATGGGTTTAATATGAGAGTGAACCTTAAATAATACCTTGGAGGATGAAACCCATGGCAGGAAAGAATAACACATTTTTCTATGTAGATTGTATACCAGGTTACTTCTACCCATGCAATTGGAAAGTTAATAGTCAAGGAGTGTTCAGTTAATATCTTCTTTTTTTTTTTTTCAATTAATGTATGTATATATTTTCATATATATTTTTATGGAAGCAAGTCTCTGATCTAGGATGTGAAAACTGCTGCCTTTTCTGAGCTGGGGGACCTGCAGCTCAGTTCCACTATTTCTACACCTCTGAGCTGAGTGTGCCTCTGTGTAGCAGTGTGTTTTGAGCTAGAGAATGACAGTCTTTCCTTTTACAGGTTAAAAATATAGTGTAGGTAATCCCCATCCCCTCTCTTTTCATCACTACATCTTTGTATAAGGATGGAATTGAACAAGTGGTTGTGTTTAATAATGATTTATTCCCTCGCTCTACTCCTCAAATGTTTACAAAGATCTCAAACTTTTTGATGATTGTAGTGCCATCTAGAAATGTTGTCCTGATTCCTTAAAAAAAGAGGGAATAAAGAGACTAACTAAACATGGTAGAAGCAAACTGTGTGTATTTAACCCCTTCAGAAGAAACTTTTTCAGATGCTTGTGTCAGCTGTGTGAATCTGATGGTGTCACAACCGTTGTTCCAAGCAGAAGTGAAACGCCTTGTTTGCCGAGTGTGGCGAAGGCTCTGTCTGCTCTAACTGATGTCCAGATCAGTCAGAAAATGCCTTTCTTTGCATTTAAAAATGTGTTTTGTAGATTGCACAGCTTTCTTCAGAATAGCATCTTTTCTTCTCTGTTTCAGGTTACAATGGCAGACCTAATCTTACAACAAAAAATGGAAATGGAAATGGAAAAGTAATACCTGGTAATAATGGAAAACCAAGTGGACAGAGAGTAATCAATGGCCCTCAAGGAACAAAGTGGGTAGGGTCACCTTCTTTCCAAATTCAAGATGCTTTGGCTTTTTACTTATATTTTCATTAAGAAAAGAGAGAACGGTTTCCTCAGTCAATGAAGTTGTAATGTGACGTTGTACTCGGTGATCTAGTTGTCACTGTTCCATTGAAATCTAATGACAAATTCTGCATTTCATGATCTGAACATTTTATATGTCTGATTTACAGCCTGATAGCTTGAATTTTCAACTATAACATTGCTCCCATAAATTCAGTGGAACATTTTTTCCTTAAAGTCAGTGGGACTTCACACTTCCAAGAGACTCGGGGTTTGTCTGACATGCAGTGTGAGTGGGGACTACTAAGACAGTTGCTGTGACAGACGTGTTCAGCAGTGCTTTTCCCAGACTAACACTCCAGGGAGAAGCTTGTGAACAAGAGCACTGAAATGTAAAGTTACTCTGTAAGCTTCACAGTGCATTACATGCACATACAGAGGTATCTTTAAGCATTTTGTCATTCATACAGAAATGTTTCCAGTGGTATTTTCAGAAGAGCTCAGATACCCTTGATAAGAGAGCCCCACTAGGTGCCTACCTGGCCCAACTTTGTCTTTTAAAATCCTTACCAGTGAGTTTATAACCAGCCAATGCAAGGAAGGAACTGGTGCTTCCTGCATATTTGCCCAAGTGTTGGCCAGAAGGTGACTATGATCAGCCTTCCTGGCATCAGCAGAACTGCTCACACGTGGCATGACACATAACAGCCACTTCAATCTTACCATTTACATTAGAGGAACATAAAAACATGCATCCAGCATGTCATGTTCAAGGGAGGCATTTTGAAAAGTATGTCCAAAGCCTTTTAAATAGACACCAAAAAGTGGACTAGAAAGGTCCTTGGGAGGCCGTGGGGCATCTCTCTCTCTACCCCACAAGAGGAGGGCATTACTGCAAGCAGGATGAACACCTTATAAAGCAAGAGGATCTATGTCAACATCTGGAGTCTGGAGTGCTTCAGAGACTGATCTTGTGATCTTCTCTCCTTCCTTCTACAGTCTTTTCCCCAGAATCAAATGTAAGTCTGTCTTGCCAACCTGGAACTGCTGCTCACGTCCTCTTCCCAGTTTCCTCCTGGCACTCAACACGTTTTGCGTTTTTGTGTTCTGTATCTCAGTGTCTCTTACCTCATGTTAAAGCAACATACAGTTCATCTATTTTGGATTGAAAGAGCAGTGAGAACTGGATTTTAACTGTAGTTGCCTCTTTAGTTCAACCCAAGCTCTCAGACAGATTTGTTTTATGAGACAGGGGCTTTTCTTCAGTCTCCTGCCCCAGTTAAAATCTTAGCTACTTTGTTTTTACTGCCGTTTCAATCTAAATTAACTAATATAATTCTTCCTTTTTCTTTGATCAGTAGACTTATTTTTAAGTCCCATCTTCAAAAGGACTCAGGGTCGTACTCAAATTAGTATTCCAGGAAACCTCCTTAGGAGTTGCACAGCCCAAGAAAATCAAGGCAGTTGCTTCCTGGCAAATGAGAACTACAGTAGGTGAAAGGAATATGGTTGTTGTGCAACTCTGGAATCCAACTTCTGGGGATTTGACCTTTTCTGCAGTGATTTTTTAGTGATTACTATACAATTAGTGACTCCCTTTTATAAGTTTGTGGGTGTTGTAGCTATTCCTGAACATCACACTAAGCATCTGAATTTCTCCAGGATTTCTGTTGCTGTGAAATTTCATTTCTCCTCCTTTTGTGTCAGATAAACTGGACTTCATCTGTTGTTTTTAGATTGTAGATCTTGACCGAGGGCTAGTGTTAAATATTGAAGGAAAATACCTCCAAGATTCCCAAGGCAACCCTCTCCGAGTGAAATTGGGAGGGGATGGACGCACAATTGTTGGTGAGTAACAGTTTCCTTCTTACAGAAAAAAATCTAGTTTTTGTGCACATGGTGTGTGTCTTTGAGCTGTTGAGTGCTTTGAGCATACCCAGATCTCATGAAAGCCATTTGGAATTGCTTGTACATCAGGTCTCCATTAGACAGTCAGCACATTGCAAGACCTGGGGAGGCTTTGGGTCACCCTGTGGGGCTCTAGAGTACAAGGCAACAAGTGTCAACCAAGTCCATGTCACCATTAGAAAGGACTGCAAAACTGAGACAGAATAAGGATTTATTCTTGCTTGTATCTTTGTATACATAGAAATAAATATTCCCCACCTCTAGCACTGTACCAGATATATATATGTGATTATTTTATTTTTTCTTCTAAAACAGACCACGAATAGTAAAAAACCCTGTACGTGATCTGTGAAAACACTGATGTTTTCGTATCAGTCCACTCATATAGATCGCTTGAATGCAAATTCAGTGCCTGCTGTTGATCTGTTTACCATATTTGCAGTATCTAGCATTTGGCACAAAAGTTTATCTGTGGCGACAGCATCCACCAGCTCATCACAGTTTTTCCTTGCACATGTTTGACATTAGGGAGCAGAATATGGACTCATTATACCTTTCATCAGCGGTTCCAAGCCTGACTTTGATTAAATGCAGACACTGTCTACACGTTGTGATTCTGAAATGAAACCTTCCTGCAGTTTTCTCAAGCAGTGTTTATCAAACAGCTGATAAAAGTGAAAACTGCTGTGGTTTATCTGAAGTTCTTCTGAAACATTTTCCAGCTTCCTTAACCATGGCTCTTTCCTAGATAGCAACCTTCTTCTCTGTCAGCTTAGTTACCAGAGGCTACAATCACACTCTTAGTGCTCTTGTGGTATTCCTGTTGATAAATATCATGCTGTAAACCTGAAAAAAGATTAATGTTGAGATTTTTTAGGGTTTTTTTTCTCTTCTAGATGAAAAGGGTGCCCCAATGGTGAGTCCTGATGGATTACCTTTGTTTGGACATGGCAGATTTAGTAAACCTGTAGCAAGTGCACAAGATAAACCAATAATAAGCCTTGGAGGGAAACCTCTGATTGGTCTTGAAATGATTAAGAAAACAACCACTCCCTCAACTACTACTACTACAACAACACCCCCAACAACTACCACAACAACTACTACAACCACTACAACAACTGTTGCTACCACTACCACCACCACTACTCCTGTACCAACCACCCCTGAACCACCCAATGAGAAACCACCCTCAACCTGTCCTCCAGGCACCTATGGACAGTATGATGATGACGGCAACTTGCTGTTGGGGTTCAATGGCCTGCCAGAATGCAATGCAGAAGGTAATTAGCTTTGGTGCTTCTTTGGTTGTGCTGTTTGGACAGCACAGTTACACAAATGTAAAGCTGGAAGGAATCTGACTCTGAAGATACTGGTCCTTGTGATAAGGTAGGAGCTGAGATTAGAGAAGCTGAAGAAGGGTTTGGGTGTTAAATGTTTTTTTTTTGTTGGAAAATGAATCAGCTTTGGGGAAAGATGACTTTTTGTGGAAATATGTTGATTTCATCAAAATTCATACCTTGTGTTGGATCCAGTCTTGTCATATATATTTATGCATATGAGCACAAGTATAGGCAGTAGTTTTGTGGTCAAAACATTCACATATAAGGAAGTTCTCATTGCAGTTCAGGACAGGAAAAGACCTGAAGACACTAGACATTTTGTCTATTTTTGTTCATTTCTTACAACAAATTTTGCAAAGTCTCACTTTTGAGCCATGTTGGAAACAGCTTTTGTAAAGCGAGATTCTTGTTCTCTTGCCAGCCCTTGGAGACAGAGATTGCCTAGCAGGAATGTAGCACAGCACAGATGAAGCTGGGGAAAGACAACCCTGGCTCTGTATAGATAAGGTGGAGAGTTGTACACTAATTTCTTTCTCAAATGAAAATATGAAACAGTGTTGGTGCATGTTGTTATTTCCCTGTTGCAGTTATACAAGCTTAGGAGGTGGTGCTAAACTGAAACCCAAAGTAAACAAATAGAAATGCACTGGAGTCTTTGGGTGTTGAGCCTGTTCCTACCAAGTTTTACCCTTTCATCACCTGAATATTGCATTGCAAACCAGTTAGCTTCTTATTTTTCACCACCAGATCAGGGAGCACCATGGTAGTCTTCACCCTTTCCATTTGTAGGTAAACCCCAATTCAGTCTACAAATGGGCATCAGCAGCATGGCCACAACCTAAACAATGGGTTGGCAGTCAGACATCTGCCAACTGCAGTAGCCAGTAGGTAATGAACACTGCCTTGCCTTTTCCCCATACACCTGTCTGTCTCTGAAGCCAAAGTAGATTTACAAGTAGATCATGTAACCACGTCCTAGGAAGCTGAATTATTGCTTTGAAGAGTGCAGTCACATGGAAAGATAGGGCTTCAGTAACTCACAGTCAGGGTAAGGGTGGCATCTTTGGAAAGGATCTCAGAAACAGAATTCTGAAAATTCCCTTACCAACCACACCAGGTAAGTAATGAGTCAGAGAAGTTAATGCGTTGTACGGGTGGAACTGAAATTATTTAGAATGTTAATATGTCCTATGTTTGAAAGTGTGTATTTATAGAAGTGTGCTTGCATATGTACATATGCATTGATATATACACACACAAACCTGTACAGAAATGACCATCATGGAACATTTCTTTGAAGATTTCTGGTTTTCCCTTTGGTGCTGTCATTGTTCTTAAGTGTATTTACAAAAGTATTACAAATATGTTATATATGGTCACCCTGGTATTTTCAAAGTTCCCTAAAGAGGACTGTGATTTTTGGCAAAACTGGAGTCCCTCCCACTTCCACAAGCTCCTTTTGCTTACTTTAAATGTTGCTTATATCCTGTAATGTTTTCTCTCTTTGGCCTGTGCTATTTGATACCTTAAGCCCTCTTCTGAGATTACATATTATAAGAACAGTAAGAGTTCATGAAATATGGCTGGGGTTAATTTGAGTATAGTCTCCAAAAGCTGAATAACAAGAAGCTTTGCAGTATTATTTTTAGCAAAGTTGTATGCTGGGGAATTTTTCATGTAATTTTATGAACATTGAAAACATTCTGCTTGGATTTTTTTTGCTTATTACCAGATGGGCTTGCTGAATCCTTGAACTTTGCTAGAGGCATGAAAACTGCTTTTTTACACAGGCTACATGTTCAGCGAGAATGGCCTGTAAGTCACTCTTAAACTGTCTGGCATTTTGACAGTATGTCTGCAAACGCATCAGGGTGGAAGACTGAAAGATAAGATAGTGCTGGGTTTCTACTTCTTACCTGCTATATAGCTTGAGCAATATTAGTCCCTACCCGGAAATTATTGAAGTTTCTCTGATGAGTAATTATGTAGGATTTTTTAAATTTTCTCTGTTTTATATTTTTTTTCCTCCCGGTGACCTGCCTCAACATTGGACAAATGCAGAACAACAAGCTACCTGTTCCACAGAGGAACTTATGTGAAAAGAAATCATCTTTATGTTATTTATTTAATGATAGCTTGTTTTGTTTAACAAGTGCAGTGTCTGTTTCAAGAGGGATAAACAACTACTAGAACTATCAAAACATTTAATGCAGTTTTCCCATGACCATTTCCAAATCATATTTTTATCTTGTGCTTTCTCTATAATCTGAGTCTGGAAAATACTTCAGATCACTTAATGAGGTACTTTTTCTGCCAAAGCTTGGTATTTGTTGTTAAGTGCTTTACTCACAAACAGCCTGGGGCTGCAAGTGCCAAAACCCACCGCCAAACATTCTACTTAAGCTTTGGCAAATTCACTTACTCTCTGGCAGGAATTTTGCTCAACCCAGCAGAATTTATTGTCAACATTTCACTAGATTCAGCAGTCTTTAACTTTAAAAAAGGAGTTTAGCCACACAAGCATGAGTTGTCAGTGAAATCAGCTAAACTTTTTTCATGCTCTCACAAGGAAAAAAAAGGTGGAGTCTTAACCGCATGTTACATGTGATAAAATCAAGTGATGTTTCCTCAGTCCACTGCCCTTACAGATGCCAAAAGACTATGGCAAATGGCCATAGCAAGACAGCCTTATTTGGTACAGGAAGAGTTCACTGAAGAGCTGCAGTGGAGGATGGGTGAGCAGGTTGGAGAACTGCAGCTGGTGTATACACAGAGAAGTGAGATGTCTTTTGGGGAGTACCCCTGTTGTCACCATGCCACAGCTAATGCTAAAGAAGAAGTGAAGAAAGCAATAGACAGTAAAATAGAAGAGATTTAAAAACTACAAAACCAGAAAATAAAATTTATTTTTGCTGGATTGTACATAGGCCAAAGGCTGATTAGCAAATAGGTGTGAATGAGTTGGAATCTGCCTCTGAGCCTCTTGTTTACTTTGATGTAGTCAAAGGTAAGTTCATGGACCCTTAGAGAAGTCAAGTGGCTTCCAAGTGGATGATCTCCTGAAGAGTGGCTGCAGAAGTCTACCATGTGAAAATGTCAGATTTTGCTGTATGAAAGTCTGACAAGAATTAACCCATTTCCTCTGTTTTCAGAGATTATTTTGGCAGTAACATCACTAGTTTGTGTTTAAAAGAAACTTATTGTAATAGAAAAACATCAGTCTTGTACAATAATTGTTGGTTCTAAATAAAAAAAAACCCAAAACAACAGAAATGCAAAATGAAAATGTATCATTCAGATTAAATTTGTGAACTATTAGATATTGGCAGATGAAGTTTGACATTGTTTATATTTCTGGTTTAGTAAAAATAACGTTGCTTTCATACCAAGTGTACAGGAACATTACTAGTTTCTGTGCAGTATCAAAGTTTCTGTGAGGTCAAAGCTGTATTTCTCTTGGTTTTGTTCACACACTGACCTCTCCCCAGGCCCAGCATTTCATTGAGAACATCTTACTGTACCCACAGTGGGTTCCAGCACAGTGCTTTTGCTTTGTTTGCATTGCTTTTCATGACTAATGTGAGCTTTATGTACTCTTTGACTCCACTGTATAACATGTGGAGAAATACATTTTTCAGAGTTCTCAGAGAAGCCTCCAGGATTCACAAGACGAGGTACCTGATGACTGGTGTATCTGGTGCTGGATACCTGACCCGCAGAGATACTGAGATAATACATAGGGATAGGTATCTGTGAAGTCTGTGGGTGCATTTGCATTGGTTTTTGGGGTGGATCAGGAGAGTGGTTTTGATGTTCACCTCACAATCATCTCTTCTTGTTATGCTTTTGTTTACGTCATGGAGCAATCTCGGTGTGTACAAACTGAATTCCTGTTGGATGAAACTAAAGCAGAAGCAGTGCTTCAGGATGACATGTATGTGTCCCAACCTGTAACGGGCATTCAGTCCACAGGATCAGACTAGAGCTAGTACAAAGTAAAACCCTGGAAAATCCAGCACCAATTATTTCATTCTACAAATCCATTCCTTTTAGGCTACCAGCATAGACACACTCTGTAAATTTTGTGGCTCTGTGGGTTGTTTGATATTTATTTCTCTGCAAAAATATTTGAAGAGAAGTTTTCAGTTTATTTGAAATACTTTCTTGGTTTTTTGTGTGTATAAATGTCTCACACTTTCTACTCCTGAGCCTACAAAATGTTGCCAAATCCTGACCTGAGCATTACATGGTTGCTGGCAGCCTGCCTTTGCTCCAGAGCTGCTGTGACCTGACGCAAAGCTCCTGGAAAGTGCATCCTCCCACTTTTGAGTAGCAGCTCTGAACCCATTTTCCCCCAGCAAAACTCCTGGCTACTGCAGTTACGTATTCATCTGTAATTCTAAATATGAGAGCAGACTGTCGTTGTTATCTAGAAACTAGGCAGTTATTTTGTTTCTTTACAAATCATCTGTCTAAAGATTTTTATTTTAAAAACTTTATTCCAGAAGTGTTTTACTAGGAGGGTAGAGATGAGGCAATTGAATTCTTACATCATATTTTTATTTCTCCTTCAATAGATATGTTCTCAGGACTGGATTCAGATGTGACAGCAACTCCAGAGGCATATGTGATATATGATGATGGTACTGTTTAACTCTAAAAGTCTATTGCGAGTGACTTGATTTGGGTTGGTTTTTACCTTGTTTTCTTTCTTTGGAATTGGGTTCAAGGGGGCAAGTTGGTGAATGGGAGCTTAATCAAGCAGTGGTGAGAGACTGTGAGGAGAGGTGACAGATGAAATGTGTTCAGGATGTTACTGGATGAATATATTGCTTTGTCATCCTTTTTACCTGTGAAAGCAAGGTCTAAATCAGCAATGACACTAGTATTCTAAAGCAAAGACTTTGTGCTTGCTGTCCATGAGTTCTGTAGACACCCTTGCAAGACTGAGGTGTGACCAACCCTGACTTAGAGGCCTGTAAGGAGAGTGTGGCAGCTACGGCAGGGTGTGTGGCTTGCCTTTGGGACTGTGGCTGGTGACAGAAATGTTTCCCTTCTCATATTTAAGCCAAAATAAAATGAAGCAGGCTAACATTTTCATCTCATGTTTCCTCTGAAGACTACGAGTTTTTTGAGAGTACTTTGCCACCGACCACAACCACTGTTACTACCACCACTACTTCTACAACGACAGAATCGGAAGTTGTCTATCCAGAGACTAGTCTTGTTGGCACCGGCCCTGTGTCAGAATATGATATTGCTGGGAAGAAACGGTTCACTGGTAAGGACATCCTTTGGTTTATATAGTTTACTACTTGTGCTGCAAAGAATTCTTGTTCTACAAAGGTCAGCCCTTAAGCTGAGATCATTGCACAAACACATCCAACAGACTAGTGTGTGGTCCTTGTAAGGACTGCCACCTGGGAAACCCAAACAGCAGTACTTTGTTCATAGCTTCAGTGCTTGCATGTGGACCCACACCAGTTTTGATGAAGCAGTGCAAACCTTTGTACTCTTTCAGTTTAAATGTACTGCTTTGTATTTTCCATTGCGTTTGGTTTAGCTGAACTCAGAAAGAGAGCAAGAATGTCTGCTCTGGAGCTGAGTTCAGATTAACTACTAAGGTCACACCAATAGTTCAATCAGTGCAAGTCTCCATGTAGGTATGACTCTTCCTCTGGGGGACCTAATTCTTTTCCAGTGACTCATACAACCCCAGTGATTTCACCCACCTTGCACAAGCATGTATGTCAAAGGTGTGCTTCAAAGTCAAGGAATGAAAGGTACTTTGGATATAAACTTACCAAAAAGTAAAACCAGTACTGATAAATTTTACTTCTCTATTTGTACCTTTACTCTGTAGAAGGAACTTCATGAAGGAGCTCACAATACACTGACATGAGCTATGAGACTGACTCTTTTATGTGGGCCATTTAAGTGTGTTGATGGGTATCACAGCTCGTGACATCAGAGCCGCTCTGCTTCTTTGTCAAAGAAGCAGCAGATCCCAGACTGGAGGGATTTGGAGGTGGTAGAGCACTGCATTCCAGCCTCCACCCCAAACTGGTGATACCACACAGCCCTTTACAAACCTCTGGCGTTTGAACTGAGGTCAGGTCAGCTGCTGGCTCACCTGGTATTTCAGATGGGAGTTCAGGGGTTGGAGCTTTGACTCATGTCTTGCCTTCCCTTCCAATATCCACAAGCTTCACGTGGCTTAGAGTGGAACTTTGCTGATGGAGTAAAAAATTTGGTTTTATATATGCCAAGACTTTTTCCAGTGCATCTTCAGTTTCCCTGTCCAAACAATTTCATGATGTTTCTCTTCAGCTCTCTCACTGACAGTGCTTCTTGATTCATTTAGCTGAAGAGGCTAAAATTAACTTCATTGCAAGATCTGGAAAAAAGAAATGCTTTAGGGCATGAAATCCAATAAGATAAACCAAGAAATGTTGGTTTGTGATCATTTCAAGTCACTAGGGAAATAATATTACCATTTCAACGAATAGTATTATTGCAACTGAATAAACATTTCCCAAGCAAGTTTTATAGTCCTTACTTTGAATGTTACAGTGACTTTTAAGGCAATAAAAGGATGGTTTAGTCTTTTCCTGAACTGAAGTGCAATTCCAGTCAGTATAAAGCTTTTAAAAATAGAAGTTATAGGTCAGAAGCACGTGTCTGGAAGGTACGGACTCATGACTCCTGGTCCCTTAGTACCCAGGGGACCACAGCCATAATCTTTTCATTTAACATGATCAGACTTCACCTTAGAATTACTGTTCTTGTTCCCTCTGTTGTTTCACTCCAGCTCCAGGATATTTGTGTAAGAATCAATCACTTAGACCTGTAAAGTCTTAGATGATCTAAGGCCCTGTCAAGGGTCTGTTCCCATGTGTGGAAAGGCAGAGAGTTTGGGTGACATTTTCACCTCGTCTTCCAGAGCAGCTGGAGGTCCTGCAGTCACACTGCTCTCATCTGCCTCTTGTAGCAAAGATGGTCCTTCTGTCTTTGCATAAACAGGTACTGTTGTGACTGTGGGATAGTCCTGGATATTGACATCCCATTCTCCTTGCTCATCAATGAAATTGAGTGCAAGCCCTGCTTTATTGGCTGCAGTGAAAGGTCTGTGGGCTGGAAGGGGAGAAATTTAAAAATGCCTCACAAAACTTGACTCTCTTCTTTTCAGGAAATTGCCAGCCAGTGTGCTACTCTGTGGTACCTCCAAACTGCTAACAAAACATCACCCTTCCCTGTCTCTTCCAGCTCCTTATGTGACTTATCTCAATAAAGATTCAGCAGCCCCCTGCTCCTTGACAGAGGCTCTGGAGCACTTCCAAGTGGAGAGCCTCGATGAAATCATCCCTAATGACCTCAGAGAGAAAGATCTGCGTCCCCTGAAAGCCCCTCACAACATCACTGTTGTGGCAGTTGAAGGCTGTCACTCCTTTGTCATCGTGGACTGGGCCAAACCTGCTCGAGGAGACATGGTAACAGGTACTCTTCTGAGGGTTGCTGTCCTGATGGGATAGTGGGGAAGGTTTTCTTAAATGACTGTTTTTACCTTAAACTAAGGCAATGATTCATAAAGTTCCACAGTGCAGTTATCTGAGAGACATGAGCTGTTTTCTGAGCAGCAAGAAAGGTCCCTTTGTCACCCCTCAGTGCAAGACTGACCAGCCCTTATTGGTTCAGTTATCTGAAGATTTTGGCACTGATTTTGTGCCAGTGGTTCTGAAGGCACTGCTTCTTACCTGGATGTTAGTTGTGATAGCACTTTGGCTGAGCACTTCTGCCCCCAGGTAGTGCCCTCAGTTCCACCACAGACACCTCCCTGGCTTGACTTTGGAGCATCTTTCACACATGGCTTCAGTCCGCTCTGAGCAACGGTGACTGCATAGCTGGAGCCGGTCTGGGTCCTGCCTGGCTGTGAGCATGGCAACAGGAGCAGTCTGCCTGTAGAGGGGCTTCTGGCTTGGTGACTTCTAGTTCACTTTTTTGTTAGGAAAATTACATGTTGGCATTGATTATCTCCAGTGGAGTCTATGTCCCAGGCTATGTTTACCTTGTTTTTACTGAAAACTCTGTAAAATATCAGTCTGACAAGCAAGGTTCAGGGATGAGGAATATGTTAAACAAATGTACTAAATTAGATCTCCTTTAGTGTCTTTAGACCTTTTGAGAGCCAGAGAGAAGTGCACCTGACTTCAAGAATGAATCTCAAAAGTTGCTGGAAAAGCACTAAATAACCAAAATATTTCAGAAATTAATAACCCCTGTTAGTCAGTGGACCCCCAAAGATCTGAAGTGAGTGTTGGAAAAGGCCACAGCCTTGGTGCTATCATCCAGTTTTTGAGGAGCCTCACCCAGCTCTGAAGCTGACAGTCATGGCAGAGGTGTGGGAGGTGGTGGAGCTGAAGCAGTGATAATGATTGGGAAGGGAGAAGGTGGCACTTGAATAGGCTATATGCTGTCTATCCCACAGTGCTTCGTTCTTCAAGCATTCTTCAGGACTGTTGATCCAGTATCTTATCAAGTGCAGTTTGCATAACTTTTTTAAAATTTTCTTTCAAAAAAACCCAAATGGTATTTGTAAATAAACTAGTTACTACACAGTCAGTGTATCACTTAAAACAGAGAATGGATTGCTTCTGTCATTCTTTTGCCTTCACTGTATTTTAAATGAGAATTTGCACCTGGGTACCATCCTCTGATGTAATGCTCCATCATTATTAGCTAATGACAGGAAATTGTAGCCTGAGATTTTCCAGGAGAGTTAGGTATCATCAAATCACTTTCATATTCAAAGATGCTTCCACTCCTTTTAACCCATAAAATCTACCGTGATACCTAGGCATATAATTTATTTAAAATGTGTTTAGAATCCTCACAACTATTTGTCTTTCCTGTTTACAGGCTATCTGGTTTACAGTGCCTCCTATGATGACTTTTTAAAGAACAAGTGGTCAACCAGGACTGCAGGAACTACTCATTTGCCTATTGAGAACCTGAAGCCAAACACGCGGTAAGGATTTGATCAATTCTTTTTCAATTATGTTAGAGAAGTAGAATAAATTTTGAGAATTTTCAGCCACTTTTCTTTGCCTTAGTATAAATGTTTGCATCTGATCTGGATTTTATTTACTCTGTCAGCAAGTGGTTTTATAAACTGCACACCAGCTTTCATGGTATCTTTACCTTATTAATGTTGGAGCAAATGACTGTGTGTACATGCATATATGTTTGTATATGTATATATATATATAAAACCACATACCTGTAACGGAGAAAATAATTTTAAAAATGCATTTTCTAGTCTTATGCATAACTGAATTAAATTTTAGGGGGAAGAGTATACTGAAGTATATCTTTGGTGTGACGTGATGTAGACATTCCTGCATACCGGTGTGGCCAAGGTTTGGTACCTAAGGGCTGGTGGCGAGAAGTGGCACTTTCGAGTCTGTTTTTGCTGTCTGTTCACATGCGTTGTGCTTGGTGGTATATAATGAGTCCATGGAAATTGCTCAGAAGGCAGTTTGGCAGGAGCTTTAGGTCTTTCAAAAAAATCTCACTGAAATGGCAGAACAAGAATGCATGCTTTGTGTGATCCTGGAACAATTCATGGCAGTTGGATGGGAAGTAAATGGCTGCAAATACACTATGTTAAAATTACTTCTTTTGATAGATGCTCATTATCTCTCATAGTTGTCTCTCAAATTCTGAGTCCGAAATACTTTTTGGTGCTGTCTTGGCCTAGCTGAGTGCTCTTTATGTGCTGATGACTACAGTCTCATAGACGCTGGTAGCAAGTGTTGCTCACCTATTTGGTAATGTGGGAGATGCACTGGGATCGCCAGCATGTCTCACTTGATGACAAGCTACATATTAGAGCATCCATTCCTAGGACAGGCACATAGGGTTTGTGCCAGGGCAACACAGAAGAGAAAAGCAGTGTTATGTAAAGTATCTTTTCTTTTCAAGATTCGTAGAGAAAGGGGAGGTTCTGGAGTTCAGAAGCAGTTGATTGAGAACCTTAATCTAGAAGAAAGAGATTTATTTGAGCATGGCCTTAACCTAAAATCTTAATAGACTAAATAGTATAAAAGGTAAAATAAATAAATATGAAAAGTCAGCGCACTGTAGTATTTGGGTCTCAAATACCAGCTGGCTTATTTTTTCTGACCACATTACAGTGCTTCTCCACATAGCCCTGACTTTAGCAGAGACTTACCTGCACCTGCTGGACTAGAAACATCCAAGCATCAAGAAATCACAGTATGTGTTAAGAAGAGGGTGGTACTCCCCTGTCTTCTCCCTGGAGATTTCCCTCCAACCACAGAATCACAGAATATTAAGGGTTGGAAGGGACCTAAAGATCGTCTAGTCCAACCCCCCTGCCAGAGCAGAACCACCTAGAGGAGGTCACACAGGAACATGTCCAGGTGCCTTTTGAATGTCTCCAGTGGAGACTCCATGACCCTTATGGGCAGCCTGTTCCAGTGCTCTGTCACCCTCACAGTGAAAAAGTTTTTCCTTATGTTTCTTATTTACTTTCTTGGCCATGAGGGCTCATTGCTGGTTTGTGGTCATCCTGCCATCCACCAGGACCCCCAGGTCTCTTTCCCCCATGCTACACTCTAAAAAGTCAAATCCCAGCCTATACTGGTACATGGGGTTATTCCCTCCCAGATGCAAGACTCTACACTTGCCCTTGTTGTATTTCATTCGATTTCTCCCTGACCAACTCTCCAGCCTGTCTAGGTCTCACTGGATGGCAGCACAAAGAGTTCTGAGGACATGGCATCTCCTTGGGAGAGCCAGCACCAGAGCAACTTCAGCAGCAGTCAGTTCCTTAGGCAGGTGCACCAGGGACATGTCCACCAAAGGACACCTGCAGTGACAAAGACCCAGGAAATTAGCAAGCAAAAATGTATGTAGAGGCATGATAAGCACATGCAGGACACCCAAAGAGTTTAAAAAACAGAAATAAGATGTTACAGGAAAAACTTTGTGCCATCTTATCCTCTCCTATTCAACCTACGGTGCTGTCAGTCACATGCTTCAGCAGGCTCTTTCTTATATATCCAAGAGACAAAAAGAAGACAACGTCTTCTAAAGATTCATAATCTAAACCTCTTTACAAGTCCCTTAGTGCACTTTCATGGTGTGTTAAAGCAACATTACTTGCACAGTAGAGAGCTACAATTGTATGCTCTGCATCTGCTAGTAACCTTGTTATAAAGCGTCATTGTTACAAATGTATGGAGGGAGGTATGGGGCACATTTTATCTGTGGGTTTCATCTGTTATAATAAGATGGAAGAGGTCTGAGATCTCCTAAACTCTGTTCCTAGAAAGTGAGGGAAGCAGGTGCAGACACTCCTGCCTTTGTATGACCATGTCTTTGTGACTTGAGGACGCTCTTTCCCTAAAGCTCTCTCCTCCTTCTACTAGTCCCAGTTCCTGCCTCCACGTCCCAGACTCCTATACATCCCCAGACCTTTTCCTCTTCACCAGTTTTTTCTCCTCCACACTCACTCTGTCCCTGACGTAGACCAGGGAGGCATTGCCTGTGTGCCCTGGCTTCCCCTGGCTGGGCCTCTCCATCTCTTGCTTCTCTGCCATTTGTACCTTCCACTGCAGTTCCTCACCTCTTCACTGTCTTTCAGTCAAGTCTCCATTTTCTGCTGCTCCAAGGACAGTGTTGAAAGCCAGTGAGTGATAACTCTCTGCTTCTCATGCCCAGCATCCCAAGGGCTCCAGGTCACCAGAAAGAGCAGTTGCAGTGAAAACCTCTAGGAGCCCTGCAGCTGCTATCCCAGCCACACTCAGTGCAGGGAAGTTGATGGGAATTGAGCTTCCAACCTATGATACATCTGCTGAGACTTTTCTTAATTCCAGGCTTCAGAAGGTCACAATTTGGCTGTATTTGAATGCCATTTTATAGGAACGTCAAGGTTACATGTTCCTGCATCTCCATGAACCTAGTAACTCCCATGCTGAGGATTAAGGTTATGTTTCAAATTAGGGACCTTCAAGCAAGCACTATTTGTTTTAAGCATATTATTTCCACAGTATATTACTGAAGAATGGTATAATCCATTGACCTCTGTTGTACACTCTGTGAAGGCAATAAAGGCTTCTTGTGGGGTCTGCGGTGGAGAAGGAGGGTTCTTTACAACAGAGAAATTATGTGTATCAGCCATTCTCATTTGCGTTCCCCAAATCCACAGACTGAATTGATTGCATATTTTTTTGTCTTAAAAATAACTCCCTAACCACTGGGAAAAGACCCCATGCCTAAGTAAGAAAATATGGTGCGAAATCTGAAGTTAGTCTAAAAATTTTCTGTTTGCATTGTTAGTGCATTTTGTGAGAAATCTCTGATTAAGTCAGATTTATGTATGCAGATGCTATTGACTGCTGGGCTTCCCATGAGGGGCTATTGGTGGTGCAATCTTGTGGCATGTGCAGTGTATCAGAAACGGGTTGGCATCTTGGCAGAAGTCAGCCTCAGAGAAGATTTGAAGCTGTCAACATATCCTGGAAAACATCTGCCTAGTGCTTAGGTTTTACAAACAAAACGGAAGTCTATGTTTAACCCGTGTCATAAATTTTCTTCTGAGTCCTGGTCTAACCTCCATTTGAGAAGTGGAATTTTTTCCATTAACAAAACCCTGGTCAGCTTCAGTGGGCACAGGAGCTGCTTCATTGTGACACGTGAATGTAAACACTAAAATTACTGTAAGCCTTAGTAAATCTTAGAAACAGCAATCTTAACAATGTCCCTTCCTTAAGCTTAATCCTCAGCCATCACAGATCACTGATGCAAAGGGCTGGACAGCATCCACTCAACATCTAAATCCAGTCTCCTGAAGTCACAAACATTTATTATGATGAGGATTACCTCATCATAAACATTTGGATCTCCTTCTTGAATATAGTTAGGCTTTTTTCTGTCTTTCTGCAGGAAAGCTGTATCAGCACCTGATAAGAGTGTCTAGATAGTCTCAAGATTTAAAATACTGTCCTTTGCCACTGTATCTCCGTATATCATTGAGTCTTCTTCCCTGTCTGCTTGGTTTTTGTTCTCTTCAGGGACATTTTGATCCCACAGTGCCTGCTACCAACTCCAGTGTTGTACAGAGCATTTCACAGGAGGCTGTCAACCATTTACTCAGGGCTCACAGCTGCAGACAGAGCCTGGATCTTCTGGCTGTGGGCACCAGATGAACCAAAAATTTCAGTTTCCTTTCTGAACCTCTCTTAAAGCAAAGCCACAGTATGTCCAACAAGCAGCATCAGCCACAGCTGGCTGCTGTATATCACTAGAACAGCACAAAAGATGTAAGATGCCAATGAAACCCTTTTACTGTGCAAGTGGTAGACCTGTGTGACACACATCTATCTCACACCAACTCTGTAGGAAGCTACTCTTCCAGCTGTGCTCTAGTGTCTTATATAATATTTGTTGTAAATATTCATGATGGATATGATGCCAGGCTGTTTTTGGAGGGAGACACTTTGCACTAACCTGTGAACCTGTAGGCAGCTGATTTACGTGTTTTTCTTGTGAAGGGATGGGGCAGTTACATGAAAAGGGTTTCAGTCCCTGCTGTCTTCTCCAGGTGCTCATGGGAGGAAACCTGTTTGTTCTTCCAGACCCCCTCCCAGCCTCTTTTCCCCCTCATCCACTGATCCTGCTGGGTGGTGCTGTCACATTGGCTCATCCCCTCCCCTTGCCAGGCAGCTCACATGCCCAACTCCCAGACACCAGGTCAGGCATGCTGGTTCCCCTCCTGCAGGCAGCAGCCACATGCTCTGCGGGTACTCTCTGCATATCCACCCTGGCTCTCCCCCGGTGCTGATGAAGGTCCAGCAGCAGCCACCCCACCATCCTTGTGTCTGGCACGTGGTCATGGACTATGGCTCCTGCCCTGCCACCTGCAGCACATGTGGATGGTGCCACTGTGTGTCCCATGGTTGACTGGCATCCCACAATCTCAGCCTGCCACTGGACAGGGTGCAGGGCTGGGGATCTCTGCAAGCATGCCTTTGGAGAGGCTGGAAAAAAGGATTTTATGGATAATTTTTTTAAAAACCAAATGCTTCCCTAATTAGCATGCTGAGTTTTTATCCCACTTTGTGATTGTGAGTGCCAGCTGTTTAATTCCAGCAGAAGGGAGACACCTTGAATTAAGTCAGAAAATCACTTTGCTTCAAGTGACAAGTATGGTGATAGATTTAGTCATATAATCTAAATGAATAAAAAGATTACATATTCATTACCCCATTACAGTTTCCTTTCTCCTTTCTTGACATGTCAGTAGAAGTGGCATATAAAATCTCAAAGGAGGTTTATTCTTACGAAGAAAAGGTTTTTTTCCTTGTCTGCATTGAAAATGAACAACAAACAGTATTGCATCTGTTGCAGTTGTGATTCTTCTGTCCCTGTTGGTAACAATTTATTGCAATTCTGCCTAAGCAAAGTGTAATCAAAGCACAATAAACTTATATATTACAAATTTTGTTCATGTATTTATATGATGAAGAACAGTTGGGTTATATGGATACGAGATTTCCTGGCAAATTCTGAAGGAGTCTGACTAATGGAAATGTCAGATGCCTGGACCTAGGAAAGCTTTGGCAATTTCTTTTTTATTTGTCATGTCTGAGAAAGAAATATATCCTGACTGCATTACTTTATTGACATTCTTAATACAGCAATCATAGCATCATTTATATTTAAATCACAGGGCAGCAAGTCATGAAACCTAGCTGCCTTTCTGGCATGACTAGAGGCTTCTTGTGTATATAAAGGCTTAGGAACCAGTTTTCCAACTTAGTGAAGAAAAATGTACTCATAACTTAAAGGCTGTTTTGTCCAGACAGTCAGGCAGGCGACTTGGAACAATCATGTGTCTCGGACAGGCTTCTATGTACATAACAGGACACCTGAGTGCACAGTTGCCCTGATTGCATAGTTAATCAGCTCCTGCATTATACATTAGATACAAAACTGCATGTTTTTCCTCACTCAAATAGGTCCATGTGATTCTTGGTCTGCTTTCACTGATTTCAAACGCAGACCATTGCACTTAAGTATCTCATGGGAACGTTTGGAAGCTACCACTAGTACACAAATATTAAGTGCATTGAAAATGTTGCTCAGAAGGTGCAACTGTGTTGTAAAAGTGGAATCTAATTATACCCCTTTGGAAGCCCTGGGAAGTCAGACATCCATAGATGCCACTATGCTTTGAAGCATTACACAAAAGATGTGGGCTGGAAAAGTTTTTTCTCCTGCAGTAGTTACACCAAGCACTGAGATAAGTCAGTACAGCTTGGTGCTGTGTTGAGGCCATTTCATGAGCCATCAGGAGGAATCACTGCCCTTTGCCCTGTCCCTGTGATCAGCCTTGTGCTGCTGGCCCCTGCCCTGAACAGGGTAGAGAAGGTGTGAGTGGGCGAAGGGGGTGTGGATGGATGCAGGTGTCCCATGAGAGCACTGGCAGCTCGGGGGATTAAAAGCAATGCTCGGGCTGCGGTGCTCTGCTCTGGTGGCCAGAAGTAGAGGAGCACACACGAGGCTTTTTGCCTCCTCTGTCCTCTTTCTCCAGCTATGCTAAACACTCAGAAACTGTGGTCAAGAAATCAAGGTCAGTGGTTAAAACCACAGGCAAATATTTCTGCCAGAATGAGGACTGTGCTAGGCATGAGCAAAAAGCACAGCCTTGCTAAATTTTAGTATTTAATGTGGTTTCTTTTTGCCACAGTGTGTGTGTCTGTCTTTTACAAGAAAGCTGTAAGTCATTTGTGAGCATCACACAGTCATTAATTACAGGCAGAACTGGCAGCAGGAAGCAGAAGTGGAGCTAGTTTCTGGTGTGAGCTGTGGGACACAGCATGGAGAGGGGGCGTGGCCCCTGTGCAGGGGTGGAAAAATGTCATGTAGAGGGTCTGCCCACACATGTGCTCCAGGTCTGGCACAGTTATAAGGTAAAGCTCATGCTATATATGAAGCCCAGAATACTTCAGTTCCTGTAGCTTCCTCCACATTGATCTCACCTAGAGGACCCATCTGTAACTTTTATGGAGTGACCAGTATGCCCTGGCACATACCCTGGAGACAGCTGGCTTGCTTCACAGCAAAACCCAGTGTTCATGCAACTGCCACCCTTCTGCTGAAGAAGTGGATGTTATTTGCACATCCTTTCAGCCTGTTCATAGAGATTGGCTTGACTTTGAGGCAGAGCCTTTCACTTTGCATGAAAGAAAGCATTCCTTTTAATTAAAAAAGATGCTCACCTTTGCCAAAGGACTGGTTCAACCATGTCCTCTTTGGTTTATTGTTGTGAATAGTTTCATATGTGCTTAGCTGGACCCTCTTAGGCCAGAAAGGGTCCTTTCAGGAGTGACATCCAGGCCCTGCTCTGTGACGGAGTCCTTGAAGAACAGATATATCTGACTGTACAGTGAAGTGTGCATGGTAAAAATTGAGTGGCAGACTAAAACCAGCAAAGTTCCTGCAGCAAGATTGTGTTGAATTTTCCTGCTGCTTGGTAGGCTGTAAGGCATGAGCATCTTACATGTCATTAAACCATATTACACTCTTATGTTGCAAGGGCTACTGTCACCTGTTACGGACAGAGGGAAAAAAAGGGGAGTGAAGTTTCTAATGTGTATGGTGCCCATGCTTGGTGCTTAAGCTGTGCCAGGAGACAATAGCCTCCCAACTACATCAGACTGCCTTTGCTAAGAACCACCCCGTCTTGGCCTAGTGTGGGCCATGCAAGTGGAGCAGCACTGGCAGGTTTCTGTTCAGGATGGGGAGTGCTTTGCTACCAAGGACAGCCTAATGATTCTGATGGGGCAGGCTCACTCTCACCTGCTGAGGAGCATCTTGCCTCCCACTTGTGTGGGACATCATCATAGAAGGTGATCCAGTGCTTGGTGGAGACCATCCCAGCAAGTAAGCACTTGCTCTGTTATGTGGGTCGTGTATGGAGCTTTTAGAGATGTCTGCTTTTGGGTGAGAGGATAAATCAAGGTCCAAATGCTGTGTGGATAGTACAGAGGCATGGTAATTTAATTTTTTTTATTAATTTCCTTACAAGAATTAAATTGAGCAAGAACACAAGAAAGGAAAACCTAAACTCGAGCACTTGGAAAAATGCTGTGTTAGAAATTTTTACAGTAATCTTCCATTCTAATTGGCTTCTGCTAGTCTGGATACAAAGATAAAAGGAAAAGAAGAAAACATTAATATGGGGAAAAAGGCATCAACTAAAAACCATTGTATTTGGAAATGAAATAAAATGTGCTTACACATATTCTCTAAGGGTGAGGATAATTTTGCTTCTATCAAGCAAAGAATGGAGTGTAGTGGCAAGTCATGCTTTGAGTTAAGCATGTGATTTAAACTCTTTGAGGGAATCAGTAAGGCAACATGGGAAGCTTTCTTATATTACTCAACTATTTTGATCTTAATGCTGCTAGAGTTTTTACAGGAAGGTCAAAAGCTTAGTTTCTGATCTCATAGAAATCTGATCCAGCTTTAGTTTGCAATTTACACCACTACTTTCATAGGAGTTGATCTGATTTAATCCTGTTTCTGAGATGAGAATTTCATTTCCTTGCAACGTTTTCTTTTAGTTTATTGCTATTGGTTGTTTCGTATAAAGTGGATGTAGTTGTGTGTGGTTTTTGGAAGGGGGGATGCTGTAAATAAATGATCCAAAAATACGCATGAGAGCAAAAGGAGAAATTTATCTGTAACAGACAGTTCATAACCTGGCTGGGTATCCAACGCCATTTAATGCAAATGACACCTGAACTCAGTGGAATTCTGCTGGATTGATTCTTACCCTGTGTTAGTATTATTTATAATTTAACCATTGCAGTGGAATCAGTGTTTTAATCTTATTTTCCCTCTTTTTTTTTCAGATACTATTTTAAAGTCCAAGCAAAGAATCCCTTTGGTTATGGACCTGTTAGTTCTTCAGTCTCATTTATCACAGAATCTGGTATGCTTTGCTTTTTATTTTAATCTCAGAACTGATTTCCTAATAACAGTTATGGCAGGGCAGTAACTGAAGCCAGCACAGTAATAAGGGTGATTATCCTGAACTTGCTGCTTTGAGATTTGTTTGAGGGGTTTTTTTAGGTTAATTATTTGTTTTCAGTAGAACTAGGAAAATAACATGCACTCCTAATGCCACTATGAAAATATAAGTGACATTAAAGTGAGCTTCAGGGGAACATGATACTGAATTTAAAATACAAAAGACTACTAATGTTCAACAATACAGAAGCAATGGGAAGTTTAATGTCTTTGATAGATTAACCAAACATTTAGTAAATTAGCTTCCTAATTGTGAACAGCTGAACAGTTGGAAGCAGTTGTCTCTGGAAGAAGTATAGGAAACAATTGTTCAATCCGACGGGCAAAGTTCTCCGTTCTTTTTTTGACAAGGCATGCTGCTCTTTCACAGGGCTAATAGTGCATTCAAGAGCAACACCCCCTTCTAAAAATAGTACGTTAAATGAGTTATTTTTACTCATTTCTTCTTCTTCGATTAAGCCAGAGGCCAATGACTTCATTGAATAATAAAGGACAATTATTTTCAGTTTTGAGTGAAGACTCTTGTCTCTTGCAAATTTTGCCCTTTTGATGATGTGGGGTTTATGGAGTTGCCGTCTTTGCTCATTTTACTTCACCCTGTAATGCTTGCTTCAGAAGGTCCATTAAGAACCATGGAAGTGAGTCTTCACAGAAGGAAGACAAAAATGCGAGATAAATGGTCCTGCATAACATATTCTGATATTTTTTTCTTTAAGGAGTAAGAAACTCGAGTATAAATTCAAGTATAATGTTTAACATTGGACAAATATGGCAGTGCGTCCAGGTGAGCAAGAAAGCAAATATTATCCTGGCCTGTATCAGAAATAGTGTGGCCAGCAGGACTAGGGGAGCGATCATCACCCTGTACTCAACACTGGTGAGGCCATGCCCTGAATACTGTGTTCAGTTTTGGGCCCCTCACTACAAGAAGGACTTTGAGGTGGTGGAGGGAGTGGCTGCGGGAACTTTGGTTGTTTAGCCTGGAGAAAAGGAGGCTCAGGCCTTATTGCTCTCTACAACTACCTGACAGGAGGTTATAGTGAGGTGGAGGTCAGTCTGTTCTCCCATGTAACAAGTGATAGGACAAGAGGAAACAGCCTCAAGTTGAGCCAAGGGAGGTTTAAGTTGGATAGTAGAAAAATGTTTTCCCCAAAAGGATTGTCAAGCTCCAAAACAGGCTGCCCATGACCTGTAGATGTGGTGCTGAGGGACATGGTTTAGTGGTGAACTCAGCAGTGTTAGGTTAATGATTCGACTTAATCTTAAAGGTCTTTTCCAACCGAAACGATTCTATGATTCTGATTCTCTGCTCTATCTTGCAGGGAGTTTTGCTGATTACCTGCCAGCCAGGATATGGGTCTGAATGCCTAGTTTTTCTATCCAAAATCAGCTGCCTTCTGAGCTTTATTTAACAGGTTAAATCCACAAAGTTTAAAATTTTATTTGCAGCACTGATCATTTGTCATGTTTGTCATGTGGCCAAAGTTGCTTTCCAGCTGGCACAAGTACAAAAGCTAAATCTAGAGCCAAATTGTATAGTTACAGCGATGGAACTGGTCAGAAGAGATAAAAATTGTTAGTTCAGAGTGCTCTTCCAGTGCTACTGTAAGATTTGAGATGATAGGAGTATTCAATAAAGAGTAACATTGTAGGATCAAACAGCTTTTTTGAAAAGTTCAGTCTTACCCCTGGTACTGAAGAAAAGGAAAAACTGTTGTTCTCTTTCCTTGAACTGTAAAAACTCCCTGGATATTTATTTCCCCATTGGAAGACAAGCACTCTGCTTTTTTTTTCAGGTACTTTGTGTACAATAAGGGCTAATTAAATGATGACAGAAACTGCAATGTAATGAATACAGTCAGACTAATGCATTAGATAACATTTTGTTATCCTTACTCCACACGTATTCTGTCATTCTTTATTTAAAAAAGAGAGTATTTCAAGTGAGAAGAAGCTCCTGAGGTAGTGGACAGTGCTTACTGCCTGGCCTAGGGGGCCCTGCAAAAATTCTACAACTATGACAAAAAGTGTTAAAATGATAAATTTCACATATTTCGAATAGCACTAAACAACTGTGCTAAACATGTCTGAGACCAATATTTGCATACAAGAGGTAGGTTATGTTTCCCTTTGGAAGGCAGGCCTGCAGGTGTAACTTACATATTCAGAAGCATATGGTGAAGCTGTCCTTCTCCGAAGACCTTCTGAGAAGAGGAAATATGTTTCAGAGCTGTCTTTGAACTTTGGTACTGATCTTTGGTACTGATCTTGGTGGAATTTTTGTAGTATCAGAATCAAGATGCAGTCCTGTGGCAAGTTACATCAACTGAGAAAAACAGTGGAATAACAAACCCTCATTAGCTCTACAAACTGGCAAAATGTGTACATCCCACTTCCATAATATAGCTAAAGGCAGTTGCTTTGCAACTTGACAGTCTCAGGTGATGCTGTGTTTCATACTATAAAACAGGGTTTGGAATAAAATTAATTTTTTTTTCTTTGTTTCATTCTTCTAGACAATCCCCTCCTCATTGTCAGACCACCTGGTAAGTCTCATTCTGCTGTTTCTTTCGTGAAGTGCATAAAACCTGTGCAAAACAGTTACAATATAGATGTTAGAAGCATATTAACACAGTCTGAGTTACAGTTTTAAGCAGAAACAGGTAGTAATTCATTGTGCTAATGCACAAAATGTTTTCTGTCATAGGATCTCTTATTCTGGTCTTTGAAAAGAGATCTTGTAAAGATACGTTAGAATAAGCACTTGATTTTAGCAAATCTTTTGCCTGATACCACAGCTTCCATTGCTTAGTGATAAGCACTAAACTATATATTGCTTTGGTATGTGTGTCCTTCAGTTGCCTGAGCATAACTTGCACAGCAGGTTTTCCCATCTCTAGCTGTTATGCTTATCTATACTCATCATCAAGCCCTTATAAATACTCAAAAAATTCAAGGATTTATTACAGACCTGAATGATATGCCACAAAGCTGTAGAGCTTGCTTTGCATTTCCAAATTTGCAATAAGCCGGTTCAGCCCCTAATCAGAAGAACTGATTTCCTGGTGCTGGGACCAACCTTGCTAACATGTGCATTGGTAGGGTAACCCCAGTCATCACATGCTCTTGGAAGAGATGCAGGATGGTTATTACTCTCTGTTAGCTTTCCTAAGCAGTTCAAATGGTTGGTTCTGAGGCTTTTTGACTATATTGTTCATGAGAACAATGTCGAGTGCCTCGCTCCCTTCTATGTTTTGTTATGCTTTGTTAGTCTGTGTTTTCTGTGTCCTCTCAGATGTCTCTGATGATGCATAGATATTGCAGAGCACACTATGTCTCCGGCAGTCGGTGTGGGAGGCCTCTCAGAGCTGTGGCCTTCCCATGTCCCCAGTAACCTTCAGGTTTTTTGCTGTCAGTTATTTTGTGGGTCTGATTATGGAAAGGAGGTGTTGGAAGGTGATGGCTTCAGGTTCTGCTTCAATTGGACAAATAGAAAATATTTTTGTGTGGGTGCAGTAGTGGAGATAAGATAGACCAAAAAGAGGTGTCAGAGCTCTGGGAACCTGTGGAAGTGAAGAGCTTCTGAACATCCAGTGCAGACATTACAGGACATGCTAAATCCTTTGGGATTTTTGGAGGTAGGCAGAAGTGATGCATGAAAGCAGTCCATTCAAAGCAATAAAAATGCATTCAAAAAATAGGTAGCTTAATATTCTTATCAAAAGAGAAAACTATGGCCAAAATCCTGCAATCGTTTCACCATGTGACTAATTGCATAAAGTCAGTCGAGTTAAATTGTGTCCATACCATTGGTGTTTTGAGGATTGCTGATCAATGACTGCTTCTCACGTGCAAGTGTTTGCAGGATTTAGTCCATGTGCCTAGTGAGAGGAAGGAAGAATGGCTAACAGACAAAATTTTCAATCTCATTTGTAAACCACCTCAAAATAGCACTGTAAAATCAGGGCTTTGCATTGTAGCTAGAGAGGTAAACCCCCAATTACCACACTTTTTGTGTAATACTATATACATTAATACAACAGCAGTTTCAAAAGAAATTATGTTGTCTTGGTTAGTATAAAGCAAACATTTAGGTAAGCCAGTAGGAATATTTAGTCTCTTGTGATACAATTAAGCAGGCTCCTCTGTATTAGTGCTCTGCACAGAGTTCCCCAGGAAAGTTCTCACTTGTCTGTTATTGGAAACTCATCTGTTTCGATGTAAAGTTAAAAAGCAAAACAGAAAAGTGCATTTCTCATTTGGTCTTTTTAACCAAATAGCAAGAACAGTCTTGACTTCACATCACAGGCTGTTACCCACTGCAGAATTCTTAACATCTGTTCCTTAGCAAAAGGGCAAAGTTCTGTACTTAGTGTTAAAATGCAAGTGAATGTATTTAGACAGTGTCACTGTCAGACCGAAGATCAAGCTCTATTGAGAAAAGAACCAGAGTATCACTAGGTAAAAAAGATGTCTTACTAAAAACAGTGACACTGTTTACGTAAAACTATAGTTCTGTACATGAAATTATTTTTTTTATAATTTTAAGTTTTTATTGGCTACTGCCTAGAAGGGCTTTAATAAATCCCTTGCTTTTAACATTTTTTTAAATAATATTTGTTCTTGAAGTAGTATTTCTAGATACAGAAAAGTCATGCATTAATTTGTTGCCGCATCATCTTTTGTAAAAGTTATTATCAGATGTTAACCGCAGCAAAACTCAGACTGAAATGCTAAAGTCCGTCCTTAATGTTGAATTTTTTTTTTTTCTCCAAGGTGGTGAGCCTATCTGGATCCCATTCACTTTCAAATATGACCCCACCTATTCAGACTGCAGTGGCAAGCAGTACGTGAAACGAACTTGGTACCGCAAGTTTGTAGGAGTAGTTCTTTGCAACTCCTTAAGGTACAAGATTTACCTCAGTGATGATCTGAAAGGTAGGCACCAAGATTAATTTCTTGGTATATGATTACTTGTCATCTCCATCTCACAACTTTCTTCACCTCACCTGTGAAAGAATTGTGTGACGGCTGTCTGGGAGCCCTTCTCTGAAGAAGTTCCACTGTGACAGCTGAGCTGCTCTGCTTTTGTGTTACAGTCACTCCCTGGGCGTTATCTTTCAAGCAGAGCTTTTTAGACAGAAGACAGGAGGAAGTTCTTCTTAAAAAGCCCGTGTGTTTGTATCCTGAGAAAGCAATGTGCTCTGTACTGTGAAAACAAAGGTGCTGCTCCCCGCACATCTCCCTGGAAGTCACACGCTTGCTCCATGGGCAGGTGAACCCCAGCTGCTTGTGGTCAGACAGAGCAATACATCCTAGAGATCCCCAGGGCACACTGAAGTGGGGAATGGGGAAGGAAAGGCTGGTAGTGCAGTGACCGGGTGAGCAGTACTCCTGAGTTAACAGTAGCTCTTATATGGGTGTAGTTGCTGAGATATAATGAAGAAAACTTTCCATATTGTTGATCTGGGGTACTGGGATTATCTCAGTGGCTTTTCAGATTATGCTTATGTATTGTTCTTACTTCAGTGCATTGATATAGTTTAAAGACAGTGTTTGTAAGAAAGAAAGAGGGTGGCAGGACCCACCCTATCTGTTAGAGAAAAAGAGCTCCACATCTGAGACTGGAACCAAACTAATGGTATTGACATTGAACATTTTTTCCTTTCTCATGATAAGAGAAATGACTGTTCCAGTTGAAATGCCCTCCACCTGTCACTTGTGTGCAGTGTCCATGGACTTGCAAAATGGAAACTATTTACTACTGAGGTGTTTTTCTCATTCCATATTGTGCAAGTAGCATTCTCCCTCTTTCCAGACACTGTTTGTTCTTTGGTAATACTGCATTTGTCATTGTACTACTTCTCTTTCTTTCTCCCACATCTGTATTCCTGGTGGTAAAGAGCATCCTAAACAAAAATAATACAGAGTCAAATAATCTGTCTGTATTGCCCTTCAGACACCTTCTACAGCATTGGGGATAGCTGGGGAAGAGGTGAGGACCACTGCCAGTTTGTGGATTCACACCTGGATGGAAGAACGGGACCTCAGTCATATGTTGAAGCCCTGCCCACCATCCGAGGTATGGCAATGGGGGAGTGGGATGCTGGCCAGGTACCTGTCATCTCATCTGTAGGATTAAGGGGTAGTGAGTGGAGCACAGAGGGGTGGCTCTTTGTCCATGGCTGCTGGCAGCTCTCTGAGGAGTCCAGCTGATAGGAAAGGAAAGGCATGTAATGTAAATAATTTAGAGGAATAAATTGCAAAACCAGAAAGAAAAAAAAATCTACAGGTCTATGAAATCTTTCTCCTAATTATAGACCTGCCTCAATGAATCAAGGTGCAAAAACTTCCATATACCACAAAGGACCAGCTACATATTTGCAAATATGGCTTTTGCAAATGGTTTCTGACCAGTTAATTCAATGCAAAACACATAGGACTGTGTCTAGTGACTTAAGATCAGACTGCAGGACTTTTTTTCTGGCCTAGCAGATAAATCCCTCTGAGTGAAAATTCTCACCTTGAAGTAGTTCCTCTGAGCATACTGCTCAGCTTGCATAGCCAAGGGGGAAGACAAGGCTTCCTTCACAAAATGAACCCAATCATGAAAGTCAGCCAATCTTTTCAGTAAGTCTGTTGATTTAAATTATTCAGTTGGCTTTATTGGTTTCTGTGTTAAATTATTTGTTCATATTCTTTTAATGGTGGTATTACTAGGAAGAAATAATCACTGATATTTACACATCACTGGAAAGTAGTGCATTTTTCAGTTCAAAAGAGGGATGATTAATCAGTTATGTTTTACTAGGTCTACGAGACAGAGATAGCACACAGAAATTGTATTATCGGCACAAGACATGAGTGTTTCAGATGTTCCAGTGCATGAGCTATGCAGAGAAGAATGCTGCACCTCTCCTAATGCTTTAAGCAGTTACATTCTTTCTGCAGATGAAGAAAAAGAGGGAGAGAGGGTTTAACTCCATATTTACTGCATGAAATGTTACCTTTCTGCTTTTATGAGAAGCTAATGACGATAGGCTCTTGAGCCCTATAAGATGAGTTGATTTGATGGTATTTTTTTGCCCCAGAGTCCTTTGTATATTTAAACTGACTTACAAACTTCATAAACATAACTGAAATATAGCCACCTTTTGGAGTGAAATGCAGAAGCTCTTTGGCAGACTGGAGCATTACACAATAGTACAAGAGGTTTTGAACAGTAAAACCAATCAAAGCTATAAGAAGTGTAAAGAACCAGAGTTAAATCATTCAGGAAAGATCTAAGCGAAATACCAGGGCTAGCAAATACCCTTTTGACAAAACTCCCTACCAGACAGCTCCTGCGAAGTTTTTGTTTGGGCTGTGGGATTGACTCTTGCTGCATCCATTAGTTTTGTTAAATTAACTGTATCCTTGTTTGAAATGCAAACGGTCATTATTCTCCTGACAGGGTATTACCGGCAGTACCGCCAGGAGCCTGTATCATTTGGACACATTGGACACACAACACCCTACTACTACGTGGGCTGGTACGAGTGTGGCGTGCCCATCCCAGGGAAATGGTAGCAGTCTGCTTTCGTGTCTTAGGCAGACCACGCTTTTCAAATGACTTCTTCTACCAGAGGACTGTGAACAACTGATTCGGGGCCGGGGCCGGGGGGGGAAGGAAAAAGAAAAGAGAAATGAGGCAAACCAGTGAAGACTAGCTGCTCAAGAAACCCTGATGAAGCCAAACATAGTCCCCTCTTCACCAGCCTAACTCTGTGGTGCTGCTTGATTTCTGCTTGCAAGCAGGGACAGGATATAAGTTTGGTGTTCTACCTTCTTCCTCTGGGTCTTTAAGGCATGGGGAGGCGGTTGCAATGTGTGCGACCTGTGAAAACTAGAACTGTATTAGCCATGAAAATTTGGAAGTTTCTTATATCTTGCAGAACGACCTAAGCATGCTGTGCTTGCTTAATGAGATGCTAAACTGTCCTTTGCTGCCCTCCAGGGCTCCCCTATGCAATTGTGCCATGTAACTGGCCACCCACCAAAGGCAATATATTCTCCTGAAGACTTACCTTGTGGGTTCACCCATTGCTGGACTAATCACCAGGTGACAGTGTAAATTCACTTTGAGATATATGTATGTCTATATCTATATAAATACAGTACTGTACATCTGCAGAAGCACTGCTTAGAGATGCTGAGATTTTCTTGTTCACTAGATAAATATATTTGGAATTTTTACATAAAAGGTGCTGTTAATTCTTTGAGATATTACTATGCACAATATATTAATCAAGGAAAGAGCTGTATTCTTGTGAGTACTGTTGATCTAACATTTGAATTATTGTTCAAAGACCTGTGTCCCACTTCCTTGGCAGCCTTTGGACTGGACCTTCAACGGGAATCTACCCCTCTCTCCATGTTAGTGTGGCACTTATAGTCCAGCAAAAACACATGTTCAGCATTTTATCAGCATCGGTTAAACTTTCCATCCTTTACTATTTAAAAGTTTTACTGCAACTTCTATTCAATCCATTCTCAGCTTATTTGGTATGTTGTTTATACCTTGGCAGTATCTTTCACTTCACTGTGCGGAGTCATGGGGTGAGTAACTTGCAAATTAGAAACTACTTTTAATTTATTTGCCCTCCAAGAAGAAGCTCAAGCCACCAATGCATGAGTCAACTAGCAGAAAACTCATATGACTTTTATCCATCCTGGGCACAGATAGGGATACACTTCCTTTAAAATGCTACTGAAATCTCTTCCTTTCAGACCAGAAAGCAAAAGCTGACACAGATGAAAGGTATAATGGTGATTTTTTTTTTTCTTTAGCAGGCATTTCAAAGCTTGCAATAACATAGGATTTTAGTAGTTCTTCTGGGCAATCTAGTGTTAATGGTTTTTTCAATAACTTTCATGGTCTTGCCATTTCATAGGAACATCTCAACAGCCTTTGCTCATGTTAGTAAGACTATGCCATTCCAGCAGCCTTGGAGAGTAGCAGCATACCTTGGGGGTGGATCCAGTCTCTGGTAGATCTTTCACTCTCATTCCAGCTTACATGGAGTGTAGGTCTAATAACCTTTCAGCTGTTTCCTGTAGTTATTGTAAATTGTATGGGGACAAAAAAGGGACTAAAGTGATTGAAAGAACATTTTATTTTTCATGATGATTTGGGTTTTAACATTTTAATTGTTTTCACATACTTTTGCTTCAGTGCAGTGCCAAATATATGGTCTTGAAGAATAACATTTTTCCCTAATAAAACTATGATACATGGTTCTGTTTCTATTTTATCCTTTCTGGTCATCTGTGTCAAGTAATCTGTCAAAGTGATAGATTATTAACTTTCAAAAATATTTCCTTGGGAGAGAAGTAGGTATGAACTTTTTGTAAGGGACTGGAAGCACATGAGTGTGTTTTTGCATTTTGTAGGTGGTTAGCAGCTAGCATGGTGTTACCAAGGGAAAATCATGCCCAACCAGCCTGATAATATTTTTTGTTGTTGAGATGACTGGCTCTGTGCAAAAGGGGAGAAAAGCGGATGTCATTGACTTTGGGCTTTGTAAGGCACTTGGCATGGTCTCCCACTGTGTGCTTGTAGCCAAATAGGTGGGATACAGCTTGGATAGCTGGACTTCAAGGTGAACATAAAATAAGCTGTGTCGTGAGGCTCAAAGGGAGTGATCACAAATAGTGCAAAGTCCAAATGACATCTAGCTGCAAGTGCCACCCCCAGGGGCCAGTACTGTGACCAGTGCTGTCTAATGACCTGGACAATGGGATGGAGTGCATGGATGGAGTGCACAGATGGAGTGCACCATCAGCAAGCTTGTGGCTGTTACTAAACTGAGGGTGGGGAGTGATTGATGTGCTGCAGAGCTGCTCATTAGAGGGACTTTTATGGGCTGGAGAAATGAGCTGTTTGGAACCTCATGCAGTTCAGCAAAGGGAAGTGAGAAGTCCCATGTGTGGGATGGAATAGCCCATTGCAGCAGTATAGACTGGGGTAGCTGTCCAGACAGCAGCTTTGCAGAAGAGGATTTGGGAATCCTTGTGAGCAACAGCTTGAATGTGAGCACTCCAGAGATCCCTTCCAACCTAAATTACTCAATGACTTTTTATGATTCTAGAGAAGACATTCAATAATAAAATGTATTTCTTTTCTTTTATTGAATCAAAGTCACGCCTAGGTCCATAGGCCGGTCTTTAGAACGTGTGAATGGGACTTGTGCTACTGGCTCTAAAGAATAGGGCCTGGTTTTGCCAGTCATGCTGCATAAAGATGGATCTTCCCTCCTCAAAGCCAGTGCATTCTGCATTTTCACCTTCAGAGTCCACAGAAGGATTTTGATTTGTTCGTCTGGAGAGATGTGTTTTCTTCATTTCCTGAGGGAAATACCCTTGGGGTAGGACAGCCCCATTCAGGGATGTCATCAGGAGTCACGAGCTGAGGCCGTAATTCTTTGGAGCCTCAGCTGGAGAGGAACTGAGGGTTGCTGGGGGCAGGGATGGAGGGCACTACACATTGTTCTCCTCCAGTGTAAACCTTCTCTGAGGCTAAACCAGCCAGGGCAGTCTCAGCAGTAGAACACAACAGGGAAACACATGAAATGCAATGGTATACAGTCCGTTAACTTTACTTTGAGGTCTGGGTAAGTCCTCTGTGCTGTATGCGGTGATCTGATTCATATGTTTGCATCCTTTGCCTCATGTGCAGCTTAGCACATTATCGTGATAGTAGGTAGTTTCTTGAAGAGATGTTACTAGTTTTGTTCTTTGTTTATCTAAGATGTGGTGGGATTAAAGAGGCAACTAAAGCCACAGGGGCAGGAAAGCCACTTCCCATCCTGATCCTCTCCAAGGCCCTGACAGTGCCCTGACCAATGGGCCACTCTTCCCTTTCTGTCCCCCCTTTTCTGCTGCCCCTGTGGCACACTGGTCCTGTTGTGCCATCGTAGGAGTAGCAGCATGTCCATTAGGGGGTAAACTGTATTTCCATTGAATTAGCTGTACAGCTTTGTGACTGTGCTGCATACCAAGGGACATCATATGGGACATCCAGATAGTGCTCATGGGAGGGGGCGGGGTCTTTGCCTCTGTCAGCTCTCTTCCTGTGCCCATCTTGCTGTCAAAGCCACATCTGCATCTAGTCTCCAAGCCCTTGGCGCCAGCCTGGAGATTGCCATGTCTCTTCAGAGGCTCTGAGGGGTGTTGCACCAACCCTGCCTTCTTGTCAGAGCAGTCCTTGAGGGAATGGGATGGAGGAGAGGGAGGATCCCTACAGAGAGAAATGGCACACAGCTTGTGACTGCATTGCCCCTGGTCCAAGTCCCTCCAAGGGAGAGAGATGCCAGGGCCCAGCCTGGTGGGGAATTATACAAAGCTGGAAAAGAAAGGAAGAAAAACACAACGAGGGAAGGGTGGGGAGGAAAAGACAGGCAAAGAAGTTGCTTAAAGCATTGTCTCTCCCTGGTCAGTTCCAGATGCTGATCTGTGATCACTGTACCATATTTTTGTGAGAATTGGGATTTCTGCCTCAAAGACAGCAGAAACAATCACCAGCGTGTGAGAAATGCCAAGGGCTCTCAGGGGCAGCCAAAGCCCAGCATGTGTACGCGGAATGTGAACAGAAGAGCTCTTTGGTGATGAAGGAAGCACTAGGAGTCACTTGGAAAGATAATTGAAGGCCTTCACGGGAGGTAACCCAACCCACTGAACAATGTGAAATGCTCCTTGCAGTTCCTCCCTACAAGAAACTATACGGTTTTCTGTCCCCAAAACCTTTGTCCTTTTTTCTCACCAGGCAGATAGATGTTATTCATGTAAAGAGCTGCCTTTTCCAGCAGAAGAAAAGGTAAATGCAGAAGGGAATGAGGTCAGCAAATGCAGCAGCCTAGCTCTGCTTCCCAAGGCAAAGCTGGCATCCATGTGTGTCTAAAAAATCCCACCTCTGAAGAGCTGCCAGTCTGCCTGAGGGCACTTAGCTGGTAACATTTGAAAACAAAGCCATGCCTTGTACTGCTGCTCCCTTTCTCATCGTGCTTCTGTGTCCCATAAAGTAGGAAGCACTCCCGCAGGACTTGTGCCACATCTCTGCGCCAGCTGCATCACAACAGTCAGTGAAAAGTACAACCCTGGTGGGAGCGAGCACCCAGCAGAATAACACCAGAATTGTAGATGAGTACGATAATCATGGTGTCAACATTGGGAAGTCTGGGGTCAACTTTGGGAAGTCTAGTGTCAAAGGGAAGAGCCTGTGGTCCAGGTCCTTGGGTGCTAACATTTGCCATAACTCCACTGTAGCAGTTGTGTTGCTCCTCAGTGCCAGTTATGTCACCCAGCTCCAAACACAACCTGAGCAACAGAAGAGCTGGAAGAACGTCCACATGGCACACACACTGAGGAAGCACATGCTTGCAGCAGTAAAGGTCAACCACAGACCAAGCTGCATTAGCCAGGACCCTTTCAGTGGGCTCTGTGACATCTGTCTTCAGCACAGGTGAGCCTGCACGTGGAGTACCATTGGCCCTCCACTACAAGGCAAACTGGATGAGATAAAGGAGAGGGTGATGACCACAGTGGTTAGGGGACTGATGCACAGGACATACAAGGAGAGGCTGAGCACTGGATTTGTTCAGCCTCGGGAAGGGAAGGCTTGCCTGGCAGTGGTGGATCTAATTGTTATCTTCAATGGTCTAATGGGATTGTAAAGAAGTTGGAACCACACTATTGTGCGAGATGCACAGTGACAGGATGAAGGGCAATGGACACAAACTACAACAGGGGAAATTTCAGTGAAGCATTAGGAAAATGTTTTTATTGTGGAGGTGATCAAGCAGAGACAGCAGCCCAGAGAGGTGGGGAAAACTCCATCCCTGAATGTGCTCTTAACTACTGGACTGTGAGTAACCTGATTTAGCTTTGATGTTGGCCTTGCTTTAAACATTGTGTTGGATCTGACTTCCAAAGGTTCCTTCCAACCTGAAGAAGTGTACAAGTCTATGAATAATATCAACTATCATACAGCCAGACAAAACCAGAATGCAAATTTCGCAGAAGCAAAGTGTGAACTCCAGGAAATTTTCACAGTGGATTTATTTATTGGACAAAAATGACCATAGACTCACAGAATGGCCGAGGTGGGAAGGGACCAATCATCTAGTCCAATCCCCTCTGCTGAAACTAGGGTCAGATACTACAGCAGGTTACTCAGGGCCATGTCCTCTAGCATTTTAAATATCTCCAAGGATGGAAACTCCACAGTCTCTCTCAGCAACATGGGCCCCTGTTTAACCAACATTCCACAATAAAAAGTATTTTTCTTTTGTTTAAATGGGTTTTACCATATTTCAGTTTGTGCCCAATGTGCCCTGTCTCTGGACACCACTGAGAAGAGCCTGGCTCAGTCTTCTTTGTTCCCCACATCAGGGGAAGATATCTCTGCGCCTTCTCCAGGCTGAAAAGTCCCAGCTCTCTCAGACTTTCCTTATATCAGAGATGCTCCAATCCCTTCATCATCTTCATGGCCTCTCATAATGGAAGTGTGACTATTTGTAAAGAAGTGAGGGAGGATGTGAGGACTGGAAGGAGTGTAGTCTCCTAGACTCCCGTGAAGAATTTCTGACCTTCATTTCTTGCTGTGAGTAGTTCCTGACCATGCTTTCCAAATGTGACTTCTTCAATCTCACAGCTTCACCTGGGGATCAGGTCACAGGTCAGCAATCGTGATGCCCTCATGTTTATGCAAGAAGCCTCTAGATGGCAGGAGATGCTATTTGGCCAGGCCTTGTTGCAGGCCTCTATGGCAGGAGATGAGTGGCCGGAGTGCAGATGGCATGTACATTTGGTACTGCATGCACACAGCAAGAAAATTGTTTTAATGAGAGCACAGCTTTCATTCAGGAGCAGAAAAGTCTATTCCCAGGTTTTAGAGAGAATGTCGAAGGAGTCCATCCCTCACAGGGCAAGACTTGCAGTTGGTGTTGTCTAAAGCTTTGGACAGTAGTAAGTAGAAACAGACAAAGTGCAAATACACAATGTGCTCCTGCTGTGCTTTCACAGGAGATACTTTTCCTAAAATTGCAGGCACTGTGATTTTCCCTAGGGTACTGTGGGCAGCAACAACCAGTTTATCTTGCAGTAGGAGTAGAAGCTTTTCAGACTCTTTCCATGAGGCTTTCATACTCTTCTTGAATGTAATTGTGATGAGTGTTTCTGCTCACCTAATTGCTTTCCACACTTCAGCCTTCTGAAGGTCTTTGTTCTGTGATCTGCAGGTCCTCTTTATCCACTAAAAATATGAGCTGTGTTTATTTTAACAAAATCCCCATAAACTTTCTCTGATTCTCTATCATTAACCTCCATTTTTGCCCCTTTCCTTGACCTTCTCCGTTCTGTAATTGGAGATTCTTTCTTGGAACTGAGTGAAGCACTGACTGTGTCCTCAAAGTAGGGGATAAAGTATGTCCAAAAATGCTTCACAAGTGAGAACTCAGAGGTTGTTGATCCTCTCTGGCACCCTTGCGCTTGATCCACCTTGTCACATGCAATATCTTCTGTCAGATGTTTAACTGTCTTGCCCATACCTTTCTCTCTTGCATAAACAGAGGAGATGTAATGCCACAAACTCTGTAAGGCCCCCAGAACACCCAGTAGCAGCATTTCCCCCTTCCCTAAGGACAATAGCAGCATGAGGGAATGACATAGATGACAGGAGAGGACCTGGGACAAAACCCTCTCCACTCCTGCAGCTCACCCAGCATCTGTCTTCATACTGGCCCCTGTCCTGCCTGGCCTAGGCTGCAAAACTTTTCCTGTATGAGCCCTTCTTGTGCTGCCCATGGGTGTCCCTACTGAGCAGGAGTGCTGGCATCCTGGCTCTTGCTTGTGGCAAACTCATGGGCTCGACTCAGGCAATAGTCACCTGCTTCCCCAAGGCTACACATGCCATCACACTGGGAGGCAAGAGCCATTTTGGCCAACCTTGCAAGGTCAGTATTCATCAATCAGCTGCAGAGAGGAGGGAAGAAGCAGCTCCAAATGACTTTTCAGATTGTCCTGGCTGCCTTGCTTTTTACTTGGGTCAGTCTTGAGAAAACCAGAAGCCCCTTGTCCCACCAGAACTCTCTGAGCAGATGCTAAGTGTCCTGTCCCCTGGGTGAGAGCTCAAACCTATGTGACATGGTGACCCATACAGACAGAGCTACCTGAAGGCATCCGCATACAGACTAGAGGCTGCAAAGAACAGATGTGCTATGTATTTTTGTATTCTCTACCTAAACAGCAGAGTATGTAAATACAAGTCAGCTGAGGTCATGTTTAGTTTATGCCGCTAATCAGCAGTGAACAAACAAAAGAAAATGGTTCCAAGCTGTGAATACATTACCATTTTCTCTCTCTGAATGTGAAAAAAAACAAGAGCTACAAAATGAATAGTATTGTCAACACTGGCTTTAGGTAGCATAACCTAAACGAAACAGAGAAGTAACTACCCAGACTGAGGACTTGTCCATTGATTTCAAGTGGCACTATGGGTTATTATTACCTCTACTGTTCATTTTTTTGATACTACCCTGCTCTGAGTGTTTACCTTTCAAAACTGCACACTGATAACCTTGTCCACTGTACTGCATCAGCCTGGGCTCCTGCATAGAGCATCCATGGTCGTGCTGCAGCCCAGTCGCTCTTCTGACAGTTACTCTACTAGTCCTCAGTCTGCAAAGGCTCAAAACTGATCTTTCTGACAAACATGGCATGACTTCCAAGGTGGTGGAGATTCTTCCTCTGTTGGGAAGGCAGGTGATTCCCAGCTTGCTTTTTGTACAGATATGGACTAGGTTTGATTAGAGTTTCTTATAACTGATCAGACATTTCCCAGTTGCCTTTACTGCTGATGCAGATCTAGTTTTACATTTTAAGTTTATACTATTTTTCTGTATTTTCAGCTCTCCTGCTGGAAGTATGCTGTAAGAACTTTTTGTTCCAAAGAAAAATCTACTTTGATTCCTTCCTTTTGAAATTTTCTTTTGAAAATTATTCTGGAATCATGTGTGCAGATCTGTTTGGACTGTTTTTCTTTAAAAGTCCAGACTCAGAAACAAGTAACAACACGTTGCTAAGAGTAACTGAAATGCCATTTATCCATGTAGTTAGTATATTCTTGCCTGTATTTGGAGTATATTCTAATATTGTATACATTGACCGATATATCTCATGACATTTGATTAACATGTACTGAAAACAGGATTGCTTCAAAGAGCCATCCTATAAGATATAGAAACATAAAGCTTTGTAAGGATGGTTTGAGTTACATCTGAGGAGAAAAATGTATGGCAGGTGTACAACACATGGTAATATATGGCAAATACTTAAGGAGTCTTAGTGATACACTAATGTTTTTAACAAGAGGATTAAGTAGGTATTAGAAGGATTATGATGCTTATACTTTTTGCCCAAGACTGAATTTGTGTTCCAGGACAGAGTGGGGACTTGCTGTCATGCTGAAGACTCATGGCAATGCACTTCTGCAGACTTCTTAAAGTTATTAGGCAATGGAAAGATAATGCTAAGTGTCAACAGTGGGAGGGCAACTCAGTGCATGTGAAACCCTGATACAAGTTGCAAGAACTTGGAAAATTCTGAAAACATTGGAAATCTTTCACCTGTCCCAGCACTCTCAAGAGGCTACACAGTGATACTGCCAGTGACCCCAAGCAGCCTGGGGTCAGTTCAGCTGAGTGATCAAAATGTAATGCACTTCTTGTGATCCTTCAAACTTCTGAGATTTGCAGGCCTTGGCTCCTTTGCAAAAAAAACTCAAAAAACAAACAAAAAAAACATAACAAAAACAAAACGCCAAACAAACAAAAAAGCACACAAAACCAAAAAGAAGGCTGAACCACAGTCTGCCAATGCAAAAAAGTTCAGGGATCTTTGATCTGTCATCAGCAAAAGCAAGCTGATGAAGACAGGTGTCTAGTTCCTCCATGCTGAAGGGTGTTCTTATTATTCTGTTGCCTAATTGCAATCTTTCCATTTTTGCCATCCAAATTTTCATGTATACAAACATTCTGTGAACCCAAGGAGCCTCAGCTCCAAGGAAGAGCTTCAGCCTTGTGAAAGACATTTTCTTGAATTAATCGTGTAATGTATCAGTTGGGAGGTAAAAATATTTTAACGTGGGTTAATCTCCGCAGCATATAGGATACTGAGATATTTATAGCTGTTGTGTAAAATGAGTAAGATTGCCTGATTTGCTTCCATCCAAGGTTTTATTCGTTGGCTTCATTATTGTGGAAGAGAGTGTGCTTCTGCATGGTATGCATTCATTTTTCTATAGCTATCAGCTGCTGTAAGCCACATCAAACACAACGCATTTCTTTTCCAAACAGAAAAAAAAGGGCAAGAATCAATATGATAGCCAATTGTGTTCTGGGTTTTTCTGACTTTGCTACATCTCCCTCAGTCATCCCTTTATGATGATAATATATGCCTTTGCAGTGCAACTAAATCTAAGGTCTTCTTGTGTTCAACACTTGGCATTTCATTCAATAGCAGTACACCAAATGGAGGCTGCCTTGGTCCTCTTGGCTCTCTTCCTGCTAAAGAATAACAGGAAAGGAGATTGCAAGAGTATCAATGGAACCATCTCTGAGGATTTTAAGAGAATCCCTTTTTTTGTTAAGATTGTCCTTGTCTTAATGTTGCTTTATGCAATTACAAAAGTATAAAAGGGACCTTTTGGAATCCCCACAGACTCCTGATGATTCACAAGGCTGGACTCTGATATCTTGGGGATGTCTCAGCATGGGTCAAAATCTGTCCATGAGTTTCTCCAAGTTTCACTGCTCCTTGGAGACTAGTGCATTGTTGAGGAAGCCCAGTTTTAGGGAAGCCTTCTCAGCATGGGGCCTTGTTTTCAGTCTTGTGTCTTTTCTACCACCTTTTGTTTCTGTTGTTGTCACTGAGTCCAAAAAACTTAGTAAAAAGCCGTTTTTGTATAGGATCCACACATTTCACACACAGTAGTCCTTTTACAGGGCCTCAACTCACAGACAGAACCTCAGATTTCTCCATCATTTGGATACCCAGGGTGTGGGTTAGCCAGCTGCTAACAGCTGCAAGGAAATAGTCTGGATCTGGAAGCTCAAGACCAGCTGATTCATACCCACCTCCTTCCCTAGACTGAGTAGAAAACCTTTTCACTTCTTGAAAATGAAAAATCTGCCTTCTGAAAGCTGAGATTTCTTTACAAAAATGGCATTACTTGGCAGTAATTGGTTGCCTCAGTACTGGGTTGATGACAAGTTATGGTTTCACTTCAGCTGTCAGCCTCAGGAGAACAGTTAGTGATCTTGATTTTGAATTGACATATAAAATTGGACAAATAACTGTTTACAGATGCATAAACAAAATGCTTGTGTTTGGGCTCACACTGCAGTTTCTGCCTCCATGTGCTGCCAGGAGGGCAGAGCAACCATGGCAATATATCCATATGGTGTCTCAGAAGAGATGTCTGTTGTGCTTCACCTATGAGGCTCATTGCTTTTAAGGTTGGAAGTGACTATAAAAAAAAAACATAGCATTTTAGAAAGAGTGAGCAATGCTGTGTAAGGGCTTGTTTGCCAGTTCCCCCATTCCTGGCTGATTCTAGGAGTCTGTTCGAGTCACACGGCAACTGCAGCTTTCTTTACATGCATATCATTGCTGTGTTTCCATATTTTATAATAAATGTTTATTTGGCTAGTGTTACATTGTTTTGTGAACTGGGAAGTGGTTGTACTCCAAGATGTGAGTAGATCTAATGTGAAATAAAACACACCAGAACATGCAGACATGATTTGACAGTCAAACCTCAGATGAATTGCAGTTCTTCCACTTAGGTAGGAAATGAGGATCTTAATATCTGGAATAACCACAGAGAAGCCAGCAGAGCAGTGCCTGCTTTACATTTGGCTCCCTTGCTGTGTGTATGCTCCAGTTGCTGGCTGTGTCACCACGAACAGCTTAATCCACTCTTCAACTCTAGAAAGTGTCTCAAGGAGTGGTGCATCCACATCTGAACATGTCTTGCTTGCTTAGACTTGTCTTCCAGAGCTTTCAGCTTTTTATATAGAGCTTAAATAGGCCACATTCAGACACATGTATTTGCTTATCCATTTTTCCCTGTGAAACTAGCAGAAGCTAGCCAGCTAAACAGCGGCTGGAAGCCAGCTATGGAAGAGACTTCTCTGTTTCTGAAAATAGTCAGTCCAACAGTCACATGCTTTTTTGCAATGTTGTACGATGAATACATCACACAAACTAGCTACAGGGGAAACTCCATATAATAAATGTTGGCAGTTGCCAACATTTGGTATTTTGTTCTTGCAAATGGTCTTTAAAACAAACTGCACTGTACTTCCAGAGCTTCTGAGCAGACAGACTCAGACAGTAAGTAATTATACTCTAGAACTGCAGGAGAAAGAAATGGAGGGCAGAAGTTATTTCTCATTCTCCAAAAAATACAATGGGCAAAAAATGAATTAAGGCTAATGTGGGTGTTCAAAGAGACCTTTTGAGGGTCTGCCATCAACAGAGAAGGAGGGGTGTGAGCTAGGACAGTGCTGGGGTTGTGTCACAGGGTGATGTGGGACTTACATGAGACTATGGGGCTTTGTTTTACTCTGTCCCCTCTATGCTCCTGGAACAAGGTAAAAGAGATGCCAAATGCCAAGACCTTCACCGGAACTTTGCTTCCAGGTACAGGAAAATGTTCCAGGTAAGAGAAATGGTAGAAAGCATGGAGATTAGAATGTCCTTTGATGCACCTGAGTGCCAGAGAGACCTGTAAATGAGGAGAAGCCAACAGAGCACAAGGACAGGACAGTTAAAAATCCCTTCCCCTTCTCTTGAGGTTGGTGTGAAAGAAGAGTAGCAGAATACTTGGCATTCAGTGTGTGGGAAGCCGACTCATATGTAAGTGGGAGGAAGAAGAGTTAATTGCTGAGTGGGAGGGAGGCAGAACTTCACACTGGGAGGTTTTACTTATTTTATGGGGCTTGCTCTGGGCTGTAGAGCTTTTATGTGTCTCTGAGGAAACATCTGACTGGCTAAAAGTTCTGCTGAACTGGAAAGAGGACAAAAGTACAGTGAGCTGGAGATAAGAAATAAATAATTTATATTTACCCTTGTTGTAATCCACACATTATTCATATGCCAATATTGGCTTCCCCGCACCCTAAAGCTTTCAAAGCACTGAAGTATCAGAACATTTTTTTCCTAAAGAATACTGAAAAAGTCCCTGGAAATCTGAAACCAAAAAAAAAAAAGTTACATTCCTAAGCACTGCCATTGGGCATTGGGTATGTTGGGGACAGGGACAGAAATGAAAAGTCATCAGCTTGGTTTGGGGTTTCAGTGGTTTCACTGTTTGGGCTGTGCTCCTGCTAATGCCACTGCCAGGATGTTTTACAGAGCCTTTCCCAATATATGTAAAACAGAAGAAAGGGCCAAGAGTGGAAAGCCCAAAGACCTAACAGAACCAGAACATTTCTGAGGTGGGTACCTACAAACTGCACTCAGACCATGGCTGGCTGGGATGAGTTTGTGTCTGCTCTGTACTGACAGCACAACACAAACTGGTATGGGACAGCTCTAACCCCATGCCTTTCAAGCCAAATCACTTCCCTTTGCAACTGACACATCCTATTTCAGGTTCAGGTTTCCCTTGCCTCCTGGAAGCCACAGGTAAGTTTTCTGAAGTAAGAACTTTTTACAAGTGTAGCTCATTTTCCACTTCATAAATGCAATGCAGAAACTAGAATGCTATAGAGACATAGACCCACATTAAATACCCCTCTTGGCACTTCAAGGTACAAAACCAAGCCTTTTAGAGCTTAATGAAGCTCAGCAACCATCAGCAAAGCCCCAGCACCCCCATCTCAAAGCTCATTATGAATCCACTCGTTAGCAAAGGCATGATCTGAGTCTAGCAACTTCTGACAAGGAAATGCTGAGCAACCTGAAAACTTCAGAAATGTGATGTTTCCTTCAGAGCGGGGGTGTTGCTCTACAAAAGGAGTAACAAAACCACTGATGTATGTGATGTGTGTATATGCTGTATATCAACTAGGGACACATGATCTGATGCAAATGATTCATGATACCTTCCTTTCCCTTTCCACTGAGGCTTACGTGAGGTTGCACAGACATGAAATTGGTGTAGACACAGAGCGGACCCAGCTCATTAGAGGAACAGTGAAAGCAGCTGGCTTTTCATAATCATTAATTAATTATCTGGCTTAATTCAGAATGACCCCCCCCAAAAAACAGTAATAACAAAAGCAGTGCTGATAAAAGTTTTGCTGCTGTCCATGAAATGGGCCTTGCCTCAGTGTACAGGCACTGCATGGACGTGGAGTGAAGGGCTCCACCTGTGTCCAAGCCTTTAGCAATATGCCTGCCTGTCTGTCAGCCTGTCGGTCCTTCAACACAATGTACTCTGTCCTCAACCTGCTTTGGACTGTACAACATCTCTGGGAAACCTGTTCACCATCAGACTCTCCTCAGGGTGAAAAAGCTTTTAATTATATCCAAACTAAACTTCTTTTATTTCAGCTTATGCTCATTGTCTCTTATCCTCCCACTGTGCACCACTGTGAAGAACCTGGCTCCATCCTACTTGGAGGGTGTGCTCCCCTTGGGTACCAGGGACTGCTGTCTGGTCTCACCAAAACCATCTCTTCTCCAGGCTAAGCAGGCCCATCTCCCTCAATCTCTCCTCACAAGGCAAGTGCTTCAGCCCTGACCATGCTGGTGGCCCTCTGCTGAAATCTCTCCACTTTACTGGGGCACCCAAAAATGGGCACATTATTCTGGATGTGGTCTATCAAGTGCTGAGTAGAAGGAGCAGTCACTTCCCCTGATCTGCTGGCTGCATTCCTGCTCATGCAGCCTGGGGAGCTGCTGGCCTTTTCTGCTGCCTTCGGACAGAAAGGGCAGAGAGAACAGTCTGGATTTTTTTCACACTTGAATTTGTCACTAAGCTTATCCTTATGGACCTGAGAGCAGAATCTGGGCCAGAATAAATAGCCTCAGTAATTAAGCTTTTTCTCCCATCATGAGCTGAGGAGAGCAACAGAGAGATGCAGAAATCAATTTGAAAAATAACTAAAATACATTGAACCACAATACCCGATGAATTTTTTAAACTACTAAAACTCTCAGGCATGAAAGCAGAGGAAACTGCTATTTATCTGATCCACACAACTAAATTCAACTCCCAGACATACACTAAGACCTTACTGGGCCTGCACCTCCTCCCACGTAGCACCAGACCAAAGTCTGCAGTGCTCTCAGCCTGAATCTTTAATTGCTCATCTACTTTCCTACACCCATATGACTAATGCACATAACACCAGCCACAAGTTTGCTGGGGCTTAGGAGACCTGTACCACGCCTCTCAGTTTCCTCAAAAGTGCTCTCTTGTGAGGCCCTCGTGCTCCCTTGAGAGTGGGTTGCATCCCCAGATGCATGACTGTACAGATTCCTTGGTCATACTGGGAGTTGTATCCATTATTGCAAAACTGGCATGGAAATTCAGAGGTGTGGTGAAATGCTGGCTTTACGAAGTCAGTGAGAGCCAAAGGAAAATGGTTGTATTTCTTCAACAAGCTGAGCTGCCTGTTTAGATCGGTTATTCCTTCTTCACATACTTTGCACTTATGGTCATGGTGCTGCCTGCCCAGAGCATCCTGGAGGCCTGGGAGGACAGATACTGCCAGCAAGCAGGACACTGACAGTAACATTACTGGGATCAGGAGCCTGGAGAGGTGACACGTTGCACTTCAGAAAACAAGGAGATTTGAGTTACAAATCTGCTGAAGGGTTGACTGGAATGGCCCTGGAAAGGTTAGCCCTTTCTGGTAATGTATCATGTTCTTTCCATCTGCAATAAGCTTTTATTGCCATTTCAGCAAAGTTTGGTTAATTTCATTTCCAGTGCTTTTTCTTTCCCGTGATGCTCTCTGCTCTTCAGGGGTCTGACTAATCGTAGAAGTGCTATAATTCTTTCCGCTGTCTTACTCCTTGTATTTGCAGCCAATTGTTGCTGATCCAGAAGGTTTACATAAGTATAGCGAGCATCCAAATCTCTTCACTGGACCCCTAACCATTAGGGATTTTGCTGATCATTGTTACAGCTAGGGACCTAATCCTTATGTGCATGAGCAACTTCCATAGATTTATTGACTCATGGGCATTTGCAGAATCAGATCACAAAATATTTGGTTTGCATTCAAGAAGTTTCACATTTAAACCCAGGAGTTATGTCTTTATGGATCCAGGAAAAGGTTTTAGGTCATTCAAGATGAATATTTTGAACACTTTTCAGGAATGAGAATCCATTTCCGAACAAGGAGGGCACAAGCACATAGAAGACACTATTGTAATTTAGAAGAGATATTGGAAAGAGAGAAGAGTTTAGCTGGCCCTTACCCTTAGAGTGTGCTGTTTAATTATTGCAACTCACACAAAATCACCAAATGTGACACTGTACTTCTCACTTCAAAGATAGTTGTATCAATTAAGTATTTTTTTAAACAGCAAATACAGAGTTCTCTTCATTTCCATTCCTGAGCTGGAGCATCTTGCTCTCACAAGGTTCCCCTGAGACTGCAAAAGCTGGGCTCAAGAAATAGCATATCTCTGATACGCTTCTGTTACCTTGATTTCAGATTTCAGAAGTTACAGGGCAAAAAGGACACCGAGCACTGCAAGAATTGCCCTCAAAGAGGGCAAGTTTGCCCTTAAGAGCTGACAGTGCTGCATCCGGTCAGCGCTGTGCTCTGTACGTTAATCTTGCAGGGCTAGAGGTGGGTCAGCAGTCACAGAGAGCAGGGGATTTCAGTGCTTTCCCTCCTCGCTGCCTGCTCCTTCAAGCAGGAATAGTCATATAAATGACAATTAAAATGAACCTGAATTAATGACTCCCTTCAAGTGCAATCCAGAGATTAAGTGATTTATATTTTTACAGGCTGGATGAACTGCAAGCAGCCTGGCAGGTGTTACTCCCATCCCAACAGGTAGCTGTCAGCACCGGGGTGCAAGCTGAGCTGGTGCATTTTAGCACAGCTTGTTAGTCCCAAATAGAGAGAGGTGACTGGAAAGGAGCTTTCTCCCTCTCCCTGTATTAATAATGTCAGCTTCTTGTTTAACTCCTTGTTAACCACTTCCTATACACTCATTTCTGTAGCCCCAGGGGCTCTGAATGGGTTGGATCATTGTGGTTTGCTGTGGCTTGTGGAAAAAACAGTTGGAGCTGCCTATAATGTCTTGATAGCAGCTACATCTGGCCTTGCAGGCTCATTTCCCATCTCGTGCCACACTGGCTCTTCCTGAGCAGCATCACTGTAGTTAGGAGCACTTTGGTCCAGTCTGCTCTGATGGGAGGGAAAAGAGGAGCTACTCTGCTGTCCCTGCATTACAGCTACCTGGGGCTGTGCTGCCACCAGCACTCAGCTGGAGCAAAAGCATGCTTTTGAAGTATCTGCCTTCTCCATGCACATTCTGCAAGGATTTGTACTGCTGATTGATCTCAGGAAGCTCAAACTGTCCACCTGGCAGGTGAGAGTGATCGCTGGGAGTCCTTGTAGTATATGTCATCAGCTCATGGGCACCCAGTCCAGGCTGGAAGTGGGCTGAAGAAAACCCCAAGGCACTGAGTAGTGGTGGGGCAGGTCCTCAGCACTGACCCACTCCACAGATCTGCTGCAATTGTGCTGCACTGCTTGTTGATGCACGCAGAGCTGTAGCCTCATCCAAAATCCCCCCTGGTTATGAAGTGCAGAGTTTTGAAACTAGCTAAACATTCCTCAGAGTGATTACATATAACAACAGGAAAGCTAGGAAATAATAACTAAAAAATAATCCTGCACTTAAGAGAGTGAAGTAGGAAATCTGGTTTGTATAAAGGCAGCACAGCCCTGAACTTTCACCCAGTTTCAAGCCACACTTTCATGTAGTTTAGCAGAAAGTCTTCACCTTGCCTTTCTCTGACCCTCGTCCAGAAGCACTTCCACTCCTGACCATCTCCTCCAGTTCTTCATTGCTCTGATGCTGTCAAATCCCCTTGTAGCATCCCTGTGCAAGCGTGTGGCATTTAAGGGTATTTCTGCCTCACTTTGAGATCTCAGACATGCTTGCCTGAATATTCCCTGTGGTGGCCTGATCTACCACAGCTGGGGATCATATGCTGGGGAAGAATTAAAACCTGTGGAAATACTTTGACCACAAAAATTAAGGGTAAAATCTTGACCTTACTCAAATTAATAGGAGACTTTCCATCATTTTTGGCTGGACAAGATTTCATCCTGGAGTGCTTCTTGCCTTTAGCATCACTGTGAGGGTTCAGTGTGCAGCCACAGTTTTCAACAGACTTCAAACGTGAAATGGGGAAAAAGTTCATGCTAAACAGTGTTGAAGAAAACCATCAACCTAATACTTATTTAGAACAAATAAAACCATTTCCCTTTTCCCTTCGCCCCATTTCAAATGATTAAAACATTTAATTGGAAAGAAGTCAGTACTTCCAAAGGATTTTTTCACACAAACATGAAGAGCATTCAATGCTCATCTGGTGTGCTGGTTGTCATGGCATTCCCCTAGATGGAGAGTCTCCAGCATCTGCAGCACAGCTACTGACACCCACCCAGCTGGGCAGATTTCCTGTACAGTCAAAGAAGAGAAATAGGCACTTTTATGGAAAGATTCATCTTATCCTGAAGCAGGAGAGGGATCTAGCTCTAGGCAAACTCCTGAATGTAGGCATCTACATGCTTTCTAGAGGTGAGACTCAGTTGCCTAAACACAGACCTCTCCATGAGATGCAGTAGCATATCTTGTGTAGTCCCTAGACACTACCTTGGAAGGTTGCGAGTCACCCATAGGTCTTGTGTTGTACATGCCAGTCCCACAGAGTGCCTACTCTTAAACACCTATGTTTAGGCAAGGGAATAAGGTGAACTGCATGGCTCCATAGGCTCTGTTGTCTCCATGGGGTTGCTCTTCACTCAAGGCTTTAAATGCTACCACAGGCACTTACATGGGAACACAAACATTTAGATGCTCATATCTAGAGATAAATCCCACTGTAGATGCCTTAGTCAGATGGCTCGTATCCTAAGGTTTTATGCAGATCTCTATTGCCCTACACAGGAAGGTTACTTTGTGAAAAATTACTTTTAGGCAGCAGTGTAACGGACGGCTCAAGCTAGGTGAGATGAGTGCCTTTTGAGGAGAGCTGGGGTCAAACTCTTTCTATATCTGGTCCTGATCCAGGCCTGGAGCTACAAAAACTACATGGAGAAGATCGTTCTTCTGGGGCACCTTGCCCGCAACCCCCTTCCATAGCTGGGGAAAGGGCCAGGGCACAGCCTCAGGAATTGGGAGACAAACTGGGAATGGCTTAGCAGGTGCTGCCAGATCACTGCACACCCCACAGCTGGAATATCTTCAGTTTAATCTCAGCTGCCACCTCAGAATCAGGTATGGTCATAGCCTCTGTGCTTGGTGATCAGAGATAGGCAATTCGAAGCACATGGTTTGAGGTGCCAGAGGCTGGCCACACAGAAAGCCACTCTTGTTTGTTATTTTAGAAGAGTTTGTGCATTCTGAACTCAAGAGTTCAGAATAGCTTGTGAGGCCCTTTGAACTGTCAGAGTGGGGGACGCAAGATAACTGCTTCTGGGGAGGGACATGGGCATCCAATGCCCACAGATTCAGAAAGCCTTGTAATACTGAAGTGAGAGAACAAGCAGGCTGAGAAAGTTCTGCCTGGAAGCACCACTAGTACACAGGGAGCATTGCTGGGAATCCAGAAACCTGGACTACAGTGGAAGTAAGACATTCATCATGGCTTCATTGCATTTAGGATATTAGATGCCTGGGGAGAATAAACGCAGGGTGAGTGAGTCTGTAGACATGGACAGAGTAGAGAGTGAAACCCAGAGACATCCCAGCCGTCTCAGGCTGTTGCCTTCACAGGGTCAGAGAGAGGGCATCACCAATACCTTAGAAATCCCCACTTGTCAGAAGATAACTTTTGAGATAGAGATGTTTTAAAAATAATGCCAAGGACAACAAACACATTAAGGCTGAAGGGCAAATTGCTGGATGACTGCAGACACAGGGTTTCTCTTTTATTTCAAATTCCAAATGCCATAAGGTTTGTTACTCATTTCAGGCTTCAATTATTTGATTTTTTCTTGACTGGAGAAGAATGAAAGAAACAAGAAAAACAAGAAATTAGTAATAATGTTCTACATCTGTTTGGCAAATAATTTCTCCTTCTTACTTTAAGTGTGTTCAGCAGCTCTACGTCTCTGCTGATCTAAGAATATTTAGTGAACAGCAAGGGTGAAATATATTGACTTCTAAATGACTACATTAAAATTGCAATGAGAAAAACAGAAAGAGAGAGAACTTCAAAGTTCTAATTCTTGTATGGCTTGGCACGTTCCTTTTTGTTTATTATCTGTACTGTTATAGTGCCTGCATCAGGGAGCAGTTTCCTGCCGTGCTTTGGAAAGTGGCTAACAAATGTAACCTTGCCCCGTGGACCTGACAAGCAAAGTCAGAGGAACTGCAGGGAGTGTAAAAATTGATAGAATTCAAGTGACACATAACTGTAAGAAAGATAAGCTTTAGGTCAAGCTGCAGAAGAGGGAGAGTAGTATCATTGTTTTCGAATTACAAAGCTGTAGGAAACGGGATACAGTGGAAGCTGTTTTCAACACTGATTTTCTTTATCACATTAAACAATAACTTTTGTTCTCAACATCTTTTTCTACTCTGGTGGTGGTTTCCTTTTGGAAGCAAATTGCTCAACTGGTTTACAGTCCAAGGGCCCTTTTTCATATGAATGATGCATGCAGAGAAGGGATGAGTGGGAGAGGCTTCTCCAGCCCCACAAGGGCTTTCAGGATATGACATTCTTTTCTGACCAGAAAAGAAGAAATGTTGAAGCCCTGGAAAAAAAAAAAAAAAAAAAAGTGCAGCAAATCCAAAGGAAATGAACATTTCAGACTGGGTGAGCGGATTCTCTATTTTCCAAATGTTTATTTTGATTTTGACCTTTTAAAAATGTTTCCAAATGTTTTTCCTTCTCAAATAATTTACCAAACCTTTCAAAAGGAAATGCCATTTCAAATGTTAGAAAGCGAATCCCTGGGATGCCAGAGTGTCCAAACATTCCAACTATCCCCAGATTTTTCCCTTCTCATTGAGACCATACATGGATGTGATAGCTTCGTGAAGTGGCAGCTCCTCAGCAAGGTACGGGGATGATTAAGGCAGGAAGTGGCCAGGATTTGCCCATGGTGTGGCTCCTGTGGCCAGGCTGGTGCTGGCTGCTCCTGCAGACACCAGCCCCAAAAGGACATGCACCCTTTACCTGACCAGTCCCCCACTCCATGCACAAGTATGTGTGAGTGAGAGTTTGACCTACAGCCATATGCACTCATCTTCCTTCCAGTGGCTCTGTGTCAGTGGTGACAACTGGAGGTACTTATGGTCCTCAACAGTCCCATTATGTTTCAGTTTGCTTCTGACCACCTCAGTCCTTTGTAAATACAGGTGTTGCCTCCTGTCCCTTTCAGCCATGACACATGTATTCACTCAGTATAGAGATGGGGGCTTCTTTGCTCATGCTGCCTGCTACTGTGAAATTTGAGAGAAAATTGGTAAGGGATGGTCCAACAGCCTGCAGGATCATCTGGAGCTGCCATGGATAAATTTCTGGTTCTTGGGGAAAAGTAGCCACCTGATGGATTTTAATAATAGGACATTTCTGAACTGATCCTAGGATAGGGTTCCTTAGCTTTAGGATTTTATCTCAGATGGATATTTAGAACCATTTTGTATGGTTTATCCATCTGCCTATCAGAAAAAAATGATTCTCCAGTTTGCCGCCTCTGTAGCACAACTCATGACAGCTTGTAAACCCTCAGATGAGTTACATCACACTACCACTACCTTCCAGGCATCCCAAATCTGAGTTCCCATAACCTCTCCCCTAAATCCTTCCAAGCCTGTCTCCTTTACTCAGTGGTTTTGGCTGCCACAGGGAATTTATGGCTTGAACTTTGGATGGAGCCTAAGTTATGCTATCAATCAAAAGAATACTTTACCACCACCAGAAAAAAAAAAATTAAATAAAAAAAAAATTAAAAATTGTGTACATAGCTTGTAAAGTTTGAAGACTTCTGTGACTTGGAAAGCAAGCATAGACATTTAAGGAGAGCCCATTCAGTCTTTATCACAATACTGCAATCTTCTGAACTGGAAAGGACAATAATGACAGAAAGAATCTGATCAAGAGCTACTGGTTCAGATGTCTTTATTTCCATTTCAAGAAACAAGTAAAATCTTGGACTGAGTCATTTCCAGACAGAAAGACTAAACCTATCTCTGTAATTTAATGGCAGAGTCTCAAGTCCACCAAAGGAGTATGAGTCCTTATGGCAATCAGCAGTTTTGTAGCTCATTATCTCTTTCTTTCAACTCAGAAGACTTCTCCCCATAAATATTTCAACATCCAGGAAATGTGGTGGGAAGCCAGAAGCACAGCGTGCATTCAAACATGCTCTCATAAATTTGTCACACACTGAAGTCGTCCTGAAGCCTGACGCAGCTGTGACTATCGTCTCACACAGGCTGGAAGATGGGGAAGAGAAAAAGCCACCCTGCTCCTTCAGATGATCGGTATAATTGTTCTGCCTTAACCGTATAATCTGATGCATAGAGATGGAGGGTAAACCTGGCTCCATCCCTCCATCTGGAGAGATGAAGCAAAGCCAGGCATTTGCCTGTCTCTGCTGGTGCTAAGTGAGAATAATATCACACACTTAGACATTCTCTTGACATAGCCACTGAGAAGAAACTGTCCCAAGCAGACTACTTCAGCTGCTTAGAAAAGAGATTTACAGGGGAAAGGCCAGCACATTTTTGCATGAAAAGAATGGCTGAGCTTGCTCCCTTTCCCTGCAGTGGATACACTGCTCCTGAAGATCACTTACAGTTGTTAAATACATAGACTTCAGATTCATCAAGGGATATTCTGTATGTTTTATAGCTTTTTCTCTCATTTTTTTGCTCAGACACTCTGTATTATGCTTATCTTTCTTTGTACAGACATCAGAGTTTCTTGTCATTTGGCTCTAAGCTCCTATTCCATCTGTGTATTCCTCTATTACATTTATGCTCTTTGTTTATCCAGTCGCTCCCGTCTCTTGCTCTTTATCTTACTCAGTAAGTCTTTCATGTATGCATACAGAATTTCAACCAATTGTTCTTGCTTTTTTTGTTTTAAGATTCAGCTTCAGTCTTTCAAAGCCAAAGGTCCTACACCTAGAAAAGATCTGTTACTTAGAGTGCTCAGTGGTAGGAGGCTATCTAGATCTGGAAACTGAACATTTGAAAGCATTTCCTTCGGAGGATGCCTTTCTTCACTTAATGGCAATTTGGGATCTATTTGTGGGATACTTAACCCTCTATGCACTATACACTGTGTGTATGGGGAGTGTGAAAGCCAGATCCACCTTTGGCCTCAGCTCAATTGTTTATGGGTACTGATTTAATTAACCTGTGCTAAACGGGACCGACTACGCTGAAGTTGGTGCAGCCATACAGCCATATGAACTTCTGTCTGTGAGTTCACTGATAAGTGTCTTTCTTAGTGACTATCACTTATTCTACAGGGTAGAAGGCTTCTTTTTCTTTTTCCTTTTTTTTTTTTTTGTTTGTTTGGTGGGTTTTTTTGGTTTTTTGTTTGGTTTTTTTTTGTTTTTTTGGCAGGAAACACTGCCTGTGTTGCTCCTGTCATTTCTTTGCTACAGAACTGTAGAGCCTGGTAGAGTACCAGAGATGTATAACATCAAGCTGAAACTTTGAGAGGAAGCAGAGCTCCCTGTTAATGGCGAGGCAGGGAAATGCAATGTGTCTGGATGGGGACACAGCATACAGTCAGCAAAAAATGCAAGAGGTACACAAGAAATATTCAAAGAAGGTTCAAAAACATCCCTAACATCCATGTTGACTCCACAAGGATTTTTTGGATTCATTCTTGCATGGGGCAGAAGTCAGGTAGGCTGCAGAGAGCATGTGGCATAGCAGGTGGCAGCCATGCCTTTAACAGCGATTGCAGAGAGTGAACTGTTAAATAGGCAACGTAACGACATGCGTCATGTAATAACAGACAGGTTGTCAGATTTCAATCTGTATGAGAAAGGAGCACAGGCCTTGTGGGGCCAGGGTGGGGGCATGCAACACCCGCACCTTGCAGGTCAGTGGAGTCCCTGCATCCTGGCTGCTGATGAGAGGCAAGGCATAGACAGAGCCTAAGGGTCTGCCCCTGGCTGGGGAGGGTGTCAGGCAGGACTGCACCATCCCAGCATCCACGTCCACCTGATGAGTGGGGACTGTGTGGGGCAGCACTTGGGGCACAGCCCAGCTGGACGCCAAGCAGATGTGCAGCCCAGTCTGGCTGGGACATTTCACAATGTTGTGTCAAGCATTTTGACAACGGCCCTGCAGAGACTCAGCAACAGCAGGTTGTTTTTACAGCAGCAACCTGTGTGTGCTCAGTAAGTTGATACTTCGCTAACCCTGTGGTATTTGGATTAAAAAGAAAAGAAGGGAATGCAAAATCCAAACCCTGATTGTGATGGAAGCACAGAACTTGGGATTTTGGTCAGATACTAAGCAAGAACTGTCCTGGCCCCAGGGACAGCACCACGAATGCACCCCTGCTAAGTGCAACTGGGGGTGAGGAAGTGGTGACCAGGACAGAGATGAACCCAAGCCAACAATATGCCTCTGTTGCTCATAAGAGCCCTCATTGCTCGCCCCATGGAGGGGACAACCCCTCTGCACTGGGTCAGCCTCCAAAGCAGGAAGATAAATCCTGTCCCCTTTCATGCTGTGAATCAGAGGGTAATCTCCAGCACAGTTTTCCAACCAGGACACCATTCAGTGCTGCTCTCCACCCTGTCACCCACGTTTACAGGGCAGAAAGGGGAACACAAAGCAAGAGCAACCAAGGAGGAGAGTCATGGTTTGCTTCTGGCTTTCACAGGTGTAGGAGAATAGAGGATCAGTAGTTGTCCTACAGTCACACAGGGCTTATTCCTGTGTCACTCCATACCCAAAGCTGCAGCTACAAACTTGGAAAATCTACAGAGTTCAAGAATGGTGTGGTGCATGCTGAGAGGCAGAGACTACAGAGCTAAGGTACATGCCTCTGCCCTGACACGAGCTTGCAGAATAGCCTGAAGGGCTATTGGCAGACACAGGTAAGTGAGAGCAGTCTGAAGGCTATCTTGTTTTGACTAGTTTTAGATCAAGCCAGGCCAACAATGAGAATGGGAAGAACACAAAAGAAGATGCATTTCCTTTTAACCCTTTCCCATTCAATTTTATGGAGAACCCAGTTTTGCTGGATAGCAGGATGTCAGCACAGGGCACAAGGACATAACAGCACATGGTGGTTTTGAATCAGCTCATAGCAAAACTGTTTTGACCTCAGTTTGAAGCCTACTCTCCAGTATCCTGGTTTGAAGACAGATACCACTTTGGATGCCAAGTGCTAGATTGAGCCAGACCAGGAACCAGGCCTGATTTGCATCTCTCTTTGGACACTTCTATGCTCTCTGAACTCATACACATTCATGTTTATATTATCAGACTGTTTGTTTGCTCCATGCGTATCAAGATTTGTAATTATGGGTCAAAAATACATCTTATTTTCCCGTATGAAATGTTTGGAAAACTGACCAAAGTAACAGAGGGATGTGAGGCCATGAAAGGGAAAAATGTTTCCAGAAGCAGATGAGAAGAAGTGAAAGCCAAAGCCACTTCTCCTTGAGAAGGTGATTATAGTTTGTAGAGAGGAGTTCTGTTCAATCCTGGGCTGTTTATGACCACACCTAATCATGACAACCTTCTTCACTGCTCTTGGACAGCTCTTGTAACCTCCCTGAGCATTTTCCCATTTACGACTACAAGTCAACAGCTTGAGGTGATGCCTGTATATATAACACTAGAAAACAATAAACCGCTCATGGATTTGGTGGTCACATACCAGTTACCATTACATTTTCTTCTCCTTGATATTTTATCCAGGCCTCAAGAACAAGAAAGTGTTTCCCAAGGCCTGGAAGAGACAATGCAGCAACTGTGTTCCCTGTTGGCACAAAACTAGGATCACAGATTGCAGTGGAAGTGGCATTAAGAGGTGGTGTGGTGGCAATTGATGTGGATTTCTGCACATTCAGTCCAGTATATGGAGAATAAACTCTCAAAAGTTACTCTGGAAAAGCTGTTATTCATTAAGACTGGTGCTTTATTTTACTAGGTTGGTCCATGCTCTCTTTTCCACATTGCAAAGTTCTTTCATGACAGGATTTAGCTCTTATGGGAACTTAATGCCTAGAAAGAGCACACTGGGGTTGTATATAGTGAGGCTGTGAATGCTCGGTCAGGACATAAAGTCACAGCTTAAAGCAGATTTGAGCCAGGCCTTAGCTGCAGCCAAGAGCACCTGGCAGAGGAATTACACAGGAATATTGCAGAAGGGGAACCCTGGGTTCCTTGAGCAAGGGAAGGGTGAAGGGTGTTCATATCATCCAATTTGAGGCATGTGACCCAGAAATAAGACAGGAGTCACTTGACAGAGTTTCCAGAAGACAAGAATACCTTGATGCATCACTTAATACCACCTTCTGTCCTCACAAAATATATCATTACAGCTATGTCACTGGTATGGGAATTATCTGTGCAGTAAAGGATCAGAGTAAGTGAAGGAAATCCTGGACTCCAATGGTATGATTCACCCTTTGGTACCACTTTTTACCTGGAATAAGACAAGGCATGCTGAGGTCAGGTTGGCTTATGACTTGGATAGGGTAAAACCCTTGATCTGTGAGTTGTTTACTGTCAAATATGGAGCAGCTCTGAGGTGATAAGCCATGCATAGTCTTTGAAGACAATAAAAAAAACCTGTCAGTCTGGACTGGCTAGACCCTTCATAGGCTGTTAGAGACTAGGCTGCAAGTGCAAATGCCCAGCAGAGCTCAGGGGTGCTGGATGGATGGATTGAGAGCCAGAGTTGCAAGGCAAGAAGGCCAGTGCTACACAGTGAGGTTGTATTTGCTGTTGATTCCATTTTATAGCATTCAATTACCAGCCAGAATTCCAAGTCAGCTACTGTGCTCCAGACCTCACAAAGCAGACACATGTTGAGCTTTGCACTCATTACAGGATGAGTTCTGTCATTCCTGTTCACCACAGTCTAGTGCTCACGCTGAAGCAACGGTCTGCAGAGACTAGTGCTGCCTGGGATGAACCAGCCTCCTTGTGTGTCAACTGCCTGGTGCAGGGTACAAACTGTACTGCAGTCTTAGACAGAACCTCACGCTTCGTCCATTCCTTTCCAAACCCTTTTCTTTCTTTTTTTTTTTTTTTTTTTCCACAAACCTGTACAAACAGTTTTAGTTCTTACATGCACCAACAGGGCAATGAGCAAAGGAACCTTGGTTATGGTCAGGTGGTCTGCCAGGGAAGAAGAAAATGAGCCAACTGTGGCTCCAAAACTTGGGAGGGCTGTATCGAGCAGAGGGCTGTGGTAAACAGAAATATCCAAACCTTGGTAAAACACCTTCCTTCTTATAGCACAGATGGAATTACGGAGAACTTATTGTGCTTGGTAATCGATCAAGCTGTTTAAAATAGTAAGAGAAAACATCAGTTGCAATGTCAGTGAAAAACACTTACAAATGTGCTGATGAATATGCTTTTAATCCCATATAACATTGTGGTGAGAAAGAGGAAATTTCTACTGGATGCTCTCCACAGTAAACCTCACTTTTTGGGTTGATATTAATCCTCCCTGAAGAGCTTCTGGTCTGATTATATTTTTACAGTAATGTGGAAAGTCATGCACTGTGCTTTATCCAGGTAGCTTTTCACATGAAAGAACAGGAAATCAACCCTGGAAAAATAGCAAAAAATTCTTGATATTGATTGGACTTTCCTGATCCTTTTAAACCTTCTGCAGTCCTACAGGAGAAGGTCGTAATAAGTGAGTTGTCCCTCACTGGGACACTATTATATTTCACGAGCAAGACCTAGCCCTTCCAAACCCTTGAAGGTGACAGGAATTTTGAAGGATTGTTTAAGATTCTGGTTTGGTTTCTTTTCCTTGAGGGGGGATGGTGAGGTGTAATTCAAGTTTCAACTGAGTTTTTGCAAAGCTAATGCAGAAGTAAATATAGCCAGGGAATAAATTTCAAAAAAGTTTTAGTCTGGCTTCCATTTTTATTCTCCTGTCAGGAAATTAGATTTCCAGGGGAACATCTACATGGACCATAGTGCAGTGCAGAGATACATAAGCTTGCCTTGAACAAAATGACCTGAGTATCAGAAATAGTACAGCCATTGTAGTATGAAGCTGACTGCTTTCCAGATGCCTGGTTTAGCTGAGCTGAAGCTACCTGAGAAGTCTCCCCCTTCCCCATAGGCTGTGTGGCAAACATATTCCACTTGGGTCCCATAAACCTTTTCCCCAAAAGCAGAGGCCAGCCTGTGGACATCAGTCCCTTCTGTGCAAAGGTCCCTGGAGACCTGACATTGAAGTCTGCTATTCCTGGGAAGTGTTGTAATTACAGGACATGAAGACACAGCAGACCCTTACTGCTATGACTGCTTTTTTGACCAGCTCATCTGCACTCAACTCCAACTACTCTGAACTGTTCAAAGCACTGTATTATTTAGGCACCATTCATTGTCCAGGCTGGATCTTTCTGAAGGCTCACCTAATGTCCGAGCAGGGTCGTGACATAACTGTAAAATATGTGCCAGTGCCAAGGAAGTAATACAGAAATTAGGACAATAATGACAAGCTGTGATTTTGTTAATATTTGGTAAATCTTGGGGGAGGAGTCATACCTGATGAAATATGGTACCTTCTCACTAAGTCCATGTCCATACCCTATAGATGTCTGATTTGAAGAGCTGTCACTTGACTGCAAAAACCCTGTTGTAAGACAGGCTAATGATATTAGGCAAGTTTAGTTAAATCCATACAGTGTTTTGCATGGATGTTTTCTTACATGGCTGGGAGGAATTTTACTGAACTCAAACTGACACAAGCAAGTTTTAAACTGATGTTAGAGATTGAGCCAGGAGCTACAGTCTTGGTCCCATTTAATCTAAATGGAGCACCTTAGTGTGCAGATCAGGCCTACAGAGCAGACTCCAACATTTCAGTTCTTTTCTCCAAACCTCTGTAGCTTAATCTTTTTCTAACCTTGTTAGTACTCAAAGCCATTGACAAATCAAGCAGCTACTCCTAGAATACTAGGCACAAGGTGACAGGTTTATGCAGTATGTTACTTAGTGTGGTACTTATATATTTCCTTTACTTTTAAATGTAGAGCAAGGAAACATCTCACTTAAACCTACACCATGGTCATACCCATGAGAAATGTTTTCTGCCATGACAAACACTTGTCAGCATTAACTTGAAGCTTTTTCCAGTGAAGCTGATGTAACTAAGTCACTTACTTAAGCACTTTTAAGTATTGGTCATCATGTCTCATTTTTCATGGCATTCACAGCAGAAACAGCTTTGTATTAGTTCACTAAGTTATGGGTCCCTCTTGTTTTAATGATGCAAGAAGCTCCGTTTGCAAAGCAGTTAGGATTTGGGTGCCTAAAGGAAAGACAAGGAAGTTAAATACACAAAACAAAAACAACTCAACTTTCCTGGATTTAAATCTTTCTCACTTTATGCTTTGGATATGAAAAGAAAACTTGGAGGATATTGTATCAGAAATGTCAGTGCTCTTTCGAATTACAAATTACATTTTGTAACAGGGGCACCGGAAAGACATTATCAGTAGGGTGTCTATAATTTGTTGACATGTACAACAATTTGGAATTATGCACATTTTTATATAGATACTCACTTTGATCACAGTGTGCTATGACGGATTTTCATGCTGGGATCTGACCTCTTCTGCATGAGAGCTTTGTGTTCCCTAGTACTGAAATGGCTTGTAAACACTGCTAGATGCCCTTGTGGGTGGAACTGATGATTCTGCACACTGGTGGGTGGAAGATCTATGAAACACCACTGTAGGTCTCTGGCTCTTTTGACTACAAGCACCTGTTTCCCTTAAATTTATTTCTTCACCTATTTGCACAAAGTTTCAGTTTTCATTATTCCCCATTCACAATGGCTTTCCTGTGGGGAAAAAACACATGGTAGAAAAAAAGTCTCTTTCATAGTGCCTCATTTAATTATGTTTTGCTCTGTTGGTCTACAATGCAGTCTGTGAACACTTTAAATCCCTAGAACAAGCTGAAGTTCATCAGGCAAAAACACAGGTGTTTGTTTTATTATTTAAAAGCTTGTAGAAGAAGTTAAGAGAGAGGGATGTGCAAAGCTGCATCTCAGATCTGGCCTTTTTATTTGTATCCATCTGCAGGGAGCTTTTGATTTCTGTTCTCTGTCATTGTTTTATATTTTCACAAACTACCTTCAGCATTAGACCTAGTATTGGAAAGAGTACACAGTGCCCCATTAGATAATTTAATATAGTTTATCTTCTGCATTTGTCAGGTATGTGATGGGACCAGCTATCAATGACATGCTTCTGAGGTGGCAATTCACACTAAATGGAGGAGGTGAAATACACTACCAGTCCACACATTTGGCATGATCATAAAACCAGTGGGAAAAGCCAAGCAAAAAATTGTCTCAAGATCATCTCTCATTGAGAAGATTTTCTTAGAAATAGGTAGGAGAGCAAAAGGGGAAATCTACTGAAGGCAGCAAAAATCCCCACCTCAGCTGTCTGAGTTTGACTCAGTGCAAACCAACCTTCTCCATATTCTCCCAGTGGGGCAGAAGAGTCTGAAAACAGAGATGAATTCTGAGTGTTCCTAAACTACTTGAAATGTGAAATTGCTTTATAGGTAATTTCTAAAGAAAGCTGTGGGAGAAAAACAATGTCTTTTATAAAATTGCCTTGTTTTGCCCAAACTGGGATGGCAATAGTGTTGTGGTTCAGGCCCAGCCAGCAACTAAACACCACCCATCTGCTTGCTCACTCCTCCTTCTCCCCACCCCACAGAAAGAGAATTGAGAGAAAAAGGAAAAACCATATGGGGTGAGATAGGGACAGTTTAATAGAACAACACAAAGAGAAGAAACAACAGTAATAACAATAATAATAATGAAATAATATATATATAATAATATAAAATGAGTGACGTACAATGCAACTGCTGGCCACCAATAACCTGTTGCCTCAGGATGGTGTCAGTGTGGTATCAAACATCCCCTCCCTGGGTAGGTTCTGCTCTCCTGGCTGTGGCCTCTCACAGCTTCTTGTGAAAATTAACCCTATCCTAGCCCAACCCAGCACAAATAGTCATCTTGATTTGCCTTGTTAAATCTCTGTGGCACCTGAGTCAGTGAAACCCACATCTGCCGTTAGCTTGGACAATTAGGCAACATTGGTTCAGGAAAAGACCATCTGTCCTCAGGGCGAGGCTGAGGTGGCCAGGGCTGAGGTGCTTGTGCTGGAAGGGCTGTCAAACCCCATCCATGTGCTGCATGCCAGCAGTCACAGCATATGGACATCATATCTCACAGCAAACTCCAGGCCTTCATCCGGTGAAATCAGAAGTCAAAAATATGATCATGTGCCTCCAGAAAGCAGAAGGCATGATCAAAGGTACTGTCAGCATCCTCAGTCCATGCAACAGCAAAGAATTTATGAAGTTAAAATAGAGATGAACCTTTCCCTTTGCTCCAGAGTTGCAAGGAAACTGTCTGTAAAACAACTGGTTACTCTTCTGCCATTATTAAGTTTGAAACCTGGAGTAAACAAATCGGTGTTGCTGATGCTTACTGAGCTGCCTGACACATTAGTCTGTTCGTAAGAGGGTTTGTTTCCCTTTCTTCACTTCAGAGGTCAGAACTAGTTGGCAGGGATGTCCTGCAAGGACCAGGAGCAAGACTTTACTCCATGTTGAAGTGCTCCAGGGCAGGGCATGACACATACTATGAGTGTGCATGCATGCCAGGCTGCAGCCACCCAGGTATGGTGCAAATTTGCCATCTGCACCTAAGCCTGCCCAGAGTCCTCTTAGCTGGATGAACTGAGGGGTGGAGACACACACAGGCACAACCCATCCCCAGTCTGCTCCCCATGGTTTTCTTCTTGCCAGAGGCATGCCACATCTGTGCTACTTTCTGCATTCAAGCTCTCCAAGTGCCAGAAGTGAAGCAGGAGCTGCTACTGCCTGCACGGTGCCTGACGTTGTTGGCTGGCAGCCCCTCGGCCTTCTGCTATGTGGCCAGTTGGTGAAGTCATGCAATTGTCTGCAGCAGAGAGGAATGTGACATACCAGCCCAGTTCTAGTCTGTAAATGCATTTATCTTAGCACCGTTGTCACTAGCGTGATTAGAGGAGAAAAATGGAGAGAGACGAAATGTCTGCGGAAGACTGACTTGATGAAAAAGGAAAAAAAAAAGAACAAAAAAGAACTTGGTAAATGGACTTGTATCCAGGCCAAGAGATGTATACTCTGAGAAGTGCTTTGATTTATTCCTATTCCCTTCCTATTTTGATGCATGTTCACTTCATTGAGGAAGGGCTTGACTGGTTTATGTCATGTGCACACTGCATTTTGCCAGTGGTGACAAGAAGGTGGTTACACAGACACATGTAGCCGTGCCATCCCTCCTGCCTAGGCTTTCTCCAGAGGGCTCTGCACATGGATGGGTGGCACTGATAAACCTTAGGGTTATGTCCACATCCTTGGCATACTAGTTTCCAGTTCCTTGTGTCCCTGAAGTGACAGTGGCCCAGGATATACAGGCAACACTGCCACAGAAAATGATGAAATGAAAACTGCTTTGCAGTCGCTGGAAACTGCTTCACAGTCACATTTAGCTGTCATACCGTGCCTTTCCCAGATTTGCCATTAATATGAAAAAATGGCATGCCCCACAACACCCCAACAGCGATGAAAGTGCAGAGCTCTGTGCATTGCTTGGGAAAACCTTCAACTCTGCAGTCCAGAAGAAAATGCTGAGCCTTTGTTTGGGGAATCTTAGCAACAGATAATCTGTCATTCTCAGCTCTCCCGCCTAGATGGATAATAACAGCAATGGGTGAAGTCTGCTCTTTCCTGTGTGAGTCGCTAAAGACTGAGAGCAATACCATTGAAAAGTTCCCCGGGCAAAACTTGGCTGGATAGCGACAGAGTGACTATCTTTGTCACAAAAGTTTGGCTTAGTTCCCAGACAGCTGTTGAATACTTTTCTTTCCAGACATAAAATGTAAGGTTCTAGCATTACTAGCTGGAAAATGCCACCAGGGTTTTATCCAGAGATTTTGCTTGCAGTTTTGCCCTATTAAATTTTGATTTGTTTTCCACGTCGGGAGACTTTGTTCTAATGCAGATTAGGCAGCTAGGTTGTCAGCAGTATTCAAAACTGTTTTTCCAACTTGACGTTTACTAGAAGGACTGACTTCTCCACTTCCTTCCCAGCACCTGGGGGAACTCTGCTGCTTTGGTTAGCAAAGGATAAGGCTGTGGTAGCCTTGGAGTGAATGGACAAACCCTCAAACTACTCTTCTTGCAACGTCGTGTCACCATTGAGGGCCCATTTCACTAATTGACTTCAACCCTGGAAGACACCCAGTTGTTTTACAAAAAGAGCATTTTGTGGCTTTTGCTTTTAAAGAATCTACAAATGGCCTGGATACCCAGAAGAACAGATGCTGAGACTCCTCAGTAGCTTGGAAGCAGGGAGCTACAACTGGAAGGCAGAGCTGTGAAAAGTTAACATAATGGAAAAAACAACACACTTTCCATGTAAAACATCTCTGTTAAGTAGAACACAGCTGCACAGATTTTTTTAAATATTAAATAGTCTTCAAATCCCATTCCATGCCCTAGAAAAGAGGAAGTATACACAGACTGGGAAGAGAAAAGAGATGGAACTCATGACTTGTGTTTTGTTTTCAAGGAGAATCTTGCACCCTGGGTGATCAGAGATATTGTGTTGAGTACATGTTGTTGAACATCTTATCTGGCAGGTGCAGGCCATGGGACTGACACCTGGCTGATGTGAGACTGGCTGAACCAGAGTGTTCACGTCAAGGTGCAGAACCATCTATTTGCAAATCTCAGTTATTCTTGGCATAGTGCATTTGATCAGTCCTGCCTTCCCCTCCCCACCCCAAGGTACATAAAGCTATTCTTGTAGGCTGAAATGCATCTAAAAGGCATTGTTTTGAATTGTCCAGCCAGCAACACTGTTCAGCTGGCGTGACTGAAGGAAGGCACTTGGAGGACCATTTCCCCTAGAGTGAGAATGAGTTATACAATTGGCAGCTATCTGACATGACCTTGCTATGCATCCCTAGGGAAGTATGGCAGCCCCATCTCCCAAAGAGGCAGGGGCAGCAGCAGTGCCTGCCAACTCAGTTGTTCCCATCCTGCCAGCCCAGGAGCTTGTCAAGCTTGAGCTGCCACCCACGCTAGGCACAAATCCCCCTGGCTTTGCCTTTCCAATACACAACCCCAGCCCATCACCAGAGAAAACCCTGCCAGATTGCTGAGGCTGCCTGCAGCGTGGCTTGCACCAGCCTGAGCCTCCTACTCTTTTCCTTATAAGAAAAGGCTTAACAGCTCTTCAGTCTGACGGTTCATTCTCCCATGGCTTTAATGAAGCCTGTAATTGTCTTGGACTACAGTAGTTAATTTTGGACTGTAGAAGCAGACAGTAATTAGACAGGAAAAGAAAGGGTCTTTATATTGCCTGCCAAATTGACCTCCCTTTCTCAGACACTCTCTCTTCTCCCATAGCGTTTCAACTGCAACTTCCTTCTTCTCTCCTCACTGGTTCCAGGCATCTCCTTGTCCTCTTACAGAGGTCCACATGACTGTCTCTCTCCCTGTCTCCTCATAATACTTTCCTCTACTCCCTTTCCCAGATGGTGGCAGCCGCCATCTCCCTCCCTTCCTGGTCTTCCTCCTAGCACAGCCCCAGCCCAGGGCATGTAACGATGGCAGGGTGCTCATCATACCATGGCCAGTGGCCCTGTGTTGGACTCACATCTATTTTTTTCCCCTTTCTCTTTTCCCATGTTGTTTGTTGGAAGCACAAAGCAATTGAAACTGCAAAGCTCAACACTGCTGATAAACATCTGGTGACTAGGATAGACATAGAAGCTGGGTGAAGATCTGGTGGTCTGTGTTCTTATGGCACCGAGGAAGAGTGGTGGAATGAAGTGAAGGCTGCTTATCGCATTCTCACACATATCACAGCAGTTATCTACTCCTTGCAGAAGCTGCCAAGGAAGTCAAACATGTTTTGTGCCATTGTTAAATGCTGACTACCAGGAACAATGGCTTGACTGCAGTCCCACCCCCACACTTTGCTCAATAGTAGTGAACAAGGTATAAATATTATCCATATTTCAGACCTATTTTGTGGGATGAGGATTTGACACTAAGTCATAGGGACAGATCAATGGGCTTGTTCTGCTTGCCCTCCCCAGAAGTAAGATTCCATCCCTTTTGGTAAGATTGGTATCCGCAGCCATGCTGCATAGTTTTCCCTGGGAGATTACAATTGTGATTACAATCATGTGTTTTGGAGCTATATAGCAATTCTGCAATCTAGTGCATTTATCACTGGCAATCTTTAAGAATCTGTATATCTTACAAGTGTAAATAAACTGTACTATTCGTGCATCTGACTGCTTCTAGTGAATGCAACCAGACCTATAGTTACAGCAAATTGTGCTATTTGTGCATCCAACTAGCTTTTGAAAGCAACTGGACCTACAGTGGATGGGTTGTTCATGCATCTGGTGTCAGACCTATAGCCACAAACACTAAATTGACATATCTATTAAGAGATAAGTCCAGCCACCCCAACCCCTCTAATCTCTGAGGACCAGGTAGATTCATCTGTTACTAAATTTATCTAATGCTGCATGCAACACTCTGCCTGCAGAGCCAGATCAGTCAAATGGGAAATGTCAGTCTGAGTACATTTTCAAATTGTCTTCATTTTTAAATCTGACTGAATCAACATGAGCATAGCTCCACAGCAAAGAAGAGTCATGCTGTTAAGCAAGCAACAGCCCAAGGAAGGCCAGGAGCCTTTCTAAGTGCAGAGAACATTTTCAGCTCAGAGAAGCCATCTTCCAAGGCACAGTAGAGCACTACACAGGTACTTCAAGTTAGGGAAGTGATTAAGTACTCTGCTGTGTCAGAGCCTCAAAGTGAGCAACTTCATGACATCAAAGAATGATGTCTCAGTAATATGCAGCCAACTTTCTTTTTTAAAACTTGTGACATCTTGGATACAGTCTCAGAGAGAAGCTGTTAAGTATCAGGACGTATATGACTGCCTGTTGAGATCAGTGTGTTTGTATGTTGAGCACATTCCCTCATGGGGTTTGCTGGCTGTGATTTGATAAATGAGAACTCCTCACAGGAAAGACAAGTTTTGATTCTGTTTGAAGCAGGTTATCAGAGCAGAAAAGGTAAATTCACATGCAGGGCCAACTGTCAAGCTGTGCTTTACTCTGCTCTGGGGTGGCAAAATGAAGCAGGTCTGTGCCAAGTTTGTGGCTGCCTTGCATCAGAAGCCATCAGGAAAGCATCCAGGGCAGTGCTGAAGCATGGGGCAGTAGGCAGAGGTGAGATGTGGGTCTGCTCTGCCATCAGAGGCTGCAAGCAACTGCAGCTTTCATGGTGTGTCAATGGGCTACTGGCTTGTTTTAGTCTGGGAAGTGCTGGTTTCTGCTCCTTTTCCATGGGACTAGCGTTATAATTTTAACATGTATTAAAATGTTAACATTTTAAGGGATTCTGCAAATTTCTTTGTTAAATCTTTGGCCCCGGCAAGCTCAGTGTTGAGATCCTTTGTTGATTGGTTTGCTCAGACACACTGAACTTATCCATAATGATTGCATAGGCATTGAAAGGTTTCTGCTCTCCGCAGGCCTGCAGAGATGTCCAGCACATTTACTGGGGTTATTCAGGATGTCTAATTTTGTTTTTTTTCTTCTGGGCCTCTTATGTTGTAACAATGTAATGGAAATATCCCTGTGGGGTCCAAGCATCCAGCAAGCTCTGTGCATTACAGCACTTTTGGAGCAGGTGGACACATGGGGCCTTGGAGAGGAAAGGTGGCAACTGAGATGCCAGGTGCAGAGTTAATGCTGTTTAAGTACCTGGAGTTTGACAGAATTGAGAGTCATGGATAAAGTGAGGGTGTGGAAATGAGCTTACAATCTGTCTCACTTGTCAAGGCGTTTTATGGGCAGTGTCATGTGCAGGCCTGGTGGTACAAGGCAGACAGGATTTTGCTGCTGTCCCACGCAGAACGTGTGCAAGTGGCGGGGTGGTTGTTTCTGGGGTGTCCTGTTGGTGCCCCCGAGGCTTATGGAGGTCTCCAGGTTGGCACTCCTAGCCATGGACAGAGGTGTCTCGGTTTGGAAGAGTCACCCATCGTGCAGACTGGGAACAGATCACACTTCTTATGGAAACAAGTCCCTTCCACACCTGCCCTGTTCTGCTTTGGTGTGTAAGGCAAATGCTCTGTCCACATGTGAAACCCATGAGCATGGTTTCTTGCATGGAGAGCAGTGGCACCACACACTGGAGCTGTCCCATGCCAGGCAGGGTTTGAGCAAACTCCTGGGCCCTGGTTTCGCCAGCCTTGGCAAGTAGGGTTTTTCTGCAGAACATTGACCTTGTTAATACTTACAGAAAACAGAGGTGGGGGGTATACTTTACAGGGCTGCAGAAGATTACCTCCAACTTCAGTGTGCTGACTGCTGAGGTGCTCCTGGGGCAGGGATGCACAGGGAAGAAAAGCCAGCCCTGGTAAGATGAGCAGTGGGAACTTCCCATGCTGAGCTGAGGCTTATGCTGAAACCCAGTCCTGTGAGAGGCTCTGCACTTCCATCTACCATGGCTAATGAACACCTCAGCACTGCAGGCTTGCACCACCACTCTTTGGGCATTATTGCATCAGTCTTATGGGAGATGATACTTTCTTCTCTTTTTAATTTGCTGACAGATACGTCATTACCTGTCAGCAGGACTTGTTTCAGAAAGCACTTGAGAGATTAGTTTTGCCTCCTAGTCATTTATTATGAAGCAGTGTTGGGCATATGTCCTGTCACAGTGCTCACATATGCTCTCTCAATACTGCATAACCATGTGGGCTTCAGTGGCAGTATTGGAGTTGGATCCCCAGTTTCCAAGATAAATCTCATGTATGAGTATGTCTGTTTAGCCTCATTTTTTCTCAACATAGCTGGTGCATAGCATGTACTTTTCTTCCTCCATCACGTCCTGTCAGCAGCCTTATCGTACTCAGCTCTGGAGACGATAATCAGATGTCATCTGTGCATTTTTCAAGGTCATTTTCCAAATAGCACAGAGTGGAGTATTATGACTTCATCCAGTTCTTCTCACAAGTACATTTTGCTGGCCACCTTTGGTTATGTGCCAATAGTCATTCCAGCAAGACTTGTATGGATTGGAGACACAAGGCTTGGATTCCTCACTAACAAAGAATACTTGTTTTTGCAGAGGTGTTTCAACATGGGGACAATCAATATTCAGGTCTTCGCATTGAGGAACCACTGTTTTCTGGATGTGCCTCATTTTTTCCTGTATGCTGTATTCTCATAGCTCCTGAGCAGACAGGAAAGTTTGGACTCCAGGAGTGGAATATTTTGCTCTGAAAAGTGGATTACTAGAGACATATGACTTTGGAATGCAACATGCAAAGAGTAGAACGTTAATTTCTGATTTAAAAATGTGGTGTTAGAAATTGCTGTCCTAGCAACAAAGCACCTTTGTTCACCTAGTGCTGAACCTTTACATCTTATTTGTGATAATTCCATCTGCTTCAGTTCAAGAGTTACTAAATGAATCAACAGCAAGCAATATGCCAGTTTCAGAGGTTTAATAAAAAGCGTAATATCATTGCCATGTAACCTGTCATCTCTTTGAAAATCTGAATTATAGTGATTGTCCCAAAGCTTCTGGATCATGTGGAAGAAACATGCAAAGGAGGGGAAACATCAGTATGAAGTGTTAATAACTTCATGCTGCTCACTGATACACTGTTGGACTTAATGCAGTTATAAATCTTCATTTTTAGGTATTTCCCCAAAGTCTTGGCTAATGTAAACAGAAGAAGTTGGATGGCTAGATGCACAGAATAATGTTTTCCTCATCTTTATATAGTGTTTCTTTAAATATCTTTGGATCTCTGCTGGCTACACACACTGTATCCAAGATTGAGACTGGACTAGAGTTCCTAAAGCCAGCAGAAGTAAGCATCACTCCAGTTAGCTTCACCCATGGGTGAGAGCTACGTTGCCTACCTCACTGTGAACCCACCTGCAGATGAGGGGGATTTGGTTTCCCTAGAGGTAATTCACATTTCTGCTGGAAACCCCTTCCATCTTCTTCCAATTTCAATTGCTAATTTCAGCTAACAGCAAGCAGCTCCCTTTTCTTGCTCTGCAATGGCTGTTGTCTCTTCTTAAACTGTAACATTTAGACCTCTGAAAAGAAACAGGGACAGCACAGGAAGTCACTTAGTAGTGAAAATTGTAATACTGACCTGGTGCCCTCTAAAGGCTTGGGTACATCTTTTAATGCCCCTCTTCAAATTTCCTGTCTGCTGAATGGTTTCTGACACACAAAGGCCTAACAAGGAATATTCTGTAAAAAGTGCTGAAAAGAAGTGTCAAGCCCTGAGATGGATCCAGTGAGGATAGTAAGGGTGTTCTCCTAGGTATGGTCTACCTGGCTGCAGAACTTTCTCCTTGGGGTAAACCCGTGGGACCAGAGACACACATAATTGAGGAAGGCCTTAGGAATTTTGTTTGGGGTACAACACAAAGCATCTATGGCTGTAGCATTCCACAGGTCACCAACACATGATCCAGATAAGAGATGTAGAAAGACCCTGAGCACTTGAAGAGATGAGGAATAGAGTGCATGCCTGTGGCATCTCCCTCCCACTTCCCTGTCATTTTCCTTCAGGAAGAAGTGACTGTTTTTACATACAGCTGAGCTCCTGTCCATTCACTGTGACTGGTCACACGTAAGCAGTAGAAAGTGGTGCTAAACCTACTCTAAATCCTAATCTCTTGCCATCCCTAAAAGCGTTGCTGTTAAAATTTGCTTAACGACTATTTGTAAAAGTACATAGGAGATGAGGGTATGATTTTCCAATGCTTACACGTTAAATAAAGTGAAGATCATTAAAAATTCAAATGTTAAGAAATGTCTTTTTCCACAAGAAGGCATGGTCTTAACCTTATTTATTTATTTATATTTAGAATTGATATTTAGAATTCACATTTAGAAATTTACACAGCTGAAAATGTCAAGAGTTATGGGACTGTGTGATCTAATGTTGCCCATGACAGAAGAATTGGTAAACACATCTCACCCAGCAGAAACAGACTGTGACCAGCATAATTAAACAACCACTTTTACTCTCATTCTAGATGAAGCCCAGTTTAGTCATATTCTTATCTGAGCCTTCCACCATATGGGCACTAGTGACTCCAAAGGAATATTTACAGACAAATACAGCAAGCAGCTGGGTACAAGGAAATGGATTCATATGTTCTCCAGACAGTTAAACATATGCCCCCCTCACAGACTCAAAGGACTATACAAGCAAAATGCATAGCCTTTGCTCCACCCTCTATTAGATATTTTCAGTGCAGTGGTCAACCACAGAGTAACTAATCTGAGAGAGGCTTCTAGCAGGCCTATGTCAGGCAGTGCCTTGACATGTAATGTACAGGGAAACACAGGATGTCTTCTATCCTGTGGCATCTCTGTACCAGACCGCTGTCACCTGCAGTAAAGCAGTCACCAATCCTGTTGCTGCTAGCAGGTAGCCACTTCTGCTGTGTGGTGTGAGGAGATCGACATTTGCAAGTATTTCAGAAAGAGAGAGGAATAGGAGTAAGTTCAGAGACTGTCGTTTGAAAATACCTGTGGATCATGAGTACGTCGCAGTGATGAAGACTCAGGCCCCTCTTGTCTGTGTACTAACACAAAATGGCAAGGCTTACTGGCCAAGAGTCTACAGCAAGTGGCCTTAATGACAAAAGCATCAGTACCAGCCTGTCACTGTTTAGGGTCAGGGAAGCCCCTTAGACTTATAATAGACACTTTCTATTCCATAAAAATGGAATATATACAAATATATACAAAACCAGTATGGAACCCAACCCCCCTGATGGCAATTATATCACTGTCACCACTGATGCTGTGGAGCAGGCTCCGGGGGAGTCCCAGACTGGGCCCAGCGGTAGACAGGAGCTGTGTTCAGGAGCTGGATTCTGGTACCAGATTCAGGAACACACAGATTGGGATCGAAGGCAGAATGGACAGAGTCCTCCTTGGATGCTCCGAGGAAAAAACCAGAAGATGATCCGAGTCATGATGAGCAAAGCTGTCAAAGTAGTCCAATAGGTCAAAAAGAGAGAGGGCTGAGACTCTCCAGATCCCTCAGCTTTAAACTGAATATGACATCTATGGTCTGGAATCCTTCGATGGTCATTTTGGGATCACCTGTCCTGCCCTCTCCTCCCTGCAGGTGCAGCCTTTCACTTTCTGCACCCCCAGTGTGGTACACAAGACCCAGCAGTGGCCTTGGTCTGCACTCCAATCCTTGGTGCTAACTCTAACCATGGGGTGTTAGCACTGCTGGAAGCAGGCACTGTCTGTGAGAACAGGCTGCTGACTTCAGACAGTGCAGTTAGAAGAACTGAGCTGAAAAGTAAAATAACTGACCAGAATTAGTTCTGTTCTCAAGACACAGTCCCTCTCTGTATGTGAACAGGAACAGTCTATGCAATGGAGCATTGAACTTCTGAGCTTGTACAGTGAGACCTGACTACACAATATTCACCTGGTTTTATACCAATATGATGACACTGATTTCCACAAAGAGTAAAATTGCATTTTGGTCCTGCTCTGACATTTGAAAGCTCTTCTATAGTTACCTGAAATATAAAAAACTGACCATTTTTACCCTCTCACGTTTCAAATAACTTAGAGAAAGTTTTATCAGCAGAGCTGGCCCAAATTACCTTAATCTTCTGTCACAGCTTATTAAACAAACAATGTATTAAACAGATAGGATAGGAATAGAGATAAAATGGGTTAAAGGAACCTAACCTAAATTTATTCCCTGTCTAAACTGCTCAGTTTAGGTTCGTCTCAAAGTGAGGAAGTAGAGATGGGCAGCAGCTCACTTTCAGTGACAGCATCTTCTCATGACACAGACTCAGGAGAGCATCACTCAGCTGTGAGTGTGTAACAAGCTCAGCACACAGCACCATAAAGCTGGGGTGCAGAATGCTTCCAATGAAACATTCCAGCTCTAAAACCTGGAAAGCATCTCCTCAGGGTATCAGAAGGGCCTTGAGGCTAGATCCCAAAGTGATTTAGGCAGATTCACAGATGGCCTGCAAAATAACACGGGATCACATGTGCCTGTTAAGAATTTATTTTTGTAAATAATGACACCTCTTACGAGTATCAGTCTGCACTATTGACCTGACAACTGTCTTATTCCTTCAGCAGTTCTCAGATTTCAGGCCCCTGAAATAAATTTTCAGGTCTTTCCCAAAACTACTTCCTACCTTTTATCAGATTTTTCCTACGTATTTTATAAGTTGTTTTTAAGGAATAATTATTACCTGTATTTTTCCTACTTTGTATCATCACATAGCAATTAATACCAGGTTCCATAAACTGCCTTTTCTAAGCCGTTATATAGTCTACATGCAAAGCTCCATAGCAGCTGAGTTAATAGAGTGTATGTTTTTTCTCTCGTGAGGCAGTTCCCATTACGTTATAGACAAGTATTTGTACTTCACAATATAAAAGTTTAGTAAGCATCCTTTTAATTGCATACTGGTACTCAGCAGTGATTGTTCAAGACTGCTCATTTTGGACTGTGTGGCATTGCAGGCATAGATTTTTCATTTACTCTCATCTGTTTTCAAAATTTTATATTTTTTTCCTGGAAAAATGATAGGGGCTTTAATGAAGCCTACAAAAGGTCAAAAAACAACCTCTCTAATTGAATGCACTCTTGGGAATTTATTTGGAAAGAACACTCCTCATTTTTTTGTCTCCCTGTCTGGCTGCCAGTATTGAACCACAGAATTACAGCAGCCCTCTAAAATAATCTGGTTTGTGTGTCAGGTCCAGCCACAGTCACCTCTAAACCTTTCCATTTGCTGACACCAGAAGAATAATGGAGGGGAAGCATGCATCTGGAGTGGAGTGTAAAGATGTGCTGATGGTGGCTTAGCTGTATATGAGAAATACTGCAGTCCATATGAAAAGGACCACAGCGTGAAAAGAAAAGGCAAATGACAGTTGTTTCAGAAGAAAGCTGTTCAATTCTCTCCCCTGTCTAGAGCTCTACAGCTTCCCCTCCAAGTGACTCTGTTGGTCTCAGCTTGCAAAAACCTCAGAAGCTGAGGGAGACAAGCATGTAAGGCTCCAAAACCTAAAGCAGTGAATGACAAGCAGTGCACAAGCAACTACCATCTCTGTTGCTGGTGGCTCTTGGCTAGGCAGGAGCAGAGGCACCACTATGGTCTCAAAGGAAGGGAATGCATGCAGTTCTATGACCAACTGAGAATAGCCTTAGCCTCTCTTTATCAGAGGCTGCCAGTTCACAGGATCCGGTCATAGTGGGCTGCCAATTTTGCCAAGAGGCTGTGTAAATAGTAATTAACATCTGTCTTTGTAGCTGAGCTTACACTAAATGACAGATGGCCAAATCCCGTGTAAACCTCTGCAAACCATCCCCTCAACATCTTTGGTGCTCCTCCAGCCAATGGCAGCCACTGAATGGTCCTCCCGTAACTCCAACCTGAGTGATGAGTTGAGATCCAGATACGATGATTTTTTGCCATCTGCTGATAAGTCCCTTGTGAGATCCTGCCACCCGTAGGCACAGCCATGGAGATGCTCTTTAAATTTAAAGATGGCCTTTTTAAATTTCATGCTGGCAGACCATGAAAAGAAAGTCATAAAATCAGAACATTTTAGGGTGCTGCCAGGGTTTTTATTAAATTGTAAAGTTTAGATCTGAATGAATGAACAAGCATCGTCAGATACGAAAATGAATTGTATAAAGTATTTGAGACATCCATGCTCTAGAGAAAAAACTATTTTTAATAAGTGAGATTAGCCTGATATGCTTTTCATTTAGTTAGACTGCTCATTTTTAAAAAGCCTTTTGAGAATTGTACTCACATAGAAACATAGGGAAGGATTAATACCAAAGAAGTGCCAGATCCATAAATGCCCACACTTTTAATTGTAGGAATACAGGGATTTATACTTCTAAAGGCTGGTTTTTTTGTGCTATAAACTTAACTAGATACTTGAACATGGCCTTCACCGCCTTATCTGTGTTCCTGTAATGACTCACTCACCCCATCACTCCTAGCAGCATGGGAATGGTTTGCCATTCAAAGTGGCAAAATGACAGTGATCTGTATTCATGTCTTCTGAAATAGCCATCACAGGCACTCAGACAGGCAGAGTAGAAACCATGTCAGGAAATAAAGGAATTCTTCATTTCTACAATGAGGTTAAAGCTCCTGCACACCAGAGCTCTTGCTGCCCCCCAGGACACAGGTCACTGAAAATCTGCTGCTCCCAGAATTTTCCATTTGAGGCCATCTCACCTTACCAGTGAGACACAGGCTGACAGCCCAATGCAGAAATGCCATGCACAGTGATTCCAGAGAGACTATTTAATTTTGATTGACAAAATAAAATTAGGGTGGAGACCATAAAAATGCAGGTCAAGATAATCTTTCTTTGCTTCCCCATTATTTTCCAGGTGAATTATCCCTTCAGAGGAAGAAACTAGCTTGGTCCGAGGCAGTCAGTTCTCGACAGAATCATGCTAAAGTTTTTTTATTCCCTCATTCTCTTTCAATCTTTATTAATTGTTTTGTTAACAGCCGTGGTGCCATGGTCATCATGCAATGTCTGAGTCATTAAAAGAGCATAGGACTGTCTGCCTCCTGCTGCTCTCTTTTGATGAAGGGGTCTTGGTCCTCTAGGGCTAAGACAACAGATGTTATTGAAACACCTGCCAAAAGAGCAGGAGGGGACAGAATAATGCATGTGGTAGTATCCAGCAAAAGAAAATTAATAAAACCCAGACCCTGATCATCTCATCACTTCAGCAGAAAGCCACAATTTAAATGAGACCCTGATCATCTCATCACTTCAGCAGAAAGCCACAATTTAAATGAGGATCAGAGATGATCTTAACGCATTCTTGTGTGGCATCCCAGGCTTACTACAAGTGTCCTTCCAAACCAGGGACTTCTCTCCAGAAGGATAATGGTTTGGGCAGCATCTCTCAGTAAACACAATTGTCAGTGCCACAGATGACATGTGTTCTGAGTCACCCAAATACAGTGTACTTACTCAGCTCACCACAAAAAAAACCATTGTGCTGTACATCCTGATCTGTGGGGAGACTGTTCCTCAGGTGACTTTCCCTTCTTATCCCATTGGGATTTCTGGAGGAGCTGGCAGGACAGTGGAGGGATGTTTCCTTCAACAGGAGCTACTGAATACATGTGAAGGGGGCTGTGAGGTGATGTGTTACTTCCCTGGTTCTTCCTGCACCCTTCTCTTTGACCAAGAAGAGCAGAAACTGTAAATACTAGGTTCACAGATTCCCCATGGCATGACCCCTTAGGGACACCCCAGAATGGATGGGGTTGCTCTTCTTGGTCCTCACAATTTCCCTGCTTTTGTGCTCTTCTTAAACTTAGCAGACTCCTTGCCATGTGTGTTTTGGACTCCCATAGGCTTACAGGTGGAAAATACTCTCTAATATTTGCATTTTGCTGAGCCTGGACTACAGTGTGGAGTGCAAAGGCTGGCCTTCAGGCTGCCAGCACCATGGTAAATCTCTCAGAGGATAAAGAGCAGAAACTTTTAATAAGTGAAATACAGACTTCTCAAAATGACTCAGAGGCAACTACTCTCATGGGTATGGAGAGAATGGGAAGGAGACCTAGGAAAAAAAAAAAAGAAAAACCAAAAAGATGTCTCTAGAGGAAATATCCAGTTCTGCGACTGTGGACTTCTAGAGACAGATTTCTGCTGAGTTCTCCAAGATTTGCTTCAGATTTATACATCTTTCAACATAAATGCAACTGATCAGTGTCTTTCTGAGAAAAATTGCTCATGTTTCAAGGAGTAATTTTACTAGTTGTCACTCCTAATTACTTAGTTATGAAGAAGGTGAAGATCCAATGTATACTCAGAGATTTTTAAAACCATTGTCCTAGAAGCATTGCAATATCTTTTCCCTCAAATGCTAACATCATTATATACATTTTCCTACATTACTGTAGTAGAATATGTCTAGAAGGTGCTGCCTCTATATAATTTGGGTAATAATGTTTTAAGCATATAAGTGAACTTCTTCCTGAAGCAATTTGCTGAATAAGTAGATAGATCCTGGGCTGAGTTCTTTTTTATAATAACTGTCCCCTTATCTTTAAGGGGTTGGAATGGGCATAGTTCTGTCCCCTGAAAATGAAATTAAACTCTTGTTTTCAGAGCATAGACTTGCAAGGACAGAGAAATCCAAGGCTGTGGTGCTGTCAGTTCTAGGGAGCTCAAGAAAACCACCCAAAAGTCCTATCTGAATTTATATGCCTTAGCACCATAAGCATGTTATAAAGCATGGTAATATTTAAAGAAGAATGGAAATTGTGAAAGCAGATTTTTACATGAAACTAAAAAATCCCTAAATGCAATATTTAACAATGAAGAATGTTCATTCGTTTCATAGGTCATGAAGTCCTGAACCAAGAAGTTGTTTTATGTTTGTCAGTAAACTGCAGTGACATAAAGTAACAACATAAAAATCTGGGTGAGGTTTTAAAAAATACTTGAACTGAATCTAGCAGAGTTCCTTCCTGTATTGCATTGCATCTTGATGCAAGATGAATCACATTCAGACAAGGTTTTTGAAAAGTCCTTCATCTTTTCTCCAGCATTCAATTTCAGTGGTCTCATGTGCTTTCTTAACTCTTAAAGTGCTTTCTTAACTCCAGATTATAAAATTATGTACTTCAATCATGATGATTGAAAACAAGTCAACTTAGGCTGACAATAAAGGCTGACTTGCACCTTCTATCACAAAGACATATGACAATCTGTATAGAAAGGGCCCTCAAACATATGATAATTGCTCAGCATTTTGATGGGTAATAGTGCTAATGAAACCCCATTTACTTTAAACAGCCAAAGTTGAACCTTGGAGTTTCTGGGCTCTGATGTCTGAGGGAAAGGCTATGTCAAAGTCTTTCCTTCATTGGTGTCACTAATAGGCTCAGCAGCTTCTGTACAGCTATATCTTTTCCTGAAACATGGAGCATGTCAGGAACTTAACATCTGTGCTTCTCCTGTCTCAAATCTGAGCAAAAATGCCTAGAAGATTGAAAAGTTATTAGGGATACATGTACAAAGATATACAACTATACACTACAATTACAGAAACTTCAGTTCTTTATGGAGATAGGTCACAGAATCACAGTATCACAGAACATTAAGGGTTGGAAGGGACCTTGAAAGATCATCTAGTCCAATCCCCCTGCCAGAGTAGGACCACCTAGAGCAGGTCACATAGGAATGTGTCCAGGTGGGTTTTAAATGTCTCCAGAGAAGGAGACTCCACAACCCCTCTGGGCAGCCTGTTCCAGTGCTCTGTCACCCTCACCGTGAAAAAGTTTTTCCTTATGTTTCTGTGGAACCTTTTATGCTCCAGCTTGCACCCATTGCCCTTTGTCCTATCATTGGACATAACAGAGAAAAGCCTGGCTCCATCCTCCTGACACTCGCCCTTTACGTATTTATAAACATTAATGAGGTCACCCCTCAGTCTCCTCCAAGCTAAAGAGACCCAGCTCCCTCAGCCTTTCCTCATAAGGGAGATGTTCCAGTCCCTTAATCATCTTTGTGGCTCTGCACTGGACTCTTTCAAGCAGTTCCCTGTCCTTCTTGAACTTAGGGGCCCAGAACTGAACACAGTACTCCAGATGCAGTCTCACTAGGGCAGAGTAGAGCGAACTTCTCTCAACCTGCTAACCACACCCCTTGTAATACACCCCAGGATGCCACTGGCCTTCTTGGCCACGAGAGTGCATTGCTGGCTCATGGTCATCCTGCTGTCCACCAGGACCCCCAGGTCTCTATGCTACTCTCTAACAAGTCAATCCCCAACCTACACTGGTATATGGTGTTATTCTTTCCCAGATGCAAGCCTCTACACTTGTCCATGTTCTATTTCATTTGCTTTCTCCCTGTCCAACTCTCCAGCCTGTCTAGGTCTCACTGGATGGTAGCACAGCCTTCTGGTGTGTCAGCCACTCCTCCCAGTTTTGTATCATCAGCCAACTTGCTGACAGTGCACTCTGTTCCCTCATGCAGGTCATTGATGAATATATTGAACAGTACTGGTCTCAGTACCAACCCCTGAGGGACTCCACTAGATACAGGCCTCCAACTAGACTCTGCCCCATTGACCACAACTCTCTGACTTCTTCCCTTCAACCAGTTCACAATCCACCTCACTACCTGACCATCCAGACCACCCTTTCTCAGTTTAGCTGCAAGGATGCTGTGGGAGACGGTTGTCAAATGCTTTACTGAAATCAAGATAGACCCACAGCCACTGCACTACCATCATCTATCCACCTGGTTATTTCTTTATAGAAGGCTATCAGGTTGGTCAAACATGACTTCCGCTTGGTAAAACCATGTTGACTGCTCCTGATGACCCCCTTGTCCTTGATATATCTAGAAAGAGCACCAAGGATAAGTTGTTGTACCACCTTTACAGGGATGGAGGTAAGGCTGACTGGTCTGTATTTACTTGTGTCCTCCTTCTTGCCCTTTTTAAAGACTGGAGTGACATTTGCTTTCTTCCCGTCCTCAGGCACCTCTCCTGTTCTCCATGACTTACTTAAGACTATGGGGAGTAGTCTAGCAATGACTTCCACCACCTCCCTCAGAAGTCACGGTTGCATCCCCTCAGTGCCCACAGACTTATGTACATCCATATAGCTCAGTTGATCAGTCCTTATGAACCAAGGAAGTCTCCTCTTCTATCCTGACTTCCTCTGGGACCTCAGTGACTGGGGATCCCGAGGGCGGTCTCCAGCAGTATAGACAGACACAAAAAAGGCATTCAGTAACTCCACCTTCTCTGTATCCTCTGTCACCAGGGCACCTGCCTCATTCAACAGTGGGCCTAGTGTTAGTTTTGTCTGCAATGTATTTGAAGAAGCCCTTTCTTTTGTCCATGACCTTCCTTGCAAGGTTTAACTCCAAGAAGGCCTTTAGCTTTCCTAGTTGCCTCCCTACATCCTCTGACAACAGTGTTATATTCCTCCCAAGTGGTCATCTCCTCCTTCCATGATCTAAAGACTCTCTTCTTCCACTTGAGTTTGCCCATCAGTTCCCTGTTTAACCATGAGGGTCTCCTTGCTCCCTTTCTTGATTTCCTACCTGGTGGGATGCTCTGATCTTGAACCTGGAAAAAGTGGTCCTTGAATATAAGCCAGCTATCTTGGACCCTTTTACCTTCTAGTACCTTGTCCCAAGGGATTTCCCCTAGCAATCTCTTGAAAAGCTCAAAGTTGTCCCTGCTGAAGCCCAGGGTTGTGATCCTGCTTGGTATTCTGTTCCTACCACACAAGATCCTGAACTCCGCCATCTCATGGTCGCTGCAGCCAAGGCTGTCCTCAGCCTCCACCGCTTCAACCACACCCTGCTTGTTAGGCAGTATAGGATCCAGCAGTGCTCCTCTCCTAGCTGGCTTGTCCACCATTTGCATCAAGAAGTTATCATCAGTGCACTGGAGGAACCTACTAGACTGTTGGAGGTCAAAAGCTTGGCAAATTAGGATGAAACCAGAGCTGAGTGAAGAACTCTTCAAATATTTCAGTCAATCCTAAGTCTACCATCATTTTATTACATTTGCAAATATTAAAATCACTGATTAGAGGGGAGCTTTTTCTTTTGACAGCATTTTCTGCAAGGCAGTAGTGAATAACCATTTAAACACAGTATTTTTCAGAAGCATTGTGTGGAAGGAAGCTGCTCCTGCAGGCATTCTGATGTGGCTGAAAAGATGCAAAATACCATGGGACTTCGGCTAAGTAATCCTGTGCCTCAAATATTAGATCTCAGATATGTGAACAAAGTGTTGTGGTGAACAGCTTGTGAGCCAGTTGCAGACAGATGTTTACTTGTGGAAACCATTCAGCTAATCGTAAGTATTTCTGGAGAAGTCATGGTCTGTTTACAGGCAATTTCTGGCATGAAGTGACTATATTCATCAATTACAATGTTTAGCCTCAATTAGTTTCCAGCTCTAACTGAAACTAAATGAAGAACAAGCTAATCTGGGTAGTAGCACTTTCCTTTTAAGAAACTCCAACACATATGCCTCTTCTTGATGTAGTATTAACTATGCATGAGGTTATTCAACTTCATCTTTTCTCAAGGGTGTGGTAAGCATGCTGCTTTTCTTGACCTTCTGTGCTGGTTGAGAGCTTCTTGGTGAAGTCTTTCTTACAAGTTAAGAAAGAAGGATATTAGTAAGAGTAGGAAATTGTAGCATGTCCAAATAATGCTAATGATATCACATAGGCCTGACAAAACATGGCAACCCATAGCCGGTTGCGAAGTCGGTGCACAGTTTAGGAGGGAGCATCCTCACCTTGTGCATTTCCATGGAAGCTCTAACAGAAGCCTGGTTGGGACTCCTCAACAGCCTGCATCATTCACTCTGCTGGCAGTAGCTGTCACCCAGCCAGGGAGACCCTACTTTCCCTGGCATATTTCTCCAGTCTCTTGCTGCTTTGTGTTGGTAAGGAGAACCCTTCCACTGCAGCTATGTAGTAGAAATAATACACTGTAGATATCAGGATGTTGTCTGGATGGAAACCCACTGTAAGGAAAAAACATTGCTGACAGAAGAGCCTTGGGGTAGGAGGGCAGGACTCTACAGTTCACGCATGCTGACAAAATTCATGTAAATCTGTGAAATGGGAAGCCCTTTGAAAGGACTGCCCCAAAAGACAAAAGACATTTTGAGTTTGGATTAAACCTCTAATTCAGGTAAGAAATAAGAACACAAATTCCTGGTGTTGCAGCCTAGAATACTTGTAAACAGCATGCAATGTAAACTCTGCTGACCCTTCTCCAGGGATGTGAACCTAGGATCACATAAGCACACACTATGTGCATCCCTGGATCTCCAGGGTCACCCAGAAACTCAAACCCGCTTTTCTGGGTGTTCTTCAAGAGGAAAATCCAAAAACACTTCCCAAGTGGGTCAGTCAATAGTCAAATGCCAGACTGGAGCAAAATGAACAGGTGCCTGTTCCTCCTTGCCCTTGTTTTCATGCAAGAGAAACCTGGGTCGGGGGGGGGGGAGATAAACAGTGCACTCTCAAGACAGTTTAGGTCACTGTTTCTCAATTCCCTGTCTGTAAAACAGAGCTAGCAAAGGTTCACATAGGCTGGTTCTGGCAGCCAAATGAGTGGTGTTGACGAACTAACTATTGTAGCTGCTCACGCTTTGATTTTCCAGACATTTGAGAGCAGCTGGATCTGTCTGTAAGGGAAATGCGACACACTGTCTCTGAGTTTTATTGTTGTTTTTGGCAACATGGAAATATCTTCAGCATGCTCCATTACCCAATACCAGAAGACAAACAGTCTTCTCATAAAGAATATGGTTTCAGCTTGTATCTTACAGTATAATGGGCAAGACAGATTTGAAAAATATTACATTTAATGGCAATTTAACTGTATATACAGTCTTTGGAAGGAATCAACAGCTAAAGAGAAAACCAGTATTTGTACTTAAATGTCTCTAAAACCACAGAGCCTGTGAATGGAGCCAAGAAATAAAGCCAGCATAACCACTCTGTAAGGATTAAAACAAGAATTATTTGGGAACCAGGGATGGTGACTGGGCTGGACAAACTGTTGGAATGATAGGGTGTGCTGAAATAGTCACAGACAAGCTAACATCTCATAAAGCAAACACTAGTTGTTGCTTTTTTTGGATAAACTTGTTGCTGAAGTGCTGGAAATGTTTTAGTCCTTTGTTTTAGTAGGAAAGCCAGATGCAGTAAATTAGGTAGTTTTGCTGGGTGCAGATCTCAGAATAAATTTTTTTCTTTTTACCAGCTTTATTCAAGATTTCTCTGTGCTAATGATGACAACAATCAGAGATCTTAGGTGACTAGAAGAATGTGACTAACCTTCCACAGATGTGTCCCTCAGCTCCATAGCAGAAAATAAATGGAGGAAGAAGAAAGATCAGTCACTATTTTAGCACAATATCCAATGTCACTTCTTCAAGACACTGTTTTATGACAGTGAAGGAATGTTGGCCTTGATCTTCATTAAAAAATGATCCAGAACAACATAGGCTAGTAAAACATGGTCTTGAAGGCTCAAAAATCTGGAAACAAGAAAAAAATCCCAATCCACCACATATATTATTTTTGAAATCCCATGATTTCCTAAACTGTCAAGGGTTGGGGCTGGGCTGGTCACTAGACAAATGACGGATGTTCTCTATTAAACCCTCTCCCTTCCAAAAGGGAAAGAGAAAGGAAATAAGGGACAGCAAATTATGGATTGGAGAAGAAAATGGAAAACAGTTTTAATGAAATTAATATAATTGAAGTGAAAAATATACAAATATATGCAAACCCAATATCGAACCCAGCCCTCCTTATGGCAATTACATCACCATCACTACTGACGCTGTCAGAAGGCACTGGGGATATCCCACACTGGACTCAGTGGCAGATTGGAACCAGATTCAGGAGATTGATTCTGGAACTGGATTCAGGAACACATGGTTTGAGATCAAAGGCAGAATGGGCAGAGTCCTCCTTGGACACCAGCCGTTGAAGAAGAGGGACTGACCCTTGTGATCCCTCATCTTTATAATGAATATGAAGTATATGGAATGGAATGGAATGGAATGGAATATCTTCTTGGTCAGTTTAGGGTCACCTGTCCTGCCTGGTGCTGTGCAGGTGGGGCCTTTTACTTTCTGCACTTCCAATGTGCAGATTGATTTAGGAGTGACCTTGTTCTCCATTGAATCAAGCATAAGAAAGAGCCTTTCTGCACACCTATCCTTGTTATTAACCATAAATATGAAGTGTTGTCACTCTAGAAGCAGACACTGTGCAAAAATACGCCATTAACTTCAGAAAGTGCAGTTACTTAGAGAAGACCGAGCTGAAAAATAAAATCCCCCAAAAGAATTAATACTAGCTCAAACTAGGACATAAATTAACCCAACTCAAGATTTCTGGGCCCTGGGTCTTGGATGCACAGCAAACTCAGACACAGTGACAGAAGTGGAAGAAAGAGGAGAATAATGTGTAGCAGAAAGTGACTCCGTTCCCTCACTGGAGTTCTGCTGTGCTGGCTTAATGGTAACGCAAACAGAAAGCAAACAACACACCAAGCTTCTTAAGAGTGTTAACTTATGTCAGTGGATAAAGCAGTCCTGAGCTCAGTTAGCACTTCTGGATGAAGAAACAAGACAAAATCTTTCCAGGCAGAACTTGTAAATGAAGGAAAGTCCAAGAGGAAATGCCTGTGGCAGAACTGTCAGCATTACTGTGACAGATGAGGGTTGCAGTCCTGGGTGCAGGCTCGGACACAAACACCCTTCAGCCAAATACTGTCCAAGCAGTGATACTCTGCTACCTTAGAGAGCCCCAGAGGCTGTCCATACAGCAATTTGGCTCCATTGGTGTCCCAGGCAAACATCTTCATATCTACTGGTTTGGGTAGCCACTAAAACACTGCTTCAACCCAGAACAGGTCAGTGGTCCAGTCTAGAAGAGCATGAGTGAAACATTGGCTTTTGGAAACCTGACCAATGTTTCTCACCTTTTGACTGCTCTCTGAGAGAAAAATGAATTTTTGAGGCTTGATATCTTCTAATTTATAAGCCCAAACTATAGCTGCATAGAGCTCTTTTGCAGACAGTTGGAAGTGTGTGTATGCATGCATGTTAGACACTTTCATCCCCTTCACAGCCCCAACACCTACTTCCTCTTCAGTCCTAGCAGGAGAGGAGAAATGGGGTTGAACTCGGCTCAGATACAACCTGTCCTTTGAAGGTACCTGCAGACTGTGCATGCCAGGGGAGCGCTGCAAACCTTGTGCTCCCAGTGTGCTTTCCTGTCTGGCACAAAACTTCCTCGTTAGTTTGAGCGACAGGGGCTATGCTGCCAAAAGGAGATAGTTTAATTACTGTTTTCCTCCCTCCTCCCTTATGAAGTGGCTGTAAAACTGCTCACTGCTGAACCTGAGCCATCCAGAGAAATGGAGTGAAGTGAAATATTTAAGAGGGATATTTATTTAGGCATCAGACCCACAGGCTTCCTTCATTGCTGTCTGTTCAACTCTGAAGCCACTGAGTATTTCCATAGCAAATAATATAATTTTTTAGGACTGTCTGGGGTTTCTATGCACAAATTCTCTCAACCATCTCCACAGATGGATGGTGCAAAATGGAATCAAATACCAAAGAAACTGGTTCAAATCAAGGGGTATCAACATGAGGCCACCTCAGACTAGAAGGCACTCAGATCAGTATTTCTGGACTCCCCCATTCTTAAACATAGTAGCTTGCATGAAATCCTCAAGGGTGGGACAAGATGGGATTAGTTTACTGGGAAACAAGGAAGTCAATTTGCATGTACTTGCTCGGAGCGCTAGCTTGATCACAGCATCTCCAGAATTTTTTCCTCTCAGTAAAAAGCCAGTTTAGCTGTTGCAAGACGTGATCCCCTTGTGCTATCTGCCAGCACACAGTATATGGAACATGCTGGTAGCCATTGGCCTGGTGAACCCCACAGCAAGAAAGTGTGATTAATAGACAAACAAAGCAGCGGATAGGAATAGATAGCATGAGATGCACAGACCGCCAAGAAAGCTGGTTGTCCAGATTAAAAAAAAAAACCAACAAAACAAATGAAAACCAAAACTGAAGCATGAGCACAATGAAAGCAAGACTTGGATCTACTTACTGAACTTACTTTGGGGAGTCTGGTAAAGAAAATGAAAGGAAAGTACTTTTCTATCTTCTATGTGGGGTGAGCGAGGCAGGGAAGTGAATGGAACACTGATGCTTGCAGAAATCTTGGAACACATAGAAAGAGCAGATAGAAACAGTTGAGTATTGGGACTTGAAATGGAATTCAAGAATGCAGTATCAGAATATTCTAAAATACTTTTTTTTTTTTTTTAACCTGAAAACAAGAAACAGAGGGATCAAGATACAATCTTCATTATACATTGACTATGATATTCACGCATATTTTGAGGTATTAAAGCAGGATCATATATGGGAGAGGGATTCCAGCCTGTAGGGTAAAAGAAACTAAATCTAGCCCACAGGCTCAATGCAGTAACCCAGGAAGTAAGACAGAGACACACCAAACTAACAGAACTTGAGGAAGACAGACTATGTTCCTGAAGACTGAAATATGTCACAGAGGCAGAGAATAATAGAGATCCTTGACAGTCTACTGATAAATGATATTTAGTTGTCAGGCTGTGGTTTATATGGTCACTTAGGATTTTAATAGAATTAAGGTTGAAAAAAATTCTATCACCTTAACAATTATTAACAACACTTCCATGAAAGCATAACCTTGCTCAAATCAGCTTTTGAATGTCTTATTTCATTCACTATCTCACCCTCAAGAAACCTGTCATGGTTGACAGAGTGCTTTTGTTTGTGATGAGGGGTCAGTGACACCACAGTCAAGTTAGCAGCTGGGACCAACAGAGATTTGAGCCGGCACTGAGGAGTTACAGGGCTTTTAAAAATAAAATTAGCACGAGACATCAATTAAGTTTACCAGCAGAGCCTTACTCATGCCACTCTTTGTCTGTCCTTAAACTATGGCGGTGGACACAAGTTTCCTGTTGTGTTAGATTTAGCTACAATTAATCATCGCCTTCCTAAGTGCCAGGGTTTCTGTAGCTCCTAAAAACACTGGCAAGCATTAGGACACAGAATGTAGGGCTTGCTGCCACAGATATATGATTGATGACTTCTCCAACTGACTGCTGCAAAAAGTACCTTCTGGTAAAGCAATTGGAGGGTCAGGTGGGGCAAGGGTATCCAGGTACCTGTGCCAGGGCACTCTGCCATGTCTGTGTGGTGGCATTGCAGAAACAGGGACAGACACCAGGTGATCCATAGCCGTGCAAGTCCCTGGGCTCTCCACACACGCAAAGGATCCCTGAGAGAAGGAAGCAGAAAAAGTGATGAAAGCCACAGAAGTCAACTGAGTGTTGGACAGTGATCCTTGTGGTGGGGCATAGACATTTCTGATGGAGTAGAACAAGGTCCAATGGTTGCAAGCTGAAAGCAGGCAAATTATTACTTGAAATAAGTCTCTGATTTTCCAAGCAGGGAGAGAACTATAATGCAGATTCATTACTGCCTGGGCTCTTGAAGGAGAGATTGGGTGTCTTTCTAAAAGACGTGCTTTGATGCAGGATAAATCTCTTGACAACTGTGTGTGCAGCTAGATCAAGCCCAATGGCTGCTCCGACCATATCTCATGTTGGCATATTACACATTTCCCTTCCTCAAGGCCTTTCTCTCTTACCTTGCTGGCCACTTTGTCCTTTTTAAGCAAATGATTGATAGTAAAATGCATGTTTTGGGAGGTGAGTTGATCCCACCTGGGATATTTGAGAAGGAAATTTTTACTCTACAACTTCCTTCTGCAAAAGCTGAGAAGGAACTTATATGGGGGTGTTTTTTCAGCAGGATGTGGGACATAGGGACCTTAACAGCCAGCACAGATCCTACGTGGGAGGGGTGGTCTTCCTTCACCACTATCTACCACATTAGGCATGTCTTACACAATGGACCTCTCCTCAGGATTACTTCATTTATGGGGTGGGTGCAGAGGGCATGGTGGTGGAGTCACACATCCAGCAGCTCCCAATGCATGCACAGGTGCCTACCCCAGCTTCCCTGCAGCCCATGCCAGGCCCCTCCTGCTGTTGAGGGACATTTCTGCCCACCATCTCTTCACCTGTCCAGTTTCTCCTGGAATATGGACCCTGCTGAAATCTTAGCTCTTACTGTAAGATACAAAAGTGAAAGGCAACAGCCCATGGAATGCAGGGACAGAGAATGTCCCATCTTCACTGTGCTTTGGAAAGTGTTCACTTGGTTTGTGGACAAGTCAAATATATAATGAGTGCCATCTGCTGGCAAATGTGGATAGGGTATTTGGGATAACAGTAAACCGTGTGGGGTTGTTGCACCCTGCGTATCTTCTCTGCTCTTTGGTGCTGCAAGGGTTTGTTTGCGTCCCCAGCCCCCTGTTGCATCATGGCCATAGGTGCTGGTGACTAGAGAGGTGGACAGCATGAGCCTCCTGTCATCTTCTGCATTTGTGAGCTGGTGCTCCCTGTGGCTGCATGCTGACAGAGGCAGATGGACAGCCATGAGAGCAGAGGCTTCAGTGTGCAGGACTAGCACTGACACAAGGCAAGGGGGAAACGAGGTGACTTGGCTGGTGGGAGGGTGTTCAGGAAGGTGTGAAGAATTGTGCTGAGCCACCACAGGAGAAAGCAAGTCTTTCTGCCTGTGCTGACCTTCAGAGCAGAGGCCTCATTTCTGGATAGATATGTCACTATTGCTCATCTGGTGAGAAAGAAAGCTTCCCTTACAGAGTGTCTAGTTCTGTTATATTTCTGAGTCATTCTGGGAGTTTTTAATCCTGTGACTGCAGTGGCAGATGGAAGGTGCACAACACCCCACAGCGCAGGGTCCTTACAGCCTGTAATGTGTGGACAATGGTTCAGATACTGTAACACAGCTTGAGAGCTTCTTCACCATGGTTACTGCTCTGTTTTAAGCCAAAATAGTAGAGAATTTTAAAGTGCATGTGTGGTTGTGTATGTGGTTTCTACTATGTAAAAAATGAACGACATGCAAGCTAAATGAATGTATTGTATTTATCTTTGCTGATGAGAACCTTGAAAGATAAGAAAATAAACACTGGTCATCAAGTATCAATTTTTTTTTTGTGCAAAAGACCCCAACCCTCTGCTGGGATAAAGTATTTCTGTGCAGGCACTTCCAAACAAACATTGTGCAGCCAGTTTTTGCAAATAGATGTGTGAACTGAGCAGCACTTCAGAGAGGTCATTTTTGTTCACCAATGGGATGGTGTAAATCCCAGTAGAAAATAAGATAACCATGTATTATCTATGAGGTAGTTATACGCCATGAAGGAAGACAAAAGCCTAACTATATATACATACCTTATTAGCTAGAAGAGCTGAAGTATGGTGTTGACTTTGAAGGGACTAAACTGCAAAATCATTTTTCTGCTACAACCTGCACATATTATCCTTTTAATTTGGCAAAATAGTTGTTTCCTTCCTCACAGGTTTTCAGGGACACTGCTGTATTTGGTCTGCCCAAGGATGATGGAAGCTCCCCAGAGAATAAAAACATGTGCAACGCATATGAAAACCCCTGTACACAGTTTTCAAGTGAGCCTAAGTTACGCATTTCTTCCTTTTCCAGAGAAATTAGTCACTAGTGGTGGTATGTGAATCCACCAGCGCCATAGATATGATCTCAAAATAGATTTTTCTTATTGAACTATGCAATAAGATGTAATTATTAAGAACAAAGTTGAAGAAGGTTATCACCCTCAAAGGCAGTTGGTTTTGGAACAGCCTTTGGGTGTGAACATGATAGCTCTGAAGAATGAAAACCATAAGCAGTATTTCTACTGTTTTAGCTTGAAGTCTCACTGGAATGGTTAGTTCCAGACTTTCCAAACCAGAACCAGTGGAGCAAACACTCCCCAGGTTAAGATCTGCAATGGACCCATGAAGCCATAACACAGGCAACATGGGGAAAAGAAGATTTTTACCAAGTCCTCCAAAAGTTGGTTTGGTCACCTGCCATATTAAGATGTTGTGGGCAGTGCCTATAAAAACAGTGTTGCCACAAACATGTTTGGATTAATGGCTTTTGTAAGATGTTATAAAGATAATAAAAACTTGGACAGGGAAAAGTCAAGATAAAAAATTATTTAAATCAACTTCCTAGGCAGAAAGATAGGGAAGACAAAAAATTTGCATTCCAAAGACTTATTTTCACGGTGAAAGTAACTCAATAGAGGCAAGTTGAAGGATGTTTATCTGCATTCTCAGAGGTACAAGGGGCTATTCAGGTTGAAATATGCAAAACTGATTGTCTTCTTCTAAACTAGACAGCAGCGAGGAAAAGCAAGAGATATCTTAAAAGATGCTTTGAGGATTCATTTCAATAAAATAGCAAAAAAAACCCCAACCCAGGTCTTATCAGGGAAATAACTGACCAAGAAGACAGATGAATGATGAAGGTCATAATTTTGGACTGCTGCTGAGTTGATTTGTTTAATGGACAAGAAGATCCTAGGAATACTGAAGGTCCCTAGGAAAAGGTTAGGGAAGGCAACTCAGATTAGGTCTACTCCTGTACAGATTTCTGTAATTATTTTGTGATTTACAATGAAGAATTCAGTCAGCTGCTTTGTATACCAAATTTCAAAAAAACTCTGCTTTCAGCCAGGCTAGCGGGATGGGTACAGTTGTTGTCTGTGTCTGCATGGCTGTTTGCATGTCCTTGTGCTTTGATGGGAGTGCAGTGCAATCTCAGGTGAATCTGGTAAGAACAAGGCACGCTGTTGCTCCAGAAGCAACCAACCTAATAAACCAGTGTGAGCAAACAAGGTCCTGGAGGTGCCTGCATTGGAGAAGGGTTTGGATATTCCAAATTCTGGTCTACATATGCCGTTACTCTGCAAAGATAAGATTAAAGAATGCAATTGCCATGTGTCAACTGCTGTAAAGAGCCCTCCTTTGGCAGATGTAAGGACCACCTAGAAGTGAGATGACGATAAAACATCTTACTGCAGCTGTCACATGGTGTCAGGATCCAGGCTGACACACAGACATCCAAGGTGGCTTTAGACCTGGGGAACTGGTCTCAGCTCTCTGCCCTCTTAGAGTAGAGAGAGAATTTGAGGTTTTAAGCCCTTTACTATCTCTTCTGACTTTTGTGGCAAATGTAAATACAATAAAACCTTGCTGTTGTCCTCTCTAAGCACCTATATATATGTACTATAACCACTGAGCTGTGCTCTTGCTGTAACAGCCTAGTATATTCATTTATTTACCAGCAGCCCATCTGGGACTGAAAGCAGAAAGTGTTGAAGTGTGGTACACCAGGTATTCAAATACATGGCTTTCCTGCTGCACTTAATCTAAATTGTTCCCATATTGGGAACTTAACTTAAAAAGGTCAAACCACAAAATTTAGTGATGCTGGGAGGGCAACAAAGAGCTGGAAAGGTGATTTGGCCACTGTAGTCACCACAGATGTCTATGGAGTGGGAAAAGATAAGTTATGTATTGTCAGGCCAAGCAGAACACTTAACTTTGACCCAAGCTGAGGTCAGGAGACATTTTTTCACTGACCTCAGTGGGTTCTGGCCTTTGCACAAGTATCCCATGCAAGCCCATGGAGAAAAGGATCATGATACAGAAGATATATACCATGCCCCAGTATAGACCTTGGCTTTGTTCAAGGGGCCAGGTGAGAGTCCTTTAGGCAAGGGTTATATCCACGAGTGAACATTTACACATGAGATCCCAGCTGTGAGAGGAAAGGCTGTTAGTGCCCTGTGTCCATCCTTGCTCCGTGAACTCTGTGGTTTTGGAAACATCATGGATTAAGTGAATAGCTTGCCTGTTGCTAATGTAATAGCCTCTTTCAAACCAATTTATTTATACGTGGAATAAATAAGAATGTATACTTCTTCCACAAATATTTACTGTTTGTTTTACAATATGTGTTTTATAAAAAATTAATCTCCAAGTGCATTTCATGATTACTACTGTAGTTATCTATTTAAGTTCGTATGGTATGTGCACATGCAGCAAAGGCAGATGCATCTGTAGGCATCTCAAAGAGAGGAATCCACAGATGCTCCTAACTGAGAAGGACAGAGAGATCCTAGCTATGTAGAGTCAAATCTCTGCTAAATGACTTTATAATCTCTTTTTAGAATCACATGTAAACAGAGATGCCTTGTTTGTAAACAAACCTCTTCATTTCAGAGAAACATGCATCTAGTAGTAGACATCAGTAAGGTTTCAAGTGGTTTCTGCTGCTGCTTCTGTGATTTTGTGCACTTGAAGTGATACCCTCCTTCCTGTTCCTTCAAGCTTAGAATTTAAATAATAGCATATCAAATCTGAAGTAGCTGAAAAAAAAAGAAAAAGCAAAATATATTGAACCAGGTTTTTGTAACATGTTTCCTCCACTTGGCTTCCATGCTGGATGAAAACTGAATCCAGTGTAACGTGGATCAATATGTGCAAATTCTAGCTACAGTTTCAGGAAACAGATGTGAAAAGCTGGACTCCTAGAGCAGAGTTCATCTCCCACCTTAGGTGTTCACTGTGCATTTGTACAGACCAACTATCTCTGTTCTAGGAAGAGCTAAATTGTGCCTATGTCTCACTGTGTAAAAGTGTTCTGACCTACTCATTCAGCTGTTTGGTGAGGTGCATCCTACCCTTACTTTGTAATGCACTGAAGACCTCATTTTCCAAAGTACTGAGCTCCATAATTGCCTGGGACTATTGACTTTCGTCACTGGGAACTGCCTTCATCTTCCCTTCTCCATACTCCCATGGGGTGTCTCCCCAGCATTCAAATGCACTGCAGGACTGTTGACACCACAGCTATAGATTTCTATTGCACACCTGGTTTCTCTTGCAACATGGCTTCTCATGGGAAAGTGTATTTTTCTGAAGACACCAGCATACTGCTTCCCTCCATGGGATTTGCAGCTCCCCCTGAGCATATTTGTGATTGGGATCACCTCATCATTGACACTGAGAGTTGCCTGTAGTTCCCAGAAGTAAAGCTCTAGCACAGCTGGGAAATACAGTTGTCTAAATGTACACACTTCCTAGGTAGCTTTAGTCCAGCTAACTGAAGAGCAGTGAATGAGCTGGGGGGATCCCTCAGGAAGGCACACAGGACCCAGGCAGGCTCATAGACCCTATGCTAAATGCCATGCTGCCCTTATGACTGTCATCCCCTGTCCCACCAGAGATCCTGGGAGCCCTGGGATCCCCCATCCTGCCAGGGGAAGCGGGACATGGGAAGGCAGTCTAGCCCACACAGGAAGAGCCTTGCTTTGCACTAGCATTGCACTGGAGAAGATCCTTCACAGATGGGAACACCCTGCTGCTCTTGGTCTTGGAAAGGCCTCTTTGACATCTCTCACTGGAAGAGTGAAAAACTGTTTCCACAGATATGGCCTAAGTTTTTTCCCCAGTTCTTCCATTCATGCAGATAACCCCTACCCTCCCTGTACCCCCCACCCCAATCTTATTTGTGCAGGACCAAAAATAGAAAGCTAAGATGGTTTATTTAATTTTGTAATGACAATTTTACAAACATTGTTGGTTGTCTAGTTGGATTTTCTGTTGTGTGTGGAATGTGGGAAAGAAAAGTTTGTTTTTGTTTTGGGATAAATTTTCTGGACCCTGTTACAGTTTCTGCCTTTTCCCTATAACTCTTGGCAAAAAAGTCTTAAACAAAATGAGAAGAACTCCAGATGAATAAGCCTGTGTGAAATTACAGAATTGTTGTTCTCTGTTCAACAGAGGCTAACGAATTACTATGTTGGAATGATATGTTCACAGTGAAACAACTATTTTCCAGATACTCAAGTCTGGATATTGGAGAAAACCTTTGTACAGGGGTCCTTGTTTTGAGAACTCCAGTTTTCTTGGATGATACAAAAACCAGGAATCATGAACATATTGCAATAATTTTCAACGTAGTTGTGCTTTTCCCAGCAGATGTCTGAATGTTTATAATGCACATATATTTATGATACAAATAAACAGCTTCAGCTTACAAAAGGGAAGCTATAACAGATAAATGGAGAGTCAGATTGTGCCGCTTCAGCAGTTCTGCATGCAAACCTGACACATCACCTTCTGCATCAGCAGATGGGCTCTGCTGTATTGAATAAACTACCTTTAAACAACACTCTTGAATATAACACCATTTCTTCATTTAGCTTGAAGATAGCTCATCCAACCGGAAATTCTGATTCTAGACCTGGGCATATAAAACAGATTTTAGAACCTTAATAAAGAAGAAAAGGAGACAAAAGATTAGAAAAAAATGTTGTAGATGAAAAGATAAGCTCCAGGAATATTTGATAAATAAGGCAAAAATAAATCCCACATCTGGCTTTGTAGTGAAACTTTAGAAGGTCTGGCAAGAAAAACCCTTAAACTATGTTGACTCTTGGAGATAACAAGAAGATAATGTTCATCCTTTTATCTGAGCACTTTGGTTGCTAACAGGTCACATTAGCAGAACTTACATTTAAGTTGTCCTTTAGACAGATACAAGAAACAAGAGTGCAGTTTCTAAGTTTTAATAAAAACCTAAGCTGCCTTTCCTGATCCAAGGCATGGTGCAGGAGGTGAGGTATAACTGGGAAATTACCCCTGGTGGGACCCCTTTCCAAATGCCCATAAGTACCTTTGGTAACAGACACTTCCTGATCTGTCCCCAAACCAAATTTCTTGTTTGTCCAGTTAGAGCTTCTCCATGGTTCTTTGAGGGAATTTACAAATTGGTTGAAACAGCCCTTGCTGAGCTGCTGCTGAGCTAGTTTTGTGTGGGTCCAGCTTCCCGAGCACAGCCAGGGGGAGCAGCATGAGATGTGAAGTGCTACCTGCCTCACAGAATCACAGAATGGTAAGGGTTGGAAGAGACCTTTAAAGATCATCTAGTCCAGGAACAAGTCCAGGTGGCTTTTGAAAGTCTTCAGAAATGGAGATTCCACCACCTTTCTGGGCAACCTGTTCCAGTGCTCTGTTACCCTCACAGTGAAGAATTATTTCTTCATGTTGAGGTTGAATGTCCTGTTTTCCAGTTTATGGCCATTGTTCCTAGTCCTGTCACTGAACACCACTAAGAAGAGCCTGTCATAATTTTCCTGACACCCATCCTTTAGATATTTATAAGCATTGATAAGACACTCCCTCAGCCTCCTCTTCTCCAGGCTAAATAGATCCAGATCTCTCAATCTTTCCTCATATGGTGGGTGCTCCAGGCTCTTAACCTTCTTAGTGGCCCTGCACTGGACCCTCTCCAGTAGTTCCTTGTCCTTCTTGAACTGGGAGACCAGAACTTGACACAGTACCCAGTTAAGGCCCCATCAGCAGAGAACAGAGGGGGAGGAGAGCCTCCCTCAACCTTCTGGCCATGCTTTTCCTAATGCATCCCAGGATGCCATTGGCCTTCTGGGCCATGAGAGCACACTGTTGGCTCATGGTCATCCTGTGGCCCACTAGGTCTCCCAGGTCCTTTTCTCCAGAGCTGCCCTCCAACAGATCAGCCCCCAGCCTGTACTGATCCATGGGGTTGTTCTTCCCCAGATGCAGCACTTTACACTTGTCCTTATTGAGTTTCATTAGCCTTGTCCAGCTCACCAACCTGTCTAGGTCATGCTGGATGGCGGGATAGCCTTCTGGAGTGTCAGCCACTCCTCCCAGTTTTGTATCATCAGCAAACTTGCTGAGTACATTCTATCTCTTCGTCCAGGTCAGTGATGAATATATTGAATAGGACTGCATGCAGTATTGACCCCTGGGGGATGCCACTAGCCACAGGCCTCCAACTTGACTGCCCTCCAACTGGACTGACCACAACTCTCTGAGCTCTTTCCTTCAGCCAGCTCCCAATCCATCTCACTGCCGAATGATCCAATCCACACTTCCTAAGTTTGGCTGTGAGGATGCCATGGGAGACAGTGACAAAAGTTTTGCTGAAGTTGAAGTAGACCACATCCACTTTTCCCCTCCTTTCCTTGCTCCTTTGTCTGCTGACTCCAGTTCTTGGACTCACTCACACAGAGCAATGAAAATGAGCAGAGATACTGCTCCTACCGACTGTATGTGTTAACACAAAGTTTAGGTGAAGGAGTTTAAACCCCCTTACACCAGAATTCAAAAGCAATGTGAAGTCACACAGTGTGAAGATGGCAGTGCACAGCTGGCAAACATTCATCGTATATAAGCAGCAGAATATGGAGCTGTTTACTGAACTGGAAAGGAAAGGCAGGGATCATGCAGGAAAAAATTCAGCATTACTGAGTAGGGATGCATCTGTGCACATGATGGCTGGAACTGACATTGTAAGTCGTCTGGAAAATTTAACATTACTGGTTATATTACTGGAGCCTTTTTTAATATATAGCTTTTCAGTTTGTTCTCATTTTAACTGTGCGACTTTTCTCTTAAATTCATAATTAACATTTCAAGTCAAAAGAAACAAAAAACCCCATGTGGTTTAACAGTGTCATTAGAGCACTGTATTTAACAGAGGAGTTAGCTGTGGGCACCCGGAATTAGATCTGTTTTCAGTGAATGCCTGTCCATGTGCATCAGGTTTTAAAGGTCCCACTATAGCTCCCAGAGCTGAATGAGTCAGCAGCACTTTTCTAGCATGTCAGCTAACCAGCCACCACCAGCAGGTTTCAGTTACCAATGCACAAGCATTTAATGCCACCTGAGACACCATAAGAAATCCTCACAGGGCTGATAGATACAGTCCAGAATGTGCGGGAGATCCACACTTGGTTGGAGTGGAACATGGGGTCCAGAAGGGATGTATGAGGGCACTTAAAATGGCACAAATGTAGACAATATTAGATCTCTATTTGACTAGCTTATATCCATGCTTAGGCAAGAAAATCTCTGTGTACAGTGTGTTTCCATTAAATTAGGCAGTCTTCAGATGTCCAGGAGCCCATGTGTTTCCAGCACATTTTATTCAGGGTGAGCATTCTCACAGGCCTCTGAATTAATTTTACGTACAGGTACTTGAAAGTAAAATCCTGATATCAAGCGCTTTCTATCTTGGCTAGGTGGGATGAAGTCCCTGAGCAAGGAATTGCTGTGGGATGAAAGTATTCTGTACTCTCATCCTGCTTCTGTGTCCTTTCCAGACACCTGCCATTGGATATGGGCACCTAACAATCCACCTCTGTAGGTGGACTTTGAGTCTGATCCAACATGCCTACTGAATGTTTTTCTATCACAATTTAGGAAGGGAATTCTCTTATTAACTTCGGACACTTAAAAGTACAGTGGCCTTGGAACACTAAAAACGCAGTCCTCCTTCTATCTCAGTGAATAGAAACAGGTGTCTTCAGGCAAGAAAAATTACACCTTACTGAGGCTTTTTCTCCCCAGGAGACTCAAGGTGACTGACTTGGCCTTAGATGACTAATTTTAGGTACATAAGACAGGACTCCCACATGTCCTATTCCCAGGCATAGAGAGAGGTCTGGGGACTTGAAGGAGAGGATTTCAAGTGCTAACAGCTTTCCCTCAGAGAGCTCTTGGCACCCAATAAAAAGAATAAAGAGTACGTCTGATTCAAAGTCTTTCCCTTCGAACCACATTCACTTGCCTTTTGATTTCAAATTTTCCTGCCAGATCTGAATAATCTACAACATACTGACTGGCCTGGTTCTCTCCAGCTGAAAGACAAATGGAAAGGCGAGGGGAGATTACTAATTCATCTTGCCAGCAGGCTTGCTTTAAACAAAATTGCTCTGTTGTTGCAACAACGCTGATGCAAACTGCTGTGTGTACATACAGGGAGGCACAACTGGTGCACAACATTGATGCCAGCCAAACCATAATCTGATATACCACTAACTGGTGCATCACAGTGGTGGTGATGCACTATTCCCCTCCTAAACTGCTTGCTGAGCAGGCAGCACCCTGCAAGCTGGGCTGGGTTAGAGTCCAACTATGTGGGTTTCCACGTAGTTAGCACCTCTACATACGCTAACCACATAGTCAGTGGGATTGTTCATGTGCTTAAAATTAAGCAAATGTTTAAGATCAGACAGCCCCTCCTTACCCATATGGGATCCTGGATGCTGCGCAGCACTGCACAGCTCCTGAACTCTCTCAAGAGTTCACTGCTCTGCAAGAGAATAGTTCTCAGCTGCACTGTCCAGGCCACTTCCCTTGACTAAATACTCCTGTTTTGCAGTGTCTTCATGTCTCCAGAGCCCTCAGATGGGATATTCAGTGACCCACCCCTTCCAGTGTTCAACCTGGAGCACTCTATGAATTCATTACTGGTGTAAAATGCTGTATTTCTGATCTAAGTTGTATAGACACTTGGGGTTTTTTTCATCATTTTTCATCATTTTTTCATCATTTGAAGTCCAATGGTCTAAGCTAGCTCGTGTAAAAGAGACAACAGTCCGTTCAGTACAGATCATTACATTATTCTACTGACACTTTAAAATAAAGTTCAATAGCTAAGGTAGGGTTGGCTTCAGTATGAAAAAACAAAATCCGTTTTCTTGCCCCCAAGATAAATGTGTTGTTTTGTTTTGTGGGTTTGGTGTGGTTTTTTTGTTTGGTTTTTGTTTTTGTTTGGTTGGTTTTTGATTGTTTGTTTTTTGTTTGTTTGGGGTTTTTTTGTTGTGTTTTTGTTGTTGGTTTTGTTTATTTGGTTGGGTTTGGTTTGGGCTTTTTTACGTTGTTGGGGTTTTTTTCTGTGTATAAATGTTAAAAAAAAAGGAGAAATGTTTGTCTCTCATTGATCAGTGTTTCTTAGAAGTGATCTAAGAAAATTACTTAGCTTCAGATAAGAGCAAGATAAAATCTGAGATGTGGGGCCATACAAAATTTACATAAAAAGCTTTCTTTAGGCAGATGCCTTCTCAGACTTGTGGACAAGTTTGACTGGAGGGATGAAGAGAGAAAAGGCAAAAAGAGCTACACATAAGTAATTTTTAAGTGCCATTTTTTAATATTTCAGGTATTTAAGAATAATAGACAAATAAAAAACCCCTCTCTTTTAGATATCACTGCCAATATTTGAACATTATATTTACTTACAAATGTCACCCACCATGTATATTTTCGGTTCAGAAAAAAGATTCAAATATAGCTGGCTTAAATAACATTTGCCTTTTTTTTCTGCATGTAATAGGGTGTGCCAGTGGATTTTTCTTTTCAGCTAAGCAATGCAAGTAGCCAAAGACCATCCATGGGGATAATCTGACTAGCATGCTCAATCCATCTGGACCACATAAGCTTTTTTCCCTCACATAAGAACATAGGAGAGAGGCAAAGGAAAAAACCTGACAAATTGCTCCCTTGAATTAGCTGGCCACTTACATAAACTTCAGGCTCATTTAATAAAATATGGTCCAGCACTCTTCTAAACTCACCATACTTAATGATTCTCAATTCAACCCACTCAAAAGCTATTGAGCATCTAGGATGTCTAATCAAGCATGTGAGCAAATTATCCCTGAGGATCCCATCACACAAAGAGTATTCTAGCAACTTTCAATGAATACTTATTGACTTAGCTCAGATACTTTAAAGTTATGTTTCACAGACATTTAAATAATCTTCTTTCTTATTCAGGACCTCTTCAGCAATGAGATCATTGATGAGAACAACACATGAAGTCTCTGTCCTATTTGTTTCTGGCTGAACATGTGTTCCTTTCACAGAAAGAGAACAGAATGACTGTTCACTCCATTCCCTTACCCTCGGGTAGGGACAACTAAGTAATTACTGACTAGCACTTGCCTAATCTCTTTCTACAGACCTACAGTGGTAGAAGCTGTATTGGCTCCATGGGAAATCTGTTCAAATGCTTCACTGTCCATAATGCTGCAAAGTTATTCCTACTGTCTTTTCATAGTTAACTACTGAATAGCTTGGTCAAGAAATAGACCCCATTTCTTTTAAATAATCTCAAGAATCCCCAAAGAAGCCTTTCTGCGGCAGATGAGTCAAATGCCTTCTAACAGTGAGGAATGTGTGGCTACATTTTTACAGAGGTTCAAAAGAGTAAGTAGATACTTGATTAAACACACGAAAGTGTAAAGCTTTGAAACTGTATTCCATGCACAATCTGAATCTCTAAGGGTCTCAGCAGCTCTGTCTGTGATTAATATGCAATTAATACAGTGCTTATTTTACCCTTTCTGATTAAAATACATTATCCAACCATGAGTACTGTTTCCACGATGTGCAATAGCAGTGAAAACTCTTCATTCACCAATGATTGTACCTGTCCTCCATTATTTTAATCTGTTGAGTTTTATTGTATCAGACTCCTGAGACACAGCTTTATATCTTACTCCACAAAGACAATGCTGCAGTATTCAGCATGCAACCCCTGGGATGGGTGCAAGCATCCAGTCCCTATGGCTGTTGCAGTAATCCTATGCTTTGTCACACGAGCAAGCTTGTACTTGTGCGAAATGCTGTGAGGATCACAATTTAAACCCCAGCTTTGGAATATGTTCTTCACTCTCCTTAATGCTTTTGCACAAAAAAAAACCCGCGACCTGTTTTCTTTTTATAGTGAGTAAAGCCACAGTTCCTAGAGGCTCTAGCACCAGTATTTTCTTATGTAGGAACTTCTCACTGGTAGACTGATTGCTGGTCCCTTCTGTTTCCTTCCTATCATACACAACAGCTGGGACTGATATGTATGAACACATCTGTATCTGCTCTTTCTGTACAGAGCTGAAAGGAAAACATGAACTATAGGACTTGTCTTTCTTTAAGCAGCAAAAGACAGCTAACCTCTGGTCTCATGAGACCTAGAGAGCTGATATTCCCTGTCACGAGATGCTTCAGGAATGGAGACACTGTCTAAATTGTAGAGGTCTGGTCCAAGATGTTTCCAAGAAGGAGGAACGAAAACTGGCTTGTGCAAATGTTTTCACAAGCATTAATAAAACTGTACATTTCTGGCCTGTTTTCTACTTGCTAACTGATACTGAGCCCTCAACAGCATGGGATCAGATTCCCTGTCTTAGGGAGATGGGGAGCTTGAATATGCCTGCTGACCTGTCAGCTCTTTTTAGGGGAAGACTGCTGCCTCCACAAGCCACTTGCCCCTCTAGTACTTCCTCCACTATTTTACTGCCTCCCTTTCCATGTTCTGTGGAGTAACAGTTGGGGACCTCTATACCCCAAGTTGCTTAAATCACTGCCTTCCCACGGTCAACTCTACCCAAACTCATCTTATTTCAGAGGTGACAGGGACAGGTTCACTACCCTATCGCTTTCCTGCCTGTGTCTCCACAGGACCTTGAAGTCCTGCTTGTGGCTTCCTGCTTACTGACCGGTTCATTCCTCCAGAACTCCAGCACCTAGGAGCTCTTGTACCTCTCCTTTCTCCCTCACGTACTGCCACATGGGATATGATGTTCCTAGAATAACTGAGGAGGAACATGTGTCTCAGTGTCAGACCAAAACTGACTGAAATCTGTTGCTTTCTGAATGACAAGTGTTGACAATCATGTGTTTATACACAATGCCCTAAATTTCTGTTTTCTATGTCAACAGAAAGCAACATACAAAAAGACAAATATTTTCCTGCAGCACTTTTCCCCAAAGTCCTGAAGAGTTCATGCAAAAATCTTTCTTTTCAGACCATATATGAACTAATACAGGGCTTTGAAACTCAGTGAAGCAAAGATGACCACTATACGACACATTCTGCCCATGGGAAGTCATTACCAGTTTAAGGCACTATGGAAATGAGTCAGGACTTCAGCACCTATCAGTGAAATACCTTTTGGGAACAGTTTTTAAGATTTACTCCTGCCCTTTCTGCACACAGACTGTGGGGCTCCTCCCTCTCACATGGTGCACCAGTTCCCATCAGTGTTTTAACCTGACCAGTGGCTGTTTCTCCAGCAATCAGATTGCCCTCTGGTAAGAGAGAAGCAGGCCAGGTAAAATCTTTGTGAGCTCCTGGTACAATAGTATCCTAGATTGAAACCAGACAACCTGTGCTAAGGGATGGCTGTAGATCACTCATCACTGGCAAATCACATCTGGTATAACCAGGGGTGCTCTAGCAGCTGCATCTCCAAGCATGCCTACAGATGGGGGCATTGCAGGAGTGGTTCCCCCTTGAAATCTTTTAAATCACTTGTTGCAGAATCCTAGTTCAGGACTCTGACACAGAATGAGCGAAATGCACCCCACGCAATAGAAAGGTAGCAATATGGTTTATTGAGGTAGATTAATAATTTGACAAAGCTTAAATGAATTTCATAGAATTTAGCAAAAATCAACAAAGGTTAATCAAGACTCAATTTGATGGCAAGGTCGCTATATTACTTGTTATAGAGTAAATTGATTAAATTGACTGGATTAAAATACTTGTGCAGATACATCTATATAGTGGAAAGTAACTTGGCGTTGGGCTATTGTGATTTTCACAGGAATTTGGAATAGAAGAGTAAGTGTGGCCCTCCTGTTGAGTTCCCAGGTTTTCTGAATGGACTCCCTTGTTGTCTAAACTTCTTAAAGAGAAGACTGTGCATCTAGATCTAATCTCAGACCCGGTTAAGGGTTCATGACTAAGAATATCAGGGAGATTGGGAATGTAAGAAGTAAAGAAAACCCTCCCATTCGATCACAAGGTTCAAAATGAACCCCTTTTTCCTCTGATCTCCTTTGGAGAATAAGGTTAGATCTACCCCTAGTCCCAGACCAATGGTTTACGTCTAAGAGGATTTGGGTAGTGTAGGGCTTTAACATAATACTGTGTATCTTATGTAAACTTGAGGTAGCAACAATTAAAAGAAATAGAACATTTAAAATATATGAACATTGTTGAGGTAACTTATGAAGTAACAATGCTTAATCCATCAAACACCAGTAATTGGTTACAGCTAATACAGCGATTCATGTAAGATTTAGCAAAGCTCACTAAGCAAAAAGCAAATAACACACACGCAGAGCTATATTCAGATGGAGAGGTTAACCCGTGATTAAGATCTTTCCTTTCTGAAGATTATAATAAATTTGGGCACCCAGGGTTCTCTGGGCTTTTATAAAATCCTAGAGATTGTGAATACTCATCAGCTTATTACAAGTGGACAGTCTTCCCTTTTGTCATCTTTACCTGTGGACAGAGTTGGGTCTCAGATGGGTCCCAGCACATGGGGAGATGTGAGATTCAGCCCACTGGGATCCCAGAGAGCTCCAACAGGACTCACTTAAGATCAGCATTTATAGGGTCATGAGATGGCTGTCTTTGATCAGTACTTCAGCTAGTACTTTTCCACTGTGGACATTAATCTCGTCAGGGAAACTTGGCCGTCCTTCCTTGGGGGCTATGGCCTTGTCGTTGGCACCTTTCCAAAGTATTCAGGAGTTGCAGGTGCGGCCAGGGGCTGCCTGTCTGTTCCAGCTCACTGAGCCTGTATCTAGGATGTGCAGGAATCGACTTGTTTCAACTTGCTGTGCCACTAGACAGGGTTAGAAGGTACCAAGCTATCCCAGCCTCCTACAGTTTGTAACTATTCAATAAATATCACAACAGCTGGTACCAATTTCACAAAGTAGCCGAGGCAGGGTGTGGTTTGTACCACAGAGGGAGATGACAGATGTGTGAGCAGAGATCTACCAGCTCCCCTGATTAGTGCTGGCAGTCACTTTAGTCTCTGTCCGTCTCCACGCCAATGAGAAAAAAGTGTCATGACACTATTTCCCATCACCTTTGAATAATTCTGTCCTTTGTGGCACTCAGGCTAAGCCTAGACTGATAAGAGTTGAACCTCGAGCATTTCTCACAAGGAAAGCTGGTTTGCTTTAATTTGTGTGTTGAACAGCAGCTCTTGCTGTGCCGAAGGCTGCTTGTCGCAGTTGATTATTCCCAGACGGCTATCTACAAGCCAGAGCAGCCTGTGGTGCAGCTAACTTCACACCAGGACAGTAAAGCACTGGAGCCCAGCAGGGCCAGAGCTGGGGTGCACAGTGAAGGTGACCAGATCCAGGAAAGAGCAGACAGGATCAGGATACCTAAGCAAAGCAGGAAGCCCACAAGGCTACTTGTGTCACTTCTCTATCTGCTGAGGCTGAACCCTTTCCGACAGGCAAGATTAGTATATTTTAAGTATAATAGTACAATTAAAGCAGCACAGCCCCTCATATAGATGTTTTTACTCCTGTGTAATTTATTTACATAAGGTAAGAGGTATAATTTATACCAATGTAGATACTGGTAACCCCACTGTTGTCTTTATCCCTTCATCCACGCTGGCAGTACAAGCTCAAGTCTCACATTGCAGCTGCTCTCTTGCTCTTTCCTCCTCTCTCACTCTCTCCCCTGCCAAATGTCAGTTAATTGTGAATCCCTTGGAGATTTCCTAAGACTACCTTGGACAAGCTGCCTAATCTCTCTATTTTTCCCCCCCAAGGCTGTCATTAGGCAGAACCTTTCTTTACTGCTACACAGCCAAAACAGTCCACTTACAGATACCTTCTTTTGGGGAGCAGGGATCCCAAGTCACCCCACAACCATAGTGAAGCCAAGCAAGCCCCAAAGCTCTTCCTGAAGCTATCCCCTGGGAGAAGATGCTCTAGCCCTACTTCTAGTCCACAGAAACCTTTTGTCAATACTGGTGTGGAAAATTTTCTGCTTCTTTCCTCTCCATGAACACACTATAGTGCCAAAGAGCATGCCTCTGTCAATGTGCTCTGTAAATCTATCTCAAAATAGTAGTCTTGGTCAAAAGACATTTCAGTACTTTGGTTCAAAAGTAGATGATCTCATAGGGGGAATTGCAACCAAATGAAGCCATTTATTAAAGACAAAAGACCTGGAAATCAGTTAAAAAACTAAAATCCAGGAAAACATATTTATATACATCCATTCAATATAGATTTTCTTTTAATTGTTCCCAAGTCTCTGGTCCCTTGTTAAGACACCACTCAAAACACTGATGCTATCCCATTTCTATTCAACATGACAGAGGCCAAATAATAGAAAACTGTATTTTTCCAGATACCATGTGGAAATTTAAACAGATTAAAAAAAGATGGAGATACATATAGCCTAGCCTCTGATGCTTCATAGACATCTTGCAAGTGTTATGGGATGGACATTGCTGTCAGTAGTACTAACAGAGTAGTATTGGATACTGGATATTGGAATATTCCACTTCTTGGAACATGACCTGCACACGTTTCATATCGACATTGCTCAATATTCACTTTAAAGGACGACTATAACTAGTTGTATAATAACTTTGCTTTTAAAGCAGTTGATTACCCCTACTTCTGTAAAAGAATTTTAAAATCTACCAGAGTAAAACCAATGAAATTCAGTTCGCTTTTAAAGGCTCAGGGTTTTTTTTTTATTAACTCTTACTTGTATGAATGGGAGAAAATAGGAGATTAAAATTAAAGTAACCCAAAAGCTTTGTGAAGTCACATACAGGTGCAACATTCACTCTGAAGCATTAAAATTATCCTTTATCAATTCACATTCACCACAGTCAAAATGAAGGACTGAAAAATGTCCCAGTTGACATTGTGTCATCAAGCAAGTAACAACACTCATTGTACCTCTACACATAGGCAGGCTATTTCATGAGTGGTGTGAATAGCCATGCAGTAGAATAACCATGCTTGCTTTTCACATACAGCAAACCTAGCAGATTGTATGTACCCTGTGAGGAGTTCCCAACAGCACAGGCTTGTTTTTAACCTGGTTATGCTCTGGGGTGCTTGGGACTTCACCCTGGCATGGAAGCTGTGATGGGGAAGTTGCTGTCATTGCCCATGAGTGCTCCCTTTGGAGGAGCAGGGCACTGTCCAGTTGCAGACCATTAGCCAGCACATGGTTCACCTACAAGGTGTACCAAAGGGTGTGACGCTGGCCAGGAAGACTTCTATGGCTGCTGATTTCCATTCCTGACTATGTCTAGGCTCTCTCTCTGAACAGGCAGTGCCCCCTCATTAGAAGGGGGTCTCATGGCAATTTCAGAAGAAGTCTTGTCAGGATTTTCAATTTGGGCATCCACGCACGCAGAACTCAGATGTATACCCAGCTGCATAAATGTAAAAGACCACAGCTCAGAATAGAAAAAAGCTAGAAAACCCAATCACAAGCTGAGGAAATGAATTCCTGGGAATCACTTTGAAGATAATTTTCCCTCCCCGAGGGCCAGGGAGGGCTGCCTGCCAAGGAGGAAGGGTTTCCACCCCAGAACACCTGGGTTTCACTCAAGTGATCTCAGTAATAAATATAATGAAAAACGATAAATTTTACTTGCTTGAGCTGTGTGCCTTAAGCAGTTGACATTTTCAAGGCACAACAAAATCCTCGAAATGAAAGGCAACACATGTGGTACATGAAAAGAATTACACTGGTGCCTAATTTAATTCCAGAAGAAAGCTTCTGCTACCTGGGATTGCAGTGTGTGTGTGCTGCAGAGCATAGATAACGTGTGGGACCTTTTCTTTTGAGCTGAACAAATTTTCACCATAATAAAGTTCACAAAAAAGATGTTCTGCTCTCTTCAGATATTTGAAGCAGGACTAGGAAGACATCCTTCTCTCCAATAGGGAAGGCATAAATCCTAAAATTCAGGTCTGTCTACTGATCATATGCTGGTTAAAATAAGGTAGCTGCCATGATTTTCCTGAAACTCACTGATCTTAAAAGAGACTGAAAAAACAAGTGTTCAGTAGAGCTAAGAAATGCTTGTGTTTATTTCTATGACAGACTGAAGATTCCCCAAAACGCAGGAAGTCTGAAGGCTACAGCTTCATTGCACACATCAATATAGACACCTTGATGAGATGTGGGTGCCCCCGTTCCCCAGAACCTCAGGGCAGGGAGCAGTCTTCTCCTTGACAAAGTCCATCTCCTGCCCTGCATACGAGAGCTCTGCAGTGGCACAGCAGCATGCTGGGGACAGTCACACAGCTACTTCACCTCACTTTTTAACTTGGGTGGATGGAGAGTGCACCTGAGAGCTTATTCCTTTACCACTTGTCTTCCTGGCTTTCAAAATGAGCTGATTGGAGAAATTCTCTCAGAGAAGCTATCTGTAACTCTAGCTGTGCACAGCAACCATGCTGTCAGGCAACTTCTTCTGGTGCTGAAAACAATGCCTGGTGAACTCTTAGAATAGGATCACCTTGCCAGGAAATCATAGCACTACACTGTTGTAAATTGGTTCTTGGCAAACAGAGGAGAAAAGCTGATCTCTGCACACACATCATGCCAAGCCTTTCCATTTGATCCAGCTAAAGACTATTTCACATGCTCTTAGTGGAGGCTCCAGACCCTGAATGGCTGGGCCTGTGGTTTTGCAGGCAGAGAGAGGAGGGGATGGGGGTGAGGATAGAGGACAGGGGCATGGAGGAGCTTTCTTCTCAGTTCACAGCTGGTTTACATCACTATCATTCTGCAGAGCTGCTGTGGGTTGGTACCCCTGGCAGTGAGAGCAGGGGGAAGTATGGGGGCTCATGGCAGCAGCCTCAAGGGGAGGGTACAGTGACTGTCTCAGCCCATTGCAGCTCCCAGGTGCCACTGGCTGAATGCAGTGGGCAGCCAGCCTTTCTGCCTTGCCCTGTTTGCACCACTGAGGCACCTGGCACAGAATCTGTGCTGGGTCTAACCCCCATAACTCAACTGCCTTTACAGTCAGATTGATACTGTCCTGCTCATCTGCCCTGTTGAAGACACCTGTTTTAGGAAGAGGCGAATCACATCATTTTTCTCCACTATACACTAATGGGTTGAGGATAAGATACATGTAGATGAAGCATAGACACATTTGATTAGATGAGTCCAAAACTCAATCCTAAACTTTCCTAGTCTATCAGTATGGTCAAGCTTCTTCAACATTAAGAATGGTAGTCTAAAAACTATATATGTATTGTTTTTTCTCTTTCAATAGATACTCCTAATCCTGTATATTCAGGAAGAAAAAGTTCTGATCCTCACTTGAAGGTAGATGTTGCTCTCCCAAGTCTGAAAACAACTTTCAACACTTACGTAGAGGAATTGCAAGGTCATGTTTCAGTCCATGAGGAGGCCTTCCAATAGTTATAAGAAGCTCTGAAGAAATGTTGCAGATATACGCTGCATCCCGATGACCACAAAATATTTTCCAGGAAGATGAGGGTTCCTCTGCCTATGTGCCCTTGAAATAAGCTTCATGTTGATGGCTACAAGCTCTTTAAAAGGGATAGAAAGGGAAGGAGAGGTGGTGGGGTGGCTCTGTATGTTAGGGATTGTTATGAATGTTCAGAACTTAAGTATAGTGACAACAAGGTTGAGTGCATTTGGATCAGGTTAAGGGGCAAGGCCAATATAGCTGATATTGCTGTGGGTGTCTCCTATAGACCTCTCAACCAGAGCAGTGAGGTAGATGAAATATTCTATAAGCATTTAGGAGAAATCTCAAGGTCACTTGCTGTTGTTCTTATGGGGGACTTCAACTTGTCAGGTATCTGCTGGAAATACAACACAGCAGAGAGGGAACAATCCAGGAGGTTCCTAGAATGTGTAGGGGACAACTTCCTCACACAGTTGGTAAGTGAACCAACTATGGAAGGTGCCCTGTTGGACCTCTTGTTTGCAAGCAGAGAAGGACTGGTGGAAGATGTGGCAGTTGGAGACCATCTAGGGAATAGTGATCATGAAATTATTAAGTTCTCTGTTCTTAGAGACATTAGGAGGGGGGAGCAGAAATACTGACATTCTGGACTTTGGAAGGGCAGACTTTGACTTGTTTCACAGGTTACTTGATAGAGTGACTCGGGAGCCAGTTTTGAGGGATGTAGGAGTCCAGGAAGGCTGGGCATTTTTTAGTAAGGAGGTCTTGAAGGCACAGGAGCAGGCCATCCCCACACGCTGCAAGACAAGTTGGAGGTGAAGAAGGCCATCCTGGCTGAATAGCGAGGTTTGGATTAAAATGAGGGAAAAACGTTTGGTTTATGGACTTTGGAAGAAGGGGCAGATGATTCATAATGAGTATAAGAATGTTGTTAGGTCATGCAGAGAAATAATTAGAAGGCTGAAAGTTGAACTAGAAGTTAATCTGGCTTTAGAGGTGAAGAGCAGTAAGAAAAATTTCTATAAATACATTAACAATAAAAGAAAAGCCAGGGAGGTCCTCCATCCCCTACTAGATTCAGAAGGAAATATGGTATTAAAAGACGAGGAGAAGGCTGAGGTGCTTAATGCCTTCCTTGTCTTAGTCTTTACTAATGGAAACACTTGCAATGGGGAAAGTCACTCCCCCAAGCCAAGAGACAGGGGCTGGGAACACAATGCCCCCCCTACAATTCAGGAGGAGATGGTTCATGACATTCTCCTCAATATCAATGTGAATAAATCTATGGGGCTGGGTGCATTACATCCTAGAGTGCTGAGAGAACTGGCAGAGGTGCTCATCAGGCCACTGTCCATCATTTATCAGCAGTCCTGGCTGACTGGGGAGGTACCAGCCTATTGGAAGTCAGCCATCATAACACCCATATATAAAAAGGGATGAAATGATGATGTGGAGAACTACAGGCCTGTCAGTTTGACTTTGGTACCAGGAAAGCTAATGGAGCAGATCATCCTGGGTTCTATTATGCAGCACATGCAGGACAACCAGGTGATCAGGTCCAGTCAGCATGGGTTTATGAAGGGCAGGTCCTGTTTAACAAACCTGATCTCCTTCTATGACAGGGTAACCTGCTTGTTGGTGAAGGCAAGGCTGTGGATGTTGTCTGTCTTGACTTTAGTAAGGCATTTGACACCATTTCCCACAGCGTTCTGTTAGAGAATTTGTCTGCTCTTGGCTTGGGTGGGCATACGCTTTCCTGGGTGAAAAACTGGTTAGATGGATGAGTCCAGAGAGTTGTGGTTGAGGGAGTTAAATCCAGTTGGCTGCCAGTCATGAGTTGTGTCCCCAAGGGCTCAGTACTGGGGCCACTCCTGTTTAATATCTACATCGCTGACATGGATGAGGGGATAGAGTGCACCCTTGGTAAAATTGCAGATGGCACCAAGCTAGGTGGAAGTGTCGATCTGCTTGAGGGTAGGGAAGCTCTACAAAGGGATCTAGATAGGCTGGATCACTGGGCCAAGGCCAATTCCATGAGTTTCAATAAGGCCAAATGGTGGATCCTGCCCTTGGGCCACAACAACCCCCAGCAGCGCTATAGGCTTGGGGAGGAGGGGCTGGAGAGCTGCCAGGCACAGAAGGACCTGGGGGTGTTGATTGACAGCCAGCTGAACATGAGCCAGCAGTGTGCCCAGGTGGCCAAGAAGGCCAATGGCATCCTGGCCTGGATCAGGAATAGTATGGTCAGCAGGAGCAGGGAGACGATCATTCCTCTGGACTCAGCTTTGGTGAGGCTGCACCTCAAATACTGTGTCCAGTTTTGGGCCCCTCTCTGCAAGAAGGACATTGAGGTGCTGGAGAGGGTACAGAGGTGGGCTACAAAGCTAGTAAAGGGTTTGGAGCATGTGTCTTATGAGGAGAGGCTGAGGGATCTGGGGCTGTTTGGCCTTGAGAGAAGAAGGCTGAGCTTATTGCCCTCTACAGCTACCTGAAGGGAAGATATAGCGAGGTAGAAGTGTTGGTCTGTTCTCCCTGGTGACAAGTGGAAATGACCTGAAGTTCAAGCTGGATAATAGGAAGCATTTCTTTACAGAAAGAGCTATCAGGCATTGGAATGGCCTGCCCATGGAGGTGGTGGAGTCACCATCCTGGAAGTGTTTAAGAGGCAGTTAGATGTTGTGCTTAGGGACATGGTTCAGTGGTTTTTGATAGGGCTAGGAATAAGGTTGGACTTGATGATCTTGAAGATCTCTTCCAGCTGAAACTATTCTATGATTCTGAGGGCTGAAAGCAGCAGGAAGATTCTGAGGCGCTTCTGTATCATCAGTAAAAATGCCTGTGGCACGCTGAAAACAGAAGAGTCACAGCTGGGATAAAATGAACATAACATGAAAGATGAGGGCTCCTAGGGGATTTACACGGCACTGTGATGCTCCTCTTCATAGTCCACCCCACAGTTTTCTCAAGGATCCACCAAAGTGCTAATGAAACGAGGGCACCTGGTCGGTGCTGTTTTCTGACTCGGCAGGAAATGATCCTGCTGTGAGACAGACATATGAGGGAGCCTAAAGCTGTTTTTGTTCCAGACTGGGAAAAAGCCAAAATGCTTTCACAAAGCAGAGTAAAGTCACAACTTCTGTCTCTGTATCATTCACCTTTCTCTCAGTGCCTCGGGAGCTATCCCATATAAAATATTTTTGCAAACACTGTATCCTTGCAAAACATTTTGACCGTCAAACCAGCATCTGGATACCAAATAAAAAACACCATTAAAACATTGAAACCAGCTCTCCACTGTAGGTTTATCTGGCTGCAGCAGCACAATCTGCTTTATATTTCACAAAGTTTAAACACTTTTTTCTGATCTTTGACCGAAAAATGCAGAATATTTGAACACTAGGAAAGCACTTGGCACTATGGACATTTAGACACAGTGCAAAAGCACCTGACCCAAGGAAATGCTTTTCAAAACAACCTTTTTTGGTCAAAAATGCTGTTTTGTTGAAAACCAAAGAGGTTTGCAGAAGCATGTCAGCATTGACCAACCTTGTCTTTAGTCCAGGATGGAATTTTTTTGTGGAGAAAAATCTGTAACCCCAGATTGATCATTATCGCATTCTCTTCTGCCTCAGCCAAGGCAGACTGGAACTCAGAGCAGACAGGATCCCACTTCTTGGGGTCTTCTTAAGGACAGCAATCACTTGGGCAAATGTCTTTGGCTCTCTTGTGTTTTTTTATGAAAAGTTTCAAACAGACTTGTGCTTTATTACTACAAGAAGTAATTTAAAACCTTTAGGTTTTCCCAAAACAGAGTTATTTTCACTGCAGTAGATGAGCCGTTGTCTCTAGGGAAGGTCCTGGTTTCCCACCGTAGTCAATGCCTGGGACAGCAGAGACTGAGCATGTTCACACTTGCTCACAACAGCCTTTTGAAGCAGAAAGCTGCATCTTGAGACAAGAAGATTTTCAATTTCCTTAACAAATATGAACACACTCAGTTGCCACTGCTGGAGGCCTGTTTCCAGTTGCAGCATGACTGTGTCATCTCCATTTATCTCCTATGCCTTGATCAAATTACACTTTGATAGCCTGTAGGGGAAATGGGGCCTCATCTATTATCTGTCAGGCTGTTGACATCAAAACAAGAGCTGTTTCCTCTGGGTTTGTGGTGTTTTGGTTGGATTCTTCATAACTTTCACATATCAATCAAAGATCCAGCCTCAAACATGACGTTCCAGCAATTTGGTGCAATAAATTAAACATCTGCTGATGGAGATGGCCTCACAGTGAGGTTGAAATTGGCCCTATAGGTCTGGGAAGGATCCTCTCTCCTGCCAAAAGAACAAAAAAGAACCTTTTGGGGGATTTATGGTCAAACTTTTGAATTCTTCCCTGTCATTTGCTTTTGGCTTGGTGAAATTATTTTTAAAAGAAAACACAAGGTCACCTCTCAGTTTAGTGTTAGTAAAAATGCTACACCCTGGACTTCTGAGGGAGTTTTGGCATTGCGGTGCACAGAAGCACCCTGGGCAGACAATCACATCTCATTCTGGTCCGAGTCTGTGACCAGATGTCAATTCAAGGTGTGTAAATTTGAGCCTCACGCACACAGTGATGTTACTGCAGATCAAAGGACCTGTCTGCATGGGTGGAGCAGTGCCATTTGCCCAATATATATTTGCAGGAATTGCAAGGTGCTGACCTTTGTCCTAGACATTTTCCTCCTGGAACTATATAAAGATGCCTTACACTGTCTGCCATGCTCTAAGAGCTCATACATGGACAGTTACCGTGACACAGATGATAGGCAAGTATTTTAGTCTTCTGAATATTTTTTTTTTTATGTGGACTGTCTGTTCATAAGAGATTCAGCTAATTCATCTTTCCAAGCACCTGTATTCACTGAAGAGTGAAAGGAATAACCTGGTTAATCTGCTGCTGCTGCCATAGTTATTATAATTGGTTTTATTACCACTAATATTATTTTTTATTTACCAAAGTACTGCCAAGCAGGAAGGTTTCCTTGTTCTAGTCATTGTTCCCAGAGAGGACACTCTCTACGTACATAATGCAGAAGAGAATAGATGAGATAAACACAAAGGCAGATTCAACGGTGTGGTCACAGCCAGCATCACATCAACTGTGATAGCTGTCAGGTTCCTGGAGTGAAGGCAGGGAGCTACCTGAAAGGGGTTGAGCTGAAGGGGAGAAGAAATGATGGGAGAGGGAAGTTGCTGAGGTTTGCATTGGTAGGCTTTTACTCATACAGTTTCTCTTTCCAAGGTGATGAATGCCAATTTTAATGTGAGAAGATGTAGAAGTCCCTCTTCCAATCCAAACAAAACTCATTGAACTGAAATTTGCCAGATTACGATGTCAGAGCAGATAAAACAAAACTCTTTGTATGAAAAAAGGGCATCACTAAAAATAAAAATAGAAAATTTCTCATCCTTGTATGTCACCCATTCCTCAGCTATCAGGCACTGCTGAGGCACTATGTTGGAGAAAGTACTGGGAGCATCTGGAAACACCATCTGCTTACATTTACTACCTGGTTCTTTTGTCTGGGTTCATTATCACTGGTCTTTCATAAAGAAATGGTGTTCCAAAAATACTTTTGTGTATCAAACCTCACAATTTCCCATGGCTTGGCTTCATGGCACAGTCCTAGCTGTGGGCATTCCCTCCCTGCTCCTGCTGGGACAAGCTTGCTGACAGTCACTAGAGGGCTGGGCCCTCCCTTAGCAGGCAATTTTTTTTTTTCCTCAGAGAAAGACACGAATGTGATCCTTTGGCAGGGGGTTCTTCAGTACCAAAAGAGCGCAAATCCAATCTTCTGTGTCAGTGTCCAATGGATCAGATAAAACCCTAGCCAAATACATGCCAGCACCAGCTCAAGATGTTTTAACATGCCTTTATACACAATGGGCTATGACTACATTAGAGCTATGGAACGGCAATCACAGCTACAGCTTTGTGGTGGGTTACAGTGGTGTTATGCAGATATACTCCCCAGTAAATGGAAATCGTCTCAGTTTCACTAGCAGAATAGCTGTCTGCAAAACCCACTCAGAAAGCAGCCAGTTATATCCCTGCTCTGCTCTGCCTTCCACTACTCTGTGCGTGACTTCTGTAAATTCAAATACGAGCATAGGCTATCATTACCTCAGAGGCTTGACTAGTGACAGGCAGCATCGTCACCCAGCATCAGAACATGGGATGGATCCCACCACAGACATGAAGAGAGGATTGTCTATGATTTCAGCTGGCCCATTAGAAACTCCCCTGAAGTTCACGGAATTCTTTCCATAGAAGTTGCTTGCTGTTTGATGGAGTCCAAGTGAAGAAGGGATAGTTGTATAGACAGTTACCTTTTCCTGTATGTGACAAAGGGCAGAGGGGAGGAGATGTTGTGCTACTATACTACTTGAATTCTTTTTACTTACCCAGTCCTGAGCTCAAGGCTAGATTTTTTTTCCAGCACTCCACGTGCCTAAAATAATGCCCAGAAACACAAAGCTGAAGGATATGAGGGAGAGATCAGCTTTACATTTCTGTTATTCCCCCTGGGTAGAGAACTTACTTATTTAGGAGAAGACATGCCTTTGCTTAGTTTCCCATATGACAATTCTCCGCTGAGTCTTACCTTAAAGTGACTCACAGATGGGTCAAAAGGTGAAGAGAAACTTTATGCTAACCTCTTCATAACCCTCTTGTAAAGTCTGTTTTCTTTGGACTCTCCATTTGTATTTGTAATCAGTGGGCAATTTCCCCTCATCTCTTCATTTTCCACCCTTCTTTTTTTCAATGGAAAACTTGGTAAAATTAAGGTTCCTTTTGTACCAAAAGTGCTCCCCCTTTCTGCCTCGCATGTTGTGTGCATTCATCCAATTCCCCTCAGCCCATATCCTCAGCTACTGAAAAGCGGTGAAATTCCATTACCTTGTAGGGGTGTCCAGAGGTGCTCCAGGATGACTTCTCCCCTGCCCCAGAGAAGAGCAGTGCCCTGGCATGGCTGGTGGTGGGCTCAATGGAGTTCTTGGGGGCTGCTACTCTACCTGTGGAAGGGGTGTTTCCTAGCTGTCATGGTTTAAGCCCAGCTGGCAATTAAGCACCATACAGCTGTTCACTCACTACCCCCCCTCAGTGGGATGGGGGAGGTAATTGGGAAAAAAAAGGAAAACTCATGGCCTGAGATTAAGGCAGTTTAATAGCACAGAAAAAGAAGGGGAAATTATAATAATAATAATAGAATATACAAAACAAGTGTTGCATAATATAATTACTTACTACCCACTGACCGATGCCCATCCAGTCTTCAAGCTGTGGTGTGCCTTGACCAGCTCCCCCCACCTTATATACTGGGTATGATGTCATATGGTATGGAACACCCCTTTGGCAAGTTTGGGTCAACTGTCCTTGCTGTGTCCCCTCCCAGCTCCTTGTGCCCTCCCAGCACCCACTGGCAGGGCAGTACCAGAAGTTGAAGTCCTCGACTTAGTAAAAATGCTGCTTAGCAACAACTAAAACATCAGTGTGTTATCAATGTTATGCTCATCCTAAATCCCAAACACAACACTATACCAGCTACTAGGAAATAAATAATTAATTATTCCAGTTAAAACAGGACACTGCAAACACAAAATCACACCTGCTTTGAGATAACATATTCTGATGCCTTGAAATACTTTTCAGCCTGGCTTTAGGCTGGAGAATTTTGTAGTTAACAGCAGAGCCTCTCAAGTAATGTTCTTGAAAAAGACACCAAGAGCATCCCAGCAATGCCTTTGCCTTCATTTTTCTTCAGTCACAAGGAAGGTCTCCCTCCAGCCATCCAGCTGCCAAATACAGGTCTCAGAAGCAAAGTGCTCACCTACCTGACTGTGTACATCCTGTACAATACGTGAGATTGACCATCAGCCCTTCCATGATAACAGTCATCACTCTGAATCATTGCTGCTGACAGAAGAAGACTAACTACCTGACAAGTGGGTCACCTCCAGCTCCCAGGCTCCTGAGTCCCTAGTCAAGCCAACACTCTTCAGGACATGCTTCAGTGTCCATCTTATTCTCACTGTGGGTTTAAAGACCACTAAAGCTAATGGAACTGAACATGTGGACATCATTAAATTTATGCTTCAGTGCTTTGTTGATGGATTTAAATAGGCTCGTAAGTATTTTGTTGAACAGAGACTTGTGAACACCAGCCTAGCAGGACATTTTTGTTTATTGTTCAGCTACTAAGAGCTGATCTTAGTCACACAAAAGTGTACCTATCTGCTGCGATAGACACATGCCAGAGAGACAGAAGAGCAAAAAAGTGCATCTGATAGCCTTTTTCATCTATGAGCGACCAAGCATATGAAGATGCCTGGAAAGTGCAGGCAAAACAAACTCACAGAGCAAAATGGAAACGGTCCTTGCTTTTACAGTTACATAGAGCAGTATCACCTCAATGTCAGCAGCAGCAAAGTTTTCCACTCCCCATCTGCTAGCATTCATTTTAATTCCTGCAGTAGTGTATTATGGAAAATATGAGGTCAGGGAGTCCTTGCTTTTTTCTTAACTCATTTGTTTCTCTTTTTACCAGTAGAGGAAATGTTTCTGTTTCTACAGTACATCCATTTTCAGTGGTTTATTTTTCATCATGAAAGGAAAAAAAAAGAAAAGAAAAAAAAAAAAAAAGCAGTAAATTTTTTTCTACAGACCTAAGGTCTGAGTCATAGTCAGGAAGAGGGTAGTGTACCTTGTTCCAAATGGCAGTGTTATGTCTTTCCAGGCAGGTTTTTCTTGCAAACAGTTATAGGAAAAGTAGAATGTCAGTTAAAAATAAACAACTTTTACATTCTTCATACAAAACTGCTCACTTCAAGCTACAGACAAACCAAGCTTCTGCTCTCTGAAAGTGCTATAACATTTCAAAGTAATTCATGTCAACTGAGCTATTTCTTGTAAATTGTTCAGGAGTTGATCTTTTTAGGCCTTGATTCAATAAATATGATTAATCAGGACTGCAAAAAACTTTATATCAAGCACATATTTTTAGCGTTTTTCAGGAGTAAAACCTAAGCTGATTTCTAATCGGGAACAGAAACAGATTTGGAGGACTCTTACTCAAACACTGACTTCTTAAGAAGACATTCCTTTTATAAGACCTTTTCAGGAAGAAGGTCATCAACTACTGCACATTTCTGAGGCACTGGCTGCCATCAGAACAAACATTTTCTCAGAATTATGAAGAAAGTACAGGGTCTGTTTGAACTCTGCTAAACAAATTAAGTTAAAGACCACGAGAGGACATCAAATGGAAAACAACAGCTTCTTCCCTGTGATTATTAACTTTGCCTTCATTGCTGTTACTCTACCTCAGGAGTAACATGAGATGACCATCTCATCTGTTACAGAGGTCTGGTATCTGAGCGTCAAACCCTTTGCTGCTCTTTTGAGAGATGATCTGAACAAATGGTTATAGCAATCTTGCAAAACAATATGCAAAAAAAGATTCAAGCAGATGAACTGCAGAAGCCCTTGGCATCAACAAATTGAATGAACAAATCCTGTTAGTTTGCGTCATATGGTCTAAAGAGGTTGGCTTTACTATGCAGTGCACTGTTGTTAAAGGCTAATAACAAAACTAATGCTACAGACTAGGGATGTTCACCGGGTCCCCTGGCTTTCCAATAGGTAACAGGTCCCATAAAAATAAATAAACAGTTTTCTCTTGGATAAAGGCAGAGAGTCAGGTTGCAAACTCATTAAGATAGATGTAAAGCTCAGTGCCTTTTTCAGTCAGGAAGGGTTCAGGAACTGTGTCTCTTGTAAAAAACTAAAGCAGTTTAATATAAAAACAGCTAGTGCCTTTACCTTTAACCGACCTGGCTATTTTGAGCTGCATGTGCCTACACTGTGGTCCATAAAGAAAAAGCTAGGTGTAAGTGGCCAGCAGGTACAAAATTACCTATCTCTAAATTTCTTTTTCTGAGACTTGCCCTCTCCTGGAACACCATGTTTCCATGGTGCTGCACATTAGGAGGAAAACAGAGGCAGAAATAAGCAGCAATAAAACATTTTTCATTTAGCAAGTGATTATATCTCTGACAGTACACAGAAAAAGAAGAAATATGCTTGAACAAGCTGGCTAGTATGCTGGAGGAACAGTGTCCTTTGATGAGACAGGATGCAGAGCCATGCTCCTGTCCTGCTGCTGTGTTAGCAGCTGCAGGAACACAGTCCTCTCTTTTCCATCCTTGCAACAGTTCTTAAGAGATTGCTACACCTGAAAAAATGAACATCCACCATTTAGTTTATACTGTAGGGAACAGTGCCATGTCAGTGAATTCAAAGTTCAACCCACCAAGCTTTGCCAGGTGACCAGTGCCACTGACTATATCATCCAGAAGCTGTGAAGAGCTCACTGTGTATCCTACATTTACGTGCTTGCCGCTCCAGGTCTGTCTCAAAGAGAGAAAGAAAGAAGCTAGAGAAGAAAGAAGCTAGGATGTCTGGTTTACTTGGAGGAATAATGCACATGCCCAGGCTGACATGGGATTCATCTCAGAAGATAGCAGTGTAAGGGAAGTGTTGAGGCTCAGGGTTTAGGTGCCATTTTTAACACTGTTGCTGTCCTGGATAGAACAAAGTCCTTTTTAACCATATAGTTCCTTTGTTTCTCACCCATGACTATGGCGTGCTCATGGTGTTCCCACTCCACTGTCCTTCCTTCTGCCTGTTGAAAGAGCAAGTGTTCATGGTGGGATGGTGTGTCTGCATTCTGGAGCTTCTCCTAGCACTGCACCTGCTGGTGAGGAGCAGGGGTGGCCCACCTGCTCTTTATCTGTACTGCTGCTGTCTCCCTGCGTGCCCAGATCACAGCCCCTCTGTGCTTGGGGCTGGGCTGCAGCTCTGGGTACAGTCAGCTACAGCCTGTGTACTGCTGTCACTCTCTGGTGAGGCTTTTAGCCTCTTCTCTCATACTGTTCGCAGCACCAGCAGAGCCAAAGCGTGGTACTGTCATCTATCGTCAGCTGAGGCTCTGGCTAATGGTATTTGTAGTTAAGAATAACAGAAATTAAACTTTATCTGTTACATGTCTTGCACCTAAAATACTCGCACGGCACCATATATGCGGTCATAAAATCAATCATCTGAATGCCTACATATTTCCCAAATGTCTGTGTAAATTCCAAAATGCTGTATAAACATACTTCACACAGTACTCGTGGGTGACAGGCAAATTCTTCTCATAACAAGAGGCCTGTTGTTTCCTGAATAGAGTTTACTGCCAGAGGGAAGAAGAAAAAAAAAGAGATGTTAGAAAAACCTAAACACAAACTCAGTGTTGGAAGCAAGAAGAACACAGAGAAGAAGCCAAATTAACAATTTCAGTCACTCCACTAACAGGACTATAATTGCAAAAGAAGTGAAATCTAACCCAAGAAGCAGTATTGACAGTGTTTAGCTAGTGCAGGAATTTATCTGACAGTTGCAGAAAGGTTCCACGAATGGCTAATCATGACTGTACACTTTCATAAGCCAGGCTTTGTTCCTTCAACTTTGTTCCTGCTTGCACACATCCCAACACTGAGCTTTCACTTTGAATTGTAGGTTGGGATGAAACCCCCGGCTGTTGCTGGATTTAGTCCAAGAGCTCCAAGAACACCAGTGCTGAAAGGGTTGTAACCTCAGCAAGCTACTACAAGGCTGTTACTGTTTTCTTGAAGCAAAAGCATTTCTCTTTATTTTGATAGTGGTTTCAGTAAGAATACCAGAACAATATTTCTTGTAAAACTTACCCAAAAAAAATCTCTTTGCTTTGTCTGCTTTAAGAAAAATGGGGTTTAGTTCCTTTAAATATCTTTTTTCTTTATTTTTTGCAAAAGTAGTTAATATTTTTGATCCTCTTTAGAAATGTCATTTTCTATAGAGTGGGGAGAATGTTGCCAGTTCTGAAAGGACTTGGTGTGCCTTACCATCAAGTTAAGTCCCATAAAGGTCCATAAAACTTTTCATAATTATAAATATTTACAGCACCAACTTCACAGCTTTTCTGGGAGGGTTCCTAAATGTGTCTGTGTGAATCACAGTTGGTCTAAAGTAACATGGTCCCTCTAGACACACAGTGTGGCTGTTTTTACAAACTGGCAGAAGTGCTCCAAAGTGAATAAAAGAATCAAAAAATATGTAGCTTTTTTTTTCCCTCATTTTGCTGGGTCAGCAAAACAGCACAAAACACACACCTTGTATTCATGGAGCTTCTAACGTGAGTGGATTAGGAACATACTTCCCTGAAACTTCATATTCTGCATAGTCCATTTTCCTGTTTTGTAGTTATTCACGCTGATATTTGGTGCACACATGGGAAAAAAGTGAGAGTCCCATGGTGGTCAAAAACACAGCACTACATTCCCAGGGAGCCCAAGAAACTTCTGTGGACTGTAAGACGAGCACCTGCACCCTCTTCCAAAGGCCTCCTGAGGCTGCATTAGTGCTCACTATTATTGTTCTTGCCTTTCCTTCTGCCTCCAGGAAAGAGTGAGCACTTGACATGTGTGAGTGACCGAGGCACTCTTGTCTCAAATAAAATCCACGACTGTGCATAGTCATCCAGTCTGTGAGCTCAGTCCTTCCCTTCCTCATGGTGCCCAGCTCCACAGGCCTCATCCCCGGGGCAGTGGCAGACTGGGGCAGCCCCGTTCCCCGCAAAGGATGGGGCAAGTCTTCAGTCCCCCTAGGGCCATGAGCCCTACGCAGACCTCCCTGCTTTTCAGGGAGCTGGGTAGCAGGTGTGCTTGCTGTGGTACCACAGTGTGCACAGGATGCTGACACCTGCCCCTGGACTTCCCCAGGTCTGGCACTGTGATGTCCCTTCTGCTGTGCCACCAGGGGAACTCAGGGGAACCTCCAAGAGAATGAGGACAGAGAACATAAATTACAGTGCACTTTCCATTCACCATGGTGAGCTTTCTTGTCCAGGGATTTACAAAACCATCAGAGCGGAAGAGTTTCCAGTATGTGAAATACAAATGACTAAGAGACTTAATAGTTTTCAAATTAGATTTTTATGGCTGCAATCTCTTCCTCTAAGTTGAGGATACACAACTGTGGCACTTGGATCACTACCAAGGTAAAAGCTTGATAGAGTGTTGACAAAACAGCCACAACAAAAGAGGAGCGGCTGGTACTTAATGATTTAGTACAATTAAGACACAATCCTGGCTTATTTTTCAGTCTGGTGGACATACTGAGTCCATTTACTACTGGTTTCAAATGCCTGGAAAGTAGGAAGCAATTGATTAAAGAGATCAGTTTTTGAACCACATACTTATTTTTCATAACAACGCTAGTGTCGAGCCCCAGGTGATTACTTGAGCTCTAGCTCACATTCCACGCTGGATTCACATAATGTGGAGGAGTCATGACATGAATTCATAAAATTTACCCAGATGGTAGCAATGCAAACCCTCCAGCTGCATCACTTTCCACCCTAGAGATTCCATGATGACCAGCAAAGGAAGTGATCCACCACTCCAGCCTGCTTGGGAAGACCAGGTGCCTTTGAGAAGCTGTCTCTCCCACATGCATGTCTCACTGCTCCAATTTTGGAGGCCTTTTCTCAGCCACAGTAAATATGTTTGAGTGTTGCCCTGAAAGCTGAGCTGCATCACCCCCATAGCCCCACTGGAAGGATGAAAATTCCCCCAGTGGGTGCTGTCGATGGTTTGCACCACACAAAAGGTCTGGGAAGGCACTGCAGACACTGGTCAGGGGGGTCAGGCAGGGACAAGGTGACATGTGGTGGGCAGTGCACAAATGAGGAGAAAAGATGTATTTCATGCTGAAGCTGGCAAGCAGGAGTGGTCCCCAGCCACTGCCCTTCCTCCTGCTCCCCACACACAGGAATCGGTGCAAGGGCACGGGGCCCATGACTACTTTTTTGCCTTTGCCATCGGCTGCATCTGGTCTTGGAAATGTGGGTCTGGCCTGCATACCTGGAAGCATTCCTCAAAGATGCTTCTAATGTTGATGGTGGTTTCTGGAGTTGAAGGTTTAGTGTCTGGGGGATACAGTGTGAACTGAGGGCTGTGGATCTCTTCTGGTACACTGATGCAAGTTCCAGTTACCAGCCTGGCATGTGTAGCCATGGAGGTGGTACTGCACTGAGTGCCTCTTACATACCAGTATGGGCAAGCAGCCCATGAGCGGCAGGTAAGAGTGCGTGCTGCAGAGCAGCCCACTCTATCGAGCAGAAGGGGCCATGGGCAGTGATGGAGCTGGGAGCCTGCTCTCAAGGAGAATGCAGATGCAACATCATTAACAGCTTCTTTATTCATGCTGGGTCCTCCTAATTTCTCTGGAAAAAGACAGATGTCATAACAAACCATCAGTGCAGTTCACATATCAGCCATGGAACCAAGACTGTGCTCACAAGTCTGACCATCAGCCTCAAAAACCAGCCTTGCTTGGGCTGACCTCCAATCCTTGTGAAGGTCCTGTCAGTCTCAGATGTTGTTTGAATCACAAAACCTTCATCTGCAAAACTCTACTGCAATTGCCTTCCAGAAGAGCACCGGCATTTTTATCTCCTGACATATTCAGGATCTTACTCAGATGCATTGCTCCCCAGTCTTCTGCAGGGAGCTCAGAGGCTTGTTCGCCACTTTTCAGTCTGAGCTTGGAAACTAGAAGAGGCAAGAAAAAACTAATGTCAATTACTTTTAAACAGTTCAGATCGGAACATCAGCAAAGGAAAGCTCAAAGGTGCTCTTTGCTTTTTCTGCCACTGATCCTCTCAGCCTGAGAAGAAGCCCAGGAGCTAGGCATGATGTCCAGACAGGATACAGCTGTAATGGTGAGGATTTGGCATGACCATAAGAACTTTGGAATAGGAGTCCTATAATGATGTTGGTGTCAAAACGAACCTTGCAGTTAGCGTAGGTGAAGGTTACTGGGTTTTACTCTCTATCATCTAATACAAATTGAGAGTGAAGCTCTCGTGTAACCTTATCTGATGTAGCAGATGCTTCCAGCTGCCACTGAAGCATGGCTGAATACCTCAGGGATGCAACTCTGATGGGCTGCAACATGCTTTTCCAAGATATGATGTGAGCAGAAATCAGTATTAGAACATGTAAGGAGACAAAGAAAGCAAAGGATGCAGGACATAAAAAACACTGAAGGAGCATGACTTTCCACAGTCCGGCACCTCACCATGCACCTAAGTTTAAAAAGTACCAAACACCACCCTATCAGGATGGCATGCCTTCATTCTTTTGGGTTACCACTGAGAATGATGAAACAGGAAAAACAGACTTAGGGAGTGGTTTGCAGAAAATAAGTGTGTTTGTCTCTCCTCCGTTCTGTCTCTTCCCTTATGTTTCTATGGGTAGGACTAAGAATTTGAATCTCTCTGTTCTCATTCATGTGCTATATTCTCCTCTGCAACACCACTCCTAGCTTGAAGGTTACTCACAAGGATAAAGAAAACATTCACAGACAGGTAGGACCTCTGACCTCTGGTCTTGTTCTGGAAAGATAGAATACTTTCCTTTTTATGCTATTTCTGCTTTATGTTACAGGCAGGTATTTGGTGAAAACATAGTTACAATGAATTATTCCATTTTGGGAAACAGATCAACAGAGTCATAGTCAGAGTGCATGACGTACATCAGTAAGCATCAGGAACAGGAACATTTGTTACTCCAAAAGCTTATACTTCAGCATCAAATCACTGATTTTATCTTGTGCTTAATATGCATAACAAAAATAACGATCCCCTTCTTTCACACGACAAATCAGCAACACTGAAACCATCTTATGTTCAGGTTCTCTTTGCAGCGTCATTTTAAAGACTGCAAGGGGAACATAAAACTGACATCCAAACCATCTGCTCACCAGCATTTCATCTCTTTTGCTCTAATCTCCTCTCACACAGGAAAATTATCCAGCTGTCTGTCTGAATACATGGACATATAGGATCTCAAACATGCAAGGATTTGTGATAGTCTTTCTGCTGCCAAAAAATTCCTGTGCACATTACCTTGTTAAACCTTATCCCTCTCAGCCACAGAAAAACTACCTATACTGAGAGAGACAGATCATGGAATTTACACTAATAAATGCTGCTCCAATTTCATGTCAACCTTCCTCTAATAAAACATTTTTGGATTTCAACACAAAAAAAACCCATAATAATGTATTTTTAGATGACACTAAAATATTGGTCCTTCAGTCAAACTTAACAGAAACAATGACTGCAGAAATAAAAATAATATTTTACTGAGAAAATACATGAAAAACATAACACAAAATGAATATGACTACTACATCACCAGCAAGATAACAGCCAAACCTGCCTGTGGCTTGTCCAGAATCCTGTCCTGCCTACTTTAAAATAGAAAAGGGCTTACATTAAAGTGATTTATTAATATCTGAAATTCATTACAGTGAAAAAAACCTTTCTAATAGTAGTAAGTAAAGCCTCACTGTCATAGGTCCCATAACCTTATCTTTGTAGCTGTTGCAACCACAAAGGGGGAATGATTTCTTGCCTTTCAGAGGTTCATGTAACATCCCCAGTGGCAGCAAAGAGTTAAAAAACAGACACTCATGCCTTCAGTTTAGAGGCCAAAAATTACTTCACATTCTTGGGAGTAAACTAATTGCCAGATGCATATGAGAGTAGATCCATGTGTAAAAACACAGTACAGAAACATTCCTAATTAATGAAGAGTTGTACAGTCAAAGCACCCATACTGCCCAAGGTTCCTGCGGGACCTACCAAAATATCCATCTCACCCATCTCAGCCAGTAAGTTAGCTGTTTTCAGTCAGTATAGATGCAATTTTGTTAACAACAGGGGTTCGGATTTGGCAGGCAAGGCTGTGATGGCATTAGGTCTGTTTCCAAACAAATGCCAGGGAAGAGAGTGAGGAGGGCTATGCCCCATTGCACTTTTCACAGAGGCACAGTGGTACCATGGCATCAGGCGTGGGGGAGACCCACGCTGGACCCATGGGACAGGATTCACATCAGACCTGGAGGTCAGGTATCAGGTTCCTTAGCTCTGCCCAGAGGTGATGAGAGCTGAGCCGCGACAGAGCACTGCCCCATGCATGGGGGGCTGCCAGCTACATTTCTGTGTCCTGATTCACTGATGGCTGTGAGCCTTTCCACAGTGAGAACCAATGTTCTCATCTCCTCTCAGGCTTTATCTCCTCACTTTGGGCCACCCAGGTGAATGTTCAATAACCTTCTCCAGTGGAAGGGCAGCTTGATCTCTGTGGGGAAAGGCAGTGAGGAGGTAATGTCACAGGTGAGGGAGAAACCTTCCTGAGACACTTCTATCCCCACTGCTTGTACCAAGTTGTTGGCCATCTGCCTTTCTCCTCCATTCATGCTCCCCTCGCCTGCCCAGAGGAGACCCATGGCTTCAAGAAGGGAATGGTGAGAACCTCCTGTGGCTGCCTTTCTCCTCAGGCCTTGTTTTCTGCTTGAATTCACCTGCCTTCGGTTCCTGTTATTCAACAGGACTAAATAACTTGTCATGGCCCTGAATTTTCTCCCTGAGCATGAACTCCCAGGCTATAAGCAAGATGTTTGTACATTGCTTTCCTTACTGTTAAGTTGTGCTAAATTTACCGAGACTGAGCCTGAAGACACTCGCAGTAAGGGATTAGCTGCTCTGCTCGACTGTCTTGTGTATCCCTTTCCTCCTAGTATCTCAGTTTTGTCAGAACCTCTACAAAATTTGTATGCCATCTTTCAGGATGAGCCTGTTTGCCCAGTGTCCCAAGACAACCTCACCTTCTTTTCATTTGTCATCCAAAGATGCTTGAGCAAAGGAACAGCTCAGAGAAAACATTTCTCTTTATAGCTGTGATTGATTTAGCACCATCCACAGAGGCACTAAATGGGACTTGGGCAGGTATAAAAGGAAGAGGTTTAGTTAAGATTAGCACTAGCCTTTCTTGACACAGTGGAAACTGCAAAATCTGCTGGGCCAGATGGTCCTCTGTAGTCCTGCAATCCTCCTCCAGAAGTGTCATTTCCAGGCCCCTGCTCCACTTCAGGTAAGTCAGTCTTGAGTTACCCCTTCCACAGAATTTCACTACTTTCAGTCCCACCAAAACATGACGCCCATGACTCCACTACAAGTGTGAAGTGCAACGATCAGTGGTATCCAAGCAGGCAGAAATCCACCCCAGGCATGAGTGGCAGCAGCAACACCCTTGTCACATTTTTTGCCCTGTGTTGTTGCTTCCAGTAAACTCATGAACTAAATCCTGACCTGACATGCAAGCATAATTTTATCCCATGCTGGGTGTTTTATGAATGTCATCATAAACTCACCTGTGGGAGCACAGTTGTAGCTGCACGAACACCATTGCTATGGCTCTGCAATAATCACAGACTTACACAATAACAGAGGCTGGAAGGCCCATCTGGAGATCACCTAGTCAACTCACAGCTCAGAGCAGTCAGCTGGAGCAGGCTGCTCACAGACGTGTCCAGTCTTGAAGATCTCTGAAGACGTAGACCTCACAGCCTCCCTGGGTGACCCATGCCCTTGTTTGACCACCCTCCTAGGGCACATCCCAGTGAGGTTTTAGCCTTATTTGCCTTGAGGGCATATTTCATGATCAGATCATTGCCCACCAGTGGGCTCTCTGTAGATCTGCTTTTCAGATGGTCAGCCTCCAGCCTTTGCTGGTATCTGGTCTTGTTCCTCCCCAGCACAGGACTTTGTATTTCCCTTTGTGGAACTTGATGAAGAACCTCTCAGTCAATTCCCCAGCCTGTGGAAGTCCGTCTGGATATCAGTACAGCCCTCTGGTACCAAATACAAACACACTGAAATGCTGACACTTATGTAGCTTGCCTTAACGATCCCCACAGGTTACCTGACCGTAACACTGGGCAAAGGAAAATGGCAACATGAGAACAAATGCAACACCAGTTCCCGCTGTCTGTTAAGTTTGGCCTTCTTAATGTCTGTTAGCTCCTGCTTAGCCCATGGAACACATTATATACAAATATTCTGCTTGTGTCTTTCTTTCGCTTGTGTATGTCTCATAGACAGGCTCAGTGGAGCAACTTGGAGAAAATAAGTGTAAGAATAATGGAAAAGGAGGCACAAACCAAAAATATGGAGCTCTGATTTGGGGAAGGATTTTGGCAGAGGCAGGAAAGGAGAGTGGGATGTGTTGACCTTCTGTAGAAGTTGTTGATTGTTACCCAGTAAATGGCAAGTGGTGGCAGAGGATTGCATACTTAATTGTGCCCCTCACAGTCTGTCTCTGAAACAATTAAAATGTCACAGTGTTTATGGCAGAGGCCAATCCTGAAATACAAGCAAATCTAATAGGGCTGGGCAAGTCCAAACATGACTTGTTGGACTCAGTGTCCAAAATCAATCTTCTGGGACAAGCTGGCTCCTCACACCTCTTCATGATTCTTGGTATTCGTTACTTTTTCCTGTTTCTTTTAAATTAAAGCCAGCTAGACAGTTCCTGGGGGTGCAGAGCAAGAGTCAAAATGATGAGCAAATATAAATGCCTGCCAAGGTGTGTGCTGATCTGGCAGGATCCTTGTCCAGGATTTCCACTTCTCTTTCTCTGCTTCAGCAAAACTCATTTCAGTCTAACAGGATTATTCAGTTATTCCAACATGCATGTGCTATAATGGCACCCCAAAGCTGCAGTAAAACTCAGAACTCTAGGAGAAGACCTTGGTCCAGGCCCAGAAAATTTAATAAAGAGAAGTCCATGTGTGTCTCTTCAGTGACAAACTTCCCTAGCAGATTCAGCATGCACTAGCATGAATCATTGCTCAGTGTACTCTGAGATCATGTCATTGGTAGGCAATCACATGATTTCTTAATCCAATATAATGAAATCAATGGAATAATAGGAAGCCCTTTCATTTTTGACAGCACAAACACCAGCTGATTTCATTGTGTTGGCAAGCACAGCTATGAACTGTCAAAACAAAACAAAAAAACAAAACAACAACAACAAAAACCAAACAAAAAAGAGAATTGCTTCAGAATAGAAAAACAGTTTTCTAATAATTTGTCCTAACATTCAGGTTGGGTGAAGATGAAGGTTTAAAAATTCTCTTTTTACTTGAAGTTTCTGATGCCTTCCTCCCTCTTTCACACATGCACATGCACTCACACATTGTGTTTCTGCTCGTCATCTCACTATTCCAGAGTCTGAACATGACACATAGAAGTTGTAAATGTAAATCTAAAAGCTATTAGAGATGTTTGATGTCCTGTCTCTCAGCTGAGACACAATGGTGATCAGATATGTAAAAATGTCTTCTCTTCACCTAAATGACTTGCTTTCTTATCAAAGTGCTGAGGAGAGGAGTTTTGGTGTCTGTGATAAGAACATTCCTTTCAGTCCTGGAAGAACTTTCCTGAATACTGTATTTTCTGAAATAGAAAGAGCAGCTCACGCAAAGGACATGGCCGTGGGAGCCAGCAGACTGTGTATCAAGTGCAGAGGAGTCCTCACTGAAACAGGGGAATAATTATATAGTGCAGAGGAAACGTGGTGCTCCTGTCATTCCCCACTAGCTGCAAGGAAGCAGAATGCCCCTTTGGCATCCCTCTGCTGGGAATGACACTGCATGCTGCACTACTCTCCAAACCCAGGATGACATAGTCTTCCCAAGACTCTACTGTGAGAAAGTAGAAAGAAAATACTAAAACTCTTTTCTTCTTAGACATAAGGAAAAAGACAGGAAAATCAGAGCACTTGTTGTCAGCATTCTTCTGCTTATAGAACCTTCAAAAACATTAAAAAAATTCTTCTAACACTGCCAAGGAAACAATCCAAGAAGAAACACAGGCTACTATTAAAGCCGTCACATGAGTTATGCCAGCCACCTTGATATAATGGCACAGGATCCAAGCCCTTAAGCTGGGCTTTTTCCCCAAGATTTCTTCTTCCCTTATGATTTCAGCCTTTAAAGGCATCCTAGAGTGCACCTTACATCATCACAGGCACACTTTGAGATAAACCATCCCCCAAGTTCCAGGCAGGAGAGAACAATGTCTGTGAATCAGATAAACTTAACTAGATTTGTGGTACCTCTTCTCCCCACAGCCACCACAGCAAGGAGATTTCATTTCATGGGGTAATCTGGTGAAGAAGGCTTGGATCAAATGGAAGGCCAATGCATCTGCTGCAGAAGTGTAATCTGATAACAGCAAACAAGGGCATCCTTTCTGAGATGCCCTATGACAGAAATAGTCCTGTGCTTGATGATTTGTGAGAGGTGAGGCTCAGGAGACAGCTGAAGTCACTGGACAGAGAGTTTGACACTTGACAGTGCGTTTGGCACTTGACAGTTCTTAGTACGGAGCAGTAGGAGAGCAGGACATGCCTCTAGGGACACACATGAAAGCTGCACAGTGCACCTTATGTGTGGGGTGTTAGGATGTTATCTGTGGGATGTTAGGATGACAGGGTCCAAGCTGTTCCGTGTCAGTGTCTGTTTAAAACAAATGAGTGTTGTATATCCTCTCACAGTGATTGCCTCACAAGCTGTTGTTGATAGGGAAATGTCAGCGTGCTGTGTCTGAGTTAGCTTTCGGAGGGCTAGCTGAGTCCTCTGGCACCAGAAGCCCAAAATACATTTGGTGTGCGTGCTTAACTTACAGCATGGCTGTTCCAGGGCAGTGTATGTTGATAAATAACTTTCCCATTGTTTCACTGGTTACACTGCTCTCAGTATTTGGCTTGGCTTTTGTTTTATGTCCCAGTGCCTTTAAAGCCTGTCTAACGGAAAACGCATAGCACTTTCCTGCATCTAATTTAAAAGAGCCTTTTTTGCCCATACTTCTGTGAACGTCCCACCTCCCCAGTGATTTTACATGTCCTGTCTTACCTATAGAAAAATACTTACTGTTACAGCTTCCAAAATAAAATCTTAAGCAGAAGATGTAAAATTTTATCATTTTATATATAAAATAACCTATATACAAATCCTGTCTACAGGACCGCTTTATGGACAGAAAAAAAAGGTTGACATGTCCAGCTCGTGTCAGAAGCAGTGCTTTGTGCAGGCTGTGCTCAGAGCTGGCCCCTGGCAAAGTGCATGACACCGCTGATGTCACAGGAGGTGCTCCCACAGCATTCCTGCAGGACTCCACAAATTAACTGCTTACCGTTGTAAGCTGCCTGCCACCAGTGGGGAGCATCCTGCCCCATGGGGCTCCCAGGCTGTGCTGAGGTCTGCACTTGGCAGCAGTGGTGAGATGCTGCTCATACCACACTCCTGCCTGCTGCTGATGCTGCTGCTGCTGCTGCTGCTGGAGGCTGAGGTCAGGGAGAGCCAGAACCTCTGCCTTGGGCTGAGCAGGAAGTTTTCAGCTACCTGAGCCCTTGGGCACAGCTTTGGAGGCTCTTACGCCCCTAGCTCCAGGGTCACCTACATACCCCAAAAAGGACATTCATGCTCTTCATGTGGAGTGACAGTTGGCATGGCAGACAAAAATCATAGCTTTAGGACTTCCAGATCCTGATCATCCTACCTGGTGACTTTCCATGGAGGTAGGGAAACCTGAACTATCCATGTTACTTGGGCAGATTTAAGTCCAGATCCTATGGCTCTCAGTCTCACCAGGACTGACTGGGAACTGGGAACTGGGAACCAGGACCCTGGAAGCTCCAGCATCCTCTCTCTAGGGTATCTGGGAAAGAAGATGGACATTTGGGAGTTTAGGGCCCTGCAACTGCAGGAGCTGTGGCTCACTGGAAACCACTGGGCAGGCCGCCAAGAAGTGAGGAGGTCATCCAGCATCCTGGCAAGAGAAGAAAAGAACCCATCAGCACCCCAAGGGCTGTCCCAGTGATTTGCTGGGATTCTGCAGCAGTGCCTTGCTGTAGGTGAGTTGCCTGCACAACACATAGAGGGGTGAGCCCGGGGAACTAAGAAGATGGACCTCTTCTTCCAAACATTAAGAATTACAGTCTTGCAGGTATCCCAAAGCAAGACACAGGAGACACCTAAAACAATGCTCCCAGAATGTGTTGGGGGGTGTTTCTGTCCCCCCATCTTGGGGGGCCTACCATGCACTGTCTCACTACACTGTCCAGCGCATAGTGACGCCTGGTGCCAAGACAAGGCACTCTACATGGGAGACCAGGTTGCAGATGCCTCTCCCTGTGCTCTTGCATAGCCTGCACTTCTCCATCAGCTGCTCTGCGCCTTCTGGAGCAGACCTTCTAGAGCAGACCTTCTAGTGGAGGTCTGAAATTGAATCCACTCTTTTCTCCTGAGTAAGGGAATATTTCCATCCATGTTTCCTGCATGGAGGTAGGCCCTTTTCACCTCTTGCAGAGCTGTGCCAGGGTTCGTGCTCTGTTGCACCACCTCCAGCTTCCATGGACTCAGCACTGCACAGCCTGGCAGCTGTTGACACCACTGCAGTGGTACTTTCTGCCCTGAGGCTGGAAAAGTACCTGGAGTTCTTTGGAGCCTTACAGTTGCAAGGCTGAGGTCAAGATGTATTTGGCTTGCTGACTTTTTCCATTCCTGAAGAGGCTGCTGTTCAACATCTCCAGATGCTAGGTCTTTCTTAGAGAGACAGCTCCAGACGGGAGACTGTTATTCTTCTCAGGTCTGTTGGACCTGTAGGAGAGAAAGGGAATCTGCTCAGTGAAAAACTGAGGTTTGCTGACTGGTTGCTGAAAAGCCTCTAGATACATTCAAACTTTCAATAGACCTTGGAGTAGGATATGACTTACCAAAAAAAACCCAAAAACCTCTATTCTGCATCCTTTACAAGGTGCTTTGCACACAAATTGACACAATCTGTCATAAAACCAAGGGCTTGATTCAAATGGAGAACACACAAGGTAAAATTATTTCTGTTGTTTATTCTTCCCTGGAATTTTAGGCAGGAGCAGCCTGAATTTCTTACAGGATGTAGACGGATAACAGTACTCACAGTCTCCTGTTTCACACTGGGTGTAGAGTGCCTACTCTGATACTTCTAGGCATCTCTGTTTCCCTGAGATAAGTTTTAGTCAGTTCAGTATAATGCATCACTAAGAAAGTCTGACCCTCAGTCAACATGTCACTGCTGTGCTTGGCAGTGGCCAAGTGCCAATGGCTGACAGTCATGCAGGCATCCTATCTATCAGCCACGTGTGAGAACTCCCCACAGACCTAACAAGGAGGTGACTTGTGGAGGAACTTGTTTTCGCATGGTTGTCATTTTGTTGGAAAGAAGACTTCCTATAGTTGCAAAACTTCACTGAGACCAGGTTGGTGGTGGTGTACATGAAAGGAGGGGACAAAGAGAAGGAGAGGGTCGGAGCACAAAAGCAAGCTTCAGTCCCTGAGCCACAGTGGGGATGCTGCTACTTGGCAAACCATGGGTTGGGAATATTCATGGTGAAGAGTTTGGATTGCCCTCCAGTGGCCATATGGAATTTCAGATCTCAGCATAGGTCAAAGGCAATGTCAAGAGAAAAGAAATCTGGAGAAAGAAAAAATCTATAACTAGAAGCAGCCTTGTTGCATATTTTACAGCATGGTGGTATCTGTAGCACCATCATGGCAGTACATTTATAACAGATATTTAACATTCGCCTTCTTCCTTTCTAATCTTAACTTCCACACCGTCACTCTCCAGTGATCATGCAGACCTTCACAGCTGTCACCAGCTGAGCACACAGCTTCTGGGACCTTTGTTGGCAGACCAGGGTGGGACAACTGTGTACATAATGCCGAGGTCAGCAGCCAGTGTTGTATCCAGAGAGACATACCAAACAGAATTACATACAGGAGAAAAAACAGTCCCCTTAAAAGTCCAAGGCAAATCACCAATAACAACTTTCATATAAAATCCAGTAGAGAACACATCTGAGTCAAATTTGCAGTCAAGGTCTCTTCTCATCTCTCATCTCTTGATCTTGCTGGCAATGGTAAGAGGAAATATGGATGTTAATACAGCAATCCTGTTCTGGTTATGTGCTGCTGTTCATCTTTCTTCCCTCTCTAAAAGTAAACGTCAGGCCTCTATAGGCCAACTTCACTGGGTATGAAAGAAAGACAAGTTTGGCGAGCTCAGGGATTGGGTTTGGTTTTTTCCTGGGACAATCCTTGATCCACATCCATTTTGGCTGAAGCCTCAGCTTTTATCTTTTGGCTACACATCTGGCCCCTGAGAATTTTTCTGCCTCTTGAACATCATTCCTGAAGGGTATTCCAAGACCAGACCCTTGGCAAGAACAGTGCAGAACAGGGTGGGAAGACCGTGTGAAGGGAAATCAGCTCTTGGTGCATCCTGGGTTCATTCATATTTACTTGGTAAAATCTTTCCAGAAAATGCCTTCTCTCTTGCTGTGCTGCTGCAGGTCTGGTTCAGCTGAGTGACTAATGAGCAAGGCAGAAAACTCTATCAGTTGTAGCTCAGAGACCTGAATAATAGTCAGAGTGATACCTTCTCCTCGGAGGACAGAAAACTATTTGACACCTGGACAGCATATGAATCTTTCCAGATGAAGCCTTTGATATCTAAGAGTTGATTGTAGTCTAAGGCCCTGGTTCAACAGAAATTTAAGCCACATAGAGACCATAAAACACAGAAATACAGGGCTGGAAAGGATCTTAGGAGAACATCTTCCCCATCCCATGCACAGAGGCAAGATAACTATATTTTGGCCTCTCCTGGTAGATATATGTTTGATCTGTCCTTAAAAATTTCCAGTCATAAGAGTAACAAGTCTTTCTGGTGTTATCCTCCAGTCCTGAATTTTCCTAAGAGTAAGTGGTGTTTCTTAATGCCTAACCTAATCATCTTTGCCATAAATTAAAACACTTCTGCCCACATCCTGATGGACACAATTCATAATAGTCTTTCACAGTAATGTTTAGAGAACTGGAAGTCTTCTATTATGTCCCATCTCAAGACTTTTTTTTCTAGATTAAAAGAAAACCAAAAACAAAACACAATACATCAGTTCCTTGAACCTTTCCTTACAGGTCTTTTTTTCCAAACTTCTCATCATCCTTGTTGGTCTCCTCTGGCTTTTCTCCAGCTAGTCTCCATCTTTCATCAAGTGCATGGCCCTGAAGCAGACACAGTGCTCCAGTAAAGACCTCATCCACAGTGAGTAAAGTTGAAAAATTACCTCCTGTGGATTACAAAACACATCTGTTACTAAATGCCAGTACAAGACTGACTGTGAGTTTTTTCCACTTTCTTTAAAATATCCTATTGTTAGGTTATTAATTCAAGAATTGTAAGTCCTTACGGACACATCGTCAGCTTCACCTTCTGTCCTGTAGTACTGTTTAAATATGTCATTAAATCAAAACCTAAATTGGAAGTACATTCATGGAAATGAATCATAGAATCATTATGGTTGGAAAGGACTTCCTGGGTCATCAAGTCCAACCTTTGTCCTAACATTTCTCTAACCACTACACCGTATCCTCAAGCGCCACATCTAATCGTTCTTTAAACACCTCCAGGGATGGTGACTCCACCACCTCCCTGGGCAGCCTGTTCCAGTGCCTAACTACCCTCTCAGTGAAGAATTCCCACCTAATATCTAATCTAAACCTCCCCTGGCGCAACTTGAGTCCATCCCCCCTCGTCCTATCATTACTAATTTGAGAGAAGAGACCAACACCAGCCTCGCTACAACCTCCTTTCAGGTAGTTGTAGAGGGCAATAAGGTCTCCTCTCAGCCTCCTCTTCTCCAGACTAAACAAACCCAGTTCCCTCAGCTGCTCCTCATAGGGCATGCTTTCCAGCCCTTTCACCAGCTTTGTTGCCCTCCTCTGCACTCGCTCCAGCACCTCGATGTCCCTCCTGTACTGTGGTGACCAAAACTGGACACAGTACTCAAGGTGCGGTCTCACAAGTGCCGAGTATAGGGGTACGATCACCTCCCTACTCCTACTGGTCACACCGTTTCTGATCCAGGCCAGGATGCCATTGGCCTTCTTGGCCACCTGGGCACACTGCTGGCTCACGTTCAGATGGCTATTGACCAACACCCCCAGGTCCTTTTCCGCCAGGCAGCTCTCCAGCCGCTCCTCCCCAAGCCTGTAGCGTTGCTGGGGGTTGTTGTGACCCAAGTGCATGACCCGGCACTTGGCTTTGTTAAACTCCATACAACTGAGCTCAGCCCATCTCTCCAGCCTGTCCAGATCCCGCTGCAGAGCCTTCCTACCCTCAAGCAGACCCGACACTTGTGCTTAATTTTGTGTCGTCTGCAAATTTACTGAGGGTACATTCAATTCCCTCATCCAGGTCATTGATGAATATATTAAACAAGACGGGTCCCAAAAGTGAGCCCTGAGGGACACCGCTTGTGACTGGTCGCCAACTGGATTTTACTCCGTTCACCACCACCCTCTGGGCTCGGCCATCCAGCCAGTTTCTAACCCAGCCAGGAGTCCTCCTGTCTATGCCATGACCTGCCAGCTTCTCCAGCAGAATGCTGTGGGAAACGGTGTCAAATGCCTTCCTGAAGTCCAGGTAGACAACATCCATTGCCTTGCCCTCATCCACTAGGCGGGTCACCTGGTCATAGAAGGAGATCAGGTTGGTTAAACAGGACTTGCCCTTCATGAACCCATGTTGGCTGGGCCTGATCCCCCCATTGTCCTGCACTTGCTGTGTGATCACCCTCAAGATGAACTGTTCCATAATCTTTCCCGGGACCGGGGTCAGGCTGACAGGCCTGTAGTTCCCTGGGTCATCCTTCCTGCCCTTCTTATAGATGAGTGTCACATTGGCAAGTCTAATGAATAGTGTAATAAAATCAACACAGAGCAATGTCAGGACCAAGTCACAGAATGAGTACTGGTGTACTTAGACTTTGAGAGCTAATATGCCTATTATGTACTGACTGCTTTTGGTAGAAATTTGTGGAGTCCTGGGCAGGTATCACGTGTATTCATATTTTTATTTACGAGCAGCTCCCTCACCTAACTTTATAAGCATCTGTAAGAGAAAGTTTGTAAATTTTGTCCCAATCCTGAACAGGCAGGGTTTAGAGAATGTATTTATGGATCACTCAAGGGTGTGGATGTACAGGTAATGACAGTAACTTAAGAAAATAGGCACCAAAAACTTGAAAATATAGTTCCTGGTTTTGACTTAAAATGTTTTTGTCTCCTATTCATGCCTAGTGCAGTAGGTATTTGATATACAGAGAGTAGAGATGCTGAATGCTGTGAGTGGGAACTGCCTGAGATGATTCTTTCAATTTAAATTCTGTAAGAAGTTGCTATCCCTTAACCAGTGAATGTTTGCTTATTCCTGCTTTATGAAATAATATTTGACTGTCTAGAGGTTCAGTAAGTATTGTTGTGTAACTGATTCCATCTCAGTCAGTAAACTTCAAAGTAAGATTTCTATAAAACTTGCTAACACATGGAGTGCACCCAAAAATATTTGGTTATTTTTTTTCCAGATAAGATATTTTTAATATGCTAGCCGGCAAAAGCAGCCACAAAAGACACAGCAGGTGTTTGTAAGAACTATGGAAATCACATAGGGAAAAAAAAACCCAAAAAACCTTTGTCTTTGTTATTATACTCATATGATTTGTCCCCAAAGAGAAAAAGTAAAGCATAGACCTAGGAAAGCCTGTAAAGACAAGAGGAGTGAATGAATCTAGACTCTTCAGCTAGACCAAGGAGGGAGAAGTTTTGTAAATCTGTCCAAGAGAAGATCACTGGTGACCCTGACTATTTAGACATATGACTCATACATAAAAGGATACTTGAACCATCAAGAAACAAAAGCTTAATCATCTGTTTCTCTTTACTCTCTCTTCCCAGAAAGAAAGAAAGAAAGAAAGCCTTGCAGTGATTTCAACCCCCTCCCCCATTCTATTAATATAAAATAAAGCACCATCCTTTGACTGGGAAAAATGGATAGCTTCTGGTTTACAGTAGCAGATAGTAAAAGGGGTCCCTGGGCACTGAAAGAGGGGTATAGGATTACTTAAATATCTCTGTGGACTCACACAGTTTGCAGGTTTGACCCGGGCTGTAGACTGTGCTCTGCATCCTCTATATGGCTAATGTGACAGCACTGCCTTGGCACCAAGAAATGCCAAATACAGTTTGTGCCTTTGGCTGAGTCTCATCTCTTATTCCAGCCTTTCACTGAAGCTGGGCAGAATTTCACATAGCTGAGGCATACAGATTTATCACTTCTCATCTACCTCCTGTCACAGGACTGTTTGGTCTGCTACACATTAGAAATCTCATCTTCTGTTATCCGGGTTGTGCTATATCACATGAGCCCTTGGTTGCTGAGATGAGCTGTGAATAAAAGTAGGTAACTGGTCTGAATCCTCACTTCCTTCCAAGTAATGCAAATTGGAAGACCTATCTTAGATCCTACACACTGACAGTTAAAAACAGAAAGAGATTTGTCCTTTTCTAACTAATTTGGGCTCTGGCTTCTTTGCAGAGGTCTTTCTTTGCTCAGAGTCAACCTTGGCAAGCACCACAACAAACTCAACTCATGAAATTCACTCTAGAGATCAAACTCTTGTGTCCTTGTTCCCATGCAGAGAGTAGATTTGATCTGCAAGTCCATGTGACAGCTAAGCAAACACCTCACATCTCTTGCAGGGCAGATTTGTTTTTTCTAGCTGGGATAACCTTCCCCACCTGCCACTTGCAAGCTGGAAAGTTTGGCACCATAAATTGTGGAGGAGCTGTAAGTATTTCAGTCTCTCTCTTTCAGCAAAACTGTGGTGGAATATTTCAGCACTACTGACACCATATCTTTCCCCCAGCTATTACTAATCAAAGCCACAACGTTTTGGAAAAATCTGAAGAAAATGATTGTATCATGATACTGTCCATCAGTTCTGCCTGTTACTGTAACAGAAATTTGCAGCTACCTACCAGTAGCATTGATTTGTTCAGGAGGTAGTACTGAAAGACCTCTTTAAAATAGACTAACCCAAACATGGTACACCATTAAAAGAAAAATCCAGCACATTAGTCATACCAATTGTTTCTTCTCAAAAAAGAGTAGATGTAGTATCTCTGGCAAATAAGGTAAATGATGCATGTAAGGTCTGATTTAAGATATAGAAAAGTCAAAGGCTTTCAGGACTCTGTCAGGCTTTAGATAAAAGTCCTCACACTGTTCCACAAACAACAGGGGAATAGCTGGGGTCCCTGCTATGCACTGCCATTTACTGTGCCAGTCTCATTTAGTGACTTACATCTGCCTTCCCTCTAGCTATGGAAAATTTTGACCCCATCGGTCTAAAGACCACATCATGATGTTTCAGCACATCTTGGATAGAATACGGTCCTGCATTTATTATTGTGACTTACATTAAAGGCATCTACTTCCCTTGGAGCCAGTGGGAGCTTGGGCTTGGTTTCAGTTAAAAAGGGATGAAACATCAGTGTTTCCTCACTTCTTTTTCTTTTTCCTGAAGACACACATCCATGTGCTTGTGTTTTATTTACTTTTGGTTTGTTTGGGGAGTTTGTTTGTTTCCAAGGGAATACTAAGCAAGAGAGTAACAGTCATTTACTAGCCCATTCTCACAAGTGCTGTCACTTCCATAGTCATACCAGGCAATCTGCCTGTACCACCACAGTATACTGATCCTAAATGTATGCTACAATGAAACTTGTTGCTGTTAATGCTTTCATGGTATCTATAATAATAAGGTTAACCTGCAGAGGGTTAATACCACCTTTTGTGACTCAGTTTTCTTGTACTTTGCAACATCTCTTCTCATAGTCCCCACTTCTACCCCATCTCCATTTTCCCCAAGGTAGAACAGTGTTCAGTGTGTGGCTACTCAGCAGTGCTAAATTAACAACTAAATTAAGGAGTTGAAGTTTAAGAGATTAAGGAAGAAGAAGTCTCTCTGCCCCCAGCATCCTCCATAAACTGTCCCACATCTATCATGAGATCTGATCTGGAAATCAGGGGTCGATGGAGAGACACTGACCTGCCTTGCCTCTGTCAGTCTCTTGAGTGACATTGGTTCCTTATCCAAAAAGTTTAGGAGTGTTATGGTACCTGGTGATACTGTGATACCTTTATCAAGCATCAGTACTGTGAAAGATTCAATGCATATCCACAGGAACACAGATGTGAACACCAGGCAACTGGGGAGAGTTAAAAACAATTTGTTCTTATGACCACGTGTGAGCTCAGGTGACTGTCCTGTGGAAGCTGAGCTGCTTTCCTTGCAGGAGACTTAACACAAACTCCTGCTACACATGTGGGGGCCCAGCAGTGGGACTCCTGTGAGCTCCTTCCATCTTTCATCCAGGGAGGATGGAGTTCAGTCATCGATAATAACAGAGTAATTGGACTCAAGTGTCACTTCATTATGCTGAGCACCTTTAAAAAGGCATTAATGCTGTGATCAGACAGTTCAGCCACTGAATTTTCAGCAGGTAGCAAAGTTTTGGGGTCATTTATAAGTTTGACCTAGTCACCTCAGCATGAAAGACTTTATTTATTCTGCACAATCTAGCTTTCTATTTCATATGATTTATGAAGGGCATTTTCCTCTGAGTGCATATTTGAAAGGGTGTGTTCACCATAGATGTTGTTTATTAACATTTCTGCATTCCTGTCAGCTTTTTATCTCCTCCTTGCAACTAAATTGACAAGAAATACAAAGAGTAATTTATGGGCCTACTAGAAACAGTAAGGCAAAGATTTCCAAAACAAGAAGATTCAAGTCTGACCCCCTTACCCATCAGATTACTATTTTCAAACTGTATTTTCCCACTACACTTCATTGCAACTTAAAGATGACAAAACAGCTGTTTTCTGTTACATTTAGTTATTCTGTTTCAAAGCTTTTTTTTTTTATGATGGTCACAGAAAAATATTTTTCAGAAATTCCATATACATCAGGAAACACTGTGTTTTAAACTGCAGTTGAAAAAAATAATGCTTTCCTTCTACATTTACAGACAGTTCAACACAGTTCCTGTCCCTGTATAATTAGTCTGTTACTGGTTCTTTTTATTTCTACTCAAGAGCTCCCATGAATTAATCAAACCAGACCACCTCAGCCATCAGGCGGTTCCCTCCTTCATTTCTTCAGTAGGCTGAATCCAGTCCCACTACTCCCCAAGAGACTCCCAATTCTCTTTTGAAGTCAGTCCTTAACTGAAAAGCATGAACCCAGAAAATGGAACAGACCAAGTAGGATAGCAAGGTCAGAATCATGTATAACTCTACTGAAACAGAGGTTAAGATGATGTTTGTAAGATTTTACTTTCTTTTAAAGTTTTAATATGCAAAAAACCAGTATAATGACATCTTGTGTGCCTGGCTAATGCTCTGTACAGCCTGGTTTATATTACTGCTCGAAGTATGAATCATATAAGTGTCACACTTACACTGAAGTGTTTGCCTCAGTGCAGTGTCTGCATCACACCATAGTTTGCTTTTACAGGGCTGAAAACTAGTTTTGGCACTGCTGTTACTATGCTTTGCAAGGTTATAGCTTGAAGATGTACAGATAAATTGCAAGAAGATTTAGGAGACAAAAAAAAACCTGAAGAAACAGTCTCCTCAAACAGAAAAGCAAATACTGAGTTTGATAGTTCAGATAAACTCTCAATACAACTGTAAAATGTTTTATGTTTGCACTTCAGATATTTAGGTACATGTCCCTCAGTGGAGATCCTATAGCTTCTTTACTCTTTCAATGAGCTATAAGAGATCTTATCCAAAGTCCAGAACAGTCAGTGGAAAAGCTCTCACCAACTTTGCAAACACCTTAGGTAAGCATATAGGTACACTGAGGGACTGCTTTCTTTATTTCTGTTACAGTCCCCTTGATAGGACACTGAGAGCTACAAAAATGAGGCCCACAGTGGCTGTTCTTCTGAGCCCAGTCCTTTAGCATGGCTTCTTTCACCATCACTCACACCCGTATGCAAGAAGGCCCAACCTTGCACAGCCTTTGCACGCCAGCCTTGCATGCTAGCACAGCCTTTGCCAGGAAGGAGGTTCTCCTACAAAGTAACAGCCCTTCACAGCCTTGTTGAAAGGAATGGGTCAGCATAGAAAGCTGTAGCCCAGCAATTCAAACTTGGGAGAATCAAGTAGCACTATGATGGTGCAGGGAAGTGGCACTGCAAAGATTTTTCTTATACCAAACCGGGCTGAAAGAGCAGGCAAGTTTACAGCAACATGATGGAGAGTGTGAAAGTGATCTTGGAAAGGCTTTGGGACTTGAGAATGGAGAGGTTTACAGCTAGGAAGGTAACTGGGACAAAATGCAGTACGAATATGCCTGAATAACAAGATATTGTTTTTTGATAAGATGGCTGTCTTTCAGATAGAGGAATACAAGTCAGTCAAATCTCTGTGTCCATGTATCAATGGGAATTATTGACTAAAACTGTGAAAATGGGGACCAGTACAGAAAAGACTAGGAGATGAGAACATCCCTGGGACAAAGGGTTCTCTGTCAAAGAAATTTAATGAACCGGGACAGTTTTATCAGGAATGATGCTAAGCATCAATTCAGTATGATCACTGACAAAGAAAATGGGAACATTCTGTAGTATTTATTGGTGTAAAAAAGCTGTGGGTATTATCAGCACAGAGAAGGCTTGTGATGCCATACAGATTGAACCAAGTGACCTAGAGGGCCAGGCTAATAAAACAAAACAAAGTTTAATAATTTACAAAATTCAAGCTTATGAACATGGGGAGAAGTTACCCAAGTTTTTGCAATTGTCAGGAGTCCTGACAGCTGAACACAAGCAGGGAAGAAGGCCTGTGTGTATAGGTCTCATGCTGACCAGAGCTCTGATCCAGCTCTTTGCATTCAGCTGGGTATGAGAGGGAAAAAAGCATGCACAAGACAATGCAGGAAAAGGATTTTCAAAAAAGGCAGGTAAAGAATAGTGCCCACTGGACATGAATAGCCCTGGGGAAACTTCACAGGGTTGCTGCATGCAGCTTTCCTTGGCCATGTTTATATTGAAGAAATAGACTGAGTGAAGATGAAGCGTAATCACGGGATTACTGGGGAGACCATTTTAAGACTCCAGACTAGACAAGTCTGTCTTTTCATTCAAAGGAAAACCAAGGCTGAGAACAGACATGACTGTTCTTTGTCGATGCAGTAGTAGAGTAAAAGCCCTCACTCTGGAAATCATGAGCCCATCCCTCACTACTTGGGGAGCCCTGTGCTGAAGCAGTCTCCAAATAGGTGCAGTGAGGACAAGAAGTCTCCCCACTTCCTGGACTTGGATAAGGGCTTGAAATCAATTATACAATGGTTGTAAATAAGAGGACCAACCTTCATGACACAGGAAATTTTTTCCAGGCCCCCTTGAGCTGCAGAGGAAGTGCCAAGAAGTCAACAAAACTTAGAAAGATATGGATGACACATGCTTACAGAATGGAAAATGGAAGACAGAAAAGACCATTAAAATACAAGGAGGAAGCCCTCAGGTACAGCAGTGGTCTATAACAAGTAGTATTTGCTTGTGAGAGTTCTATGCATATAAAGCTACACACACTTAAACCCCCCACACTTTATCCCTCGATTTTAAGATTAACTCAAAATATTTAATAAGACAATTAAAAATACTATTTCTTTCCACCACAGCAAGCACACATCCTCACCATGCAGTCCAGAGCCTACGTGGTGGTACCAGCTCCCAGCATCACTTTCCTCCTGTAGGTAGCCAACATCCCTCAGCACAGCCATCTGCAGCTCATTATCTCTGCGAAGAGGAAACGGAGCATTATGCTATGTTGAACTATGTCCCTTAATGTCTAGTGTAAAGAAGAAGAAAGTGAATACAAATTGACTGCAAAGGAAATCCAGAGAAAGGAAAAAAGCAACAATACTGAATTTATTAAACTTGACCTTTTTTTGTCGGTTTGCTTTTTTTTTTCTTCAATTTACAAAAATTTCAAAAATCTCCAGGAAAATGTAATGGGCCAGGCTGCATTTGTTCCACTCAGATAACAAGCTTACTAAAAACCCATATGAAATAGCGCAGAATGAAGCTTTGGCTTCACAGGAAAATCTCATCACTGTTTGATAAAGAAATCACTAAACAATCTGTGCATGGTGCTTCAGTATTTTGCTTTAAATCTGGTTTGTCAAGGAGGAAGGGCAGGAGCAGAGTTTCCTGACAGGTTACTCATTGCTGTCAAGAGAATAGAAATCAATGTTTGCAAATCTACAGTGTGCTGAAAGGAGATATTTACTGAACTGAAATAAAAGGTTAACTGCCAAGGACTATGATTTTCTTTCAGGATATTTGTATTATCTACTGATCATAGTCCAGGTCTGAATTTGAAAATAGTCACACATGCAATGAGTTTAGTACATTTAATAACAGCTGATCAGTTTGTTGACCTGGGCTGATTATGCACAAGTTTTAGACCCAAACTCAGAGTAACTGTGTCATTTTCTTGGTCAGACAGAACTGTGAGGTAAGAATTGTCTATGATGGCAAACCTGCACAGAGAAGTGCATATTGGAGTCCAAAGGGCGCTTGGCTCTTCCATGTTATCAAGCCTTACTTTGGCAAGATTTTCCACTGGATAAAAAAAACCAGGTTCCCATATGCCACCCCTGCCCTGCTGGCTTCTGTGATGCCATGGGCACAGTGTTCACAGGGGCTGGAAGGACAGGTAGGGACCTACAAAGATGCGATGGCAATACCACAGTTTGACATAATGGACCAGCTTAAACAGGGAGAGGGCTATAGTGCGGGATGAGTTGTTCCAGACCTCCTCATGAGGAGACACACACTCATACTATGGGGCTAGCAGTGAGTAGGGAATAGCTGCCCATGGTGGGTGGTGCACAGGCATCAGTGGATGGAGCGCCAGCTGTGTAGCACTGGGCTCTGGGCTACCACCTCACACAGCAGCCAGGCACTGTCCTCATTTATTGACACCTTTGAGAGAGGAGCAGGATTTTACCTACATTCTAGTGAGAAACTATGTGCCAGCCTTGCCTTGAGAGACCATAAAATAAACTGTAATTACACAACTGTGATTCATCACACAGCATACTCCCTATGCCAAACACCTTGGCAGCAGTGCCAGCTATCCAGGAATGAAGGTTGGACAGTTATGAGATCAAACAAAAAATAGGTGCAATGTATCATCCAAAATAGTGACATTCTAAATTTCTTTATGTGGCCTCATGACTGTCTGTCTCTCCATGGAGGAAAGTCCTATAGTTCACTACTTAACATGTACCCTGGCTAAACAAACAAACAAACAAAAAAATCTGTGTTTGTAACTTTTAATTTTCAGAATGGTTTTTGATTTTGCTGTTTTTTCTATCTTTTCTTTCTCTCTTTGGCTAAAGAAAACAAAAAAATAGAAAAAAGATCTTGTCTGATGAAATTTAAAAAGTAAATCAAGGCTGCATTTTTCATACAGCTTTTTCTTTGGAAGATTTGGATACTGAGATTTCAAGAAAAGGACCTATTTCCACTGAGAAAAAGAGACTGGGATTTTTTCCTTTTGAAAAGTTTGAATGGGCTTCATAAATTACTTCTCAAAGAGGTAACCAGATAAACATAGAAACATGCTTTCCAGATCATATTTACAATGACTTCTTTCTAAAACTCATGTACCACTGTAAGACTGTCTAATGCATTAGTGCCTGGGGACAGGGTGGAAGTGAGTATTGGTGTGTACCTTAGTCACAGAAGGAAAATATCCCCTTCAATATTTTTTGCATTTACTCAAAAATACTTAAACCCACCTTGATTCTCTGCACTCCATTCATGCCAAGAAGGCAGCCAAGAACTAGAACTCAAGGATATTCTTTTCTTCTTTCCAATTAGCATATTTCCCCACTCAAAAGGGGGGGAAAAAAAAAAAAATCTCATCAGTCTGTGGACTTCCAGGAAGCACTGGGATTAAATTATAGTTGCCAGGGTCCAAGCTCTGTTTCTTTAGTCACTGGCAAGAAGGGGGCTATTTTACATCCTTATTTACATAACTAATACATAGAGGAGACTGCTTAGCAACCTCATATCAAGCAGCGTGAAACTCACCTTCCTAAAAAGAGACTCACTAAGATGTGATGCCATCACTTAGCTCTGATTTAGTGTGTATTAAAAGGGGAAATTATGACTGTACTTCATGTTACACAGAGATTTTTATCATGTTCTCTAAAGGTTTCAGATGCTTTAAAGGTACATATTTATTTAATGTTAACGATCCACTTTTCTACTCAAGAAGTCTTTTATCTGTTATTTCCTCATAAATATTTTATTATGCTAAAAGTATACTAAATTATGTTGCATTTTCACTAATTCTGTTTCTTCAACAAGGAGCTCTTAGATAATACAAAAGTGGCTTGTCTTGGGTGAAAGGAGACTGAGGTCAAATGCAAGAAAGAAATTATACAGGCTCTAAGATGTTGCCTCAAAGTGAACTCAAATGTTACAACTGCCATCTCAAAGTTTATCCCCTGAAGGGATGAGCCAGCAGCCACTGCCTTCTCTAGGGAGCTTAATGCAGAGGTGGTTCATATGCAAAGGACAGCGTTCTGTTACCTGAAACACGATAACCAGTTTGCACCGTATTACACCTGCTCAGTATTAAACTGGGCCCATCTGAGCGTGAGACAAAAGCAGGGAGAGAAAAAAGAAAGCTTGATGGCCTCCCATGCCTGACTGCAGCCACAAACAGTGAGGGCAACTCTGGGCTCAGGCACTCCCTGCCAAAGTGGATTTGGTCTTGCAGGTAGTTGATGGGCAGAGAGGGAAGCAACTGGTTCTGGCTTATGCCCAAGGTCAAACCAGTCTCTCCCAAGACACCTCAGTAGCTGCTTGCTGGTTTATAGCTGCCCATGGTGAAACCCCATCTCTCTTTCTACTTTAAGTTTTAATTTAAAAGTCATTCAAGCTGTTTGGAGAGGCACCTGGCTTTCCATACAAGTTACTAAAATAGTTTCTTCACATTTTTTTCCTTCCCCCTGAAGCCAGCAGGTGACATCTGGAAAACATACAAAACAAAGAGCAAGCTGTAATTTCAAAAAAAGTATTAACTCCACCCATCTGTGTGGGCGATACAGCCCCTCTGACAGGCTGCCTGTCCTCCTGGACCGCAGAGCAGGGAAGCTCTGCTCGAGCAGAGCCCAGCATCCTGGTGGTGCAGCACTTCCCACCACAGACACCTCAGTATGCCTTGCATCAAAGGCAAGGGGAACGTTTTGAACCTTCAGTGAAAGAACATCCTGTGGGGCTTTGCTAAAACAAATACAAGGTGCAAGCTGCAGTGACTCGGTACTAGGAGAGGGTGTTTGTAGTAAAAGCAGGAAGAAATCTCATCACTGCAGAATGCAACGTTGATACGTTGGCACAGTGTTCTGCCGAGAGCTGAAGGTAGTCCTGCCAGCACCTTACAGCCACAAGTGATCCTCCTTCACCTCACAGGGAACATGGACATCAGAGGCAGGAGAAGCATGCATCACGGTCTCTGTCACCAACCCAACCTCTGCATCTAGCCCTGCTGCAGGCTTAGGGCTCTGCAACAGTGCCTGTCAGAGAAACTTCAGTATCACAACTTTGTGTCTGTGTACTTCACTGCATGGGCTTGAAATGTGGATCTACGTGCTCAAATGCACAGGAGTAAAAGGAAGGGGATTTAAAGATGAGAAAGTGTGAGACACCCGAATAGGCAGGAGATACAAAAGCCCTTTCTCCTGGGTTTCTGTGTCACACATCCACACAAGCTGAGATGTCTGCCTGCATTTTGTCTGACATACCTGCAGGATCATCAATAAGGTGCTTTCTTTTTCTCTGACAACTCTTTCAACAGTGTTAAATCAGCTTTTCCTCTTTTCTCATCTTTTCTCCTCTTTTCTCATCTTTTCTCCTCTTTTCTCATCTTTTCTCCTCCACCAGCCTGGGACAGGTAGGAATGGGATTCCTACCTGCTCCATCACCACTGCCCTCCATGGTCTCAGGCAGACCACTGCCTTCTTGTGACCTTGCCAAATGGAGGAATTAATGTCCTTTTGCTTCACAGACATAGTAGCAGGGCAAAAAGAATAATAATAAACGACGACAGGTACTTAAGGTCTGCAGCAATGTGTGCCATATATACACTGCAGATCTTCAGGGACAAGGGGTGCTGCAGAGCTGTAGGATTGCTTTATTACCCCAAGAAAATTCAGTATATATGATGTGGAGGCACTGAATTTCCCCTCTCCGGTGGCACCTGTGTGCAGCCCGGTAGGTTTAGCTTGCCTGTGCAGGCTGCCCCAAAGAGGTATGGTGCCAGCCACCCCAAGAAGGCAGTGCCCCTCTGCACAGTCAGTTCCTGCTCTTCCAGGGCTCATAGCTTGGAAAATGCACAGCATCACTGACATTGTCAAGTCCCAACATTCCCCATAGCTTACTGTGTAGGTGAACCTAAGCAACCCAACACTCTTAGGTGCAAAACTGAGAAACACAGCAGTCATGCACAAGAGCTGTGTGAACCTGCATGTGTTTGCACAGTGGGGAAGATGCAGGCAGAGAACCCACTTCTCTCCTGTTTTACTTTGTCAGTCTAAGCAATTTGCATCTAGGGCAATGGCTGCACGGCCAGGAGCAGACCAGGATCCCAAATTTTGTTACATTTTGGCCTTTCTTGGGGTGGGATACAACCTTGAGCATGATGATGTTCTCATGTGTCTGTCCAGCTTCCAGACAGGAACTGATGGTTACCTTCTCATCTAGGAGCAGGAGCCGAGGAGAGTGTGTCTGGTTGCACTCTCCTGCTGCACCACATCCCCTGCCTGACAGATTTTAGAAATGTGATTGTGAAAGAGTCCCAGGCTCCAAGACTGCAGCAAGAGCAGGGATGAGACAGAACCTGCCTGAGCCATGTGTCCCTCATCATTTTTGGAACATATGAGTACAAGAAAACCCCATGATATGCCTCAGAACTCATAAAAAATAAAACAGCTTAGTCTTACTGTAAGTGTATTATAAAGTTTACACAAAAGGTTAATGGAAAAATTATTTAAACTTTGCAGAGACATGTTGGCTTTGGCTTGTCTGAGTGACAATGGAAAAGGAGGATGAAGAACATGTAACACTATTTTATTATAGACTTAAAAAATGTTAAACTAACATCCCCAGCCAGGCATTTCAAAACAGTGCCTAATATTCTGTGGTAAGTACTTATAGTAATAATTAAATCACATTTTCTTTCAATACTGCTCGTATTGTAGATGAGGTCAAAGTCAAATTCATGTCAACAAATGGTTTAATGGGTGACATTACACTGATTGTGCAATGGCACATAGGAGAACTGCAACTGGTAGACCAACAGAGCCTGAGCCATTCCAGCATGCAGAAGGATGAGGTGAAGCTCGAGTGTCCTGCTCAGTCCTTCATGCCAAGATAGAGAGATTTCTTTTGGACAGACATGTGGGAGGGAGAGTCCATGTGACCAGTAGGAGGCAGAAAGAGGTTCAGATGGTTCTGTGGTGATCAGAGGAGATGAGGAGTAGCTGCCACATGGGAGAAAAAACCATATCTTTGTCATGGCAAAGATATGAAGGAGACTTTTCTTCCAAACAATGTGGCATAATCAGAATTAAGGAAACTACTCAAAAAAGGCATAGCACCCTCAGTCTCTTCAGTAGGCAATGGGAAGCTGGTGGAGGAGAAGCAGGTGAGAGATCTGACTGGTGAGAGATCTGACTGGTGAGAAGGAGAAGAGTGACCAAGAGATTGGAGGTGCTGAGGGCCAGAGGCAGAGAGGGTATACAAAGCAGGAGGTATGGGCAAGTACATCAGAGACTCTAGAAGCAAGAGGTAAACATCAGGGGGATATTTTTCTATGAACCGTCATGTCTGGAGGGTTTTCTGTTGCTTGTTTCCTCCTCCAAGCTCATAATGAGGAAGCTTTGTGTAGCTGAGAAGAACAGAGACAGAAAATCCAGAGAACCAACGTGAGAGACCTCCAAGGTAGACCAAAGACTTATACACCTGGAAAGAGATCTCTTGAGGCTATTTCCAAACACAATGTATACAGTATAAAACACTCTTACCTTCATTTGAGGAAACTTTTAGAAGACAAGTACATGAAACATGATCAGTACTTCCCTCTGTTGATAAAGCAACAACAACAAAAAATGACATGATGATTATTTTGACTTGCTTGGTTTGCTTCATATGTGGTCTTGCAGAATGCCAGCTGCACAGATGCTAAGCAAAACCAAACTAAAAATATTTTTCCTTGTGGGGTACAAGGGAGACCACAGATTCCAATTCAAACCCCAGGTTTCCCTTTAGGTTTTGGTTCTGAAGAGGATCCCCAAAACTTTGGAGGACCATCTAACCTGGAGTATTACTTCTCCTGTGGTAAAGGAGTAGAAAACATGGAAGATCTCAATGAGCCTGACCCAGTTCTAAAGATTGGGATCACAGTGTAGAACACACCAGGGAGATGCAGCATCTGCTTTCTCTGAATATCTCCTTAGGAAGAGGTAAGTTTTGCTAGAAGTCAAAACCTGCCCACTTTTATATAATGGCTTGTCTAAGTGCATTGCATCCTGTCCCCTCTCACCATGCTGCTAACCAGGTATGAAAAACATTATCTTTCTTTGGCCCTTATGCACCTCTATAACCATTCCAAAAAGCGGAGATGGCCATTCTGCTGAGCAAAGGAAAATCATCGCTACCAGTAGTGAAACTGTCCAAAGAAAAATTAATTTCCTGAGCTGGCATGTCTTGCCCAATTAATCTTGTGGCAGTCTGGCCAAAGTCAGACTGCATTTGCTCTTTGTTTCTTTTCAAACAGAACTACACGTGTTGGAGCAAACTCAGTGACTTGGATGTCGTAACAACTTCTCAGAAAATGGGATTGTAGCAACTGCAGAAAACTGAGTTGGAAGCATATCTCTAGGCTTCCCCATAGCCTCTTATTACTTCTGTAGCATAACGGGATGGCACAAAAACCATGTGAAGTAGTTTTTCTTAGTTGGGCAGAGTGAGATTGTAACCATAATTTCTAAATGTTGCCTAAGGAGCCAACCTGTTCCATCCTCTTTTTACATCTTCTCGGATGACATATGAAGCTTGGAGCTAGGATTTCCAGTTATTCAGAAAGCCAGAAATCATACTTAGAATTGTTCCAAATGAAACTCTTACTGCAGCATTTTAAAGCCATCTGTGCGGTTTCTGACCAAACAAACTCCCTCACCATGGAGGCCAGGCTATGGCACAGTGTGATGGCAACCCAATGCTTTCTATTCGCTGTCTATGACTTCAGCTGAAAACACCACAGCATTACACATCCTATGGCATGTCCACAAAAACTTCTTGTGCTAGCAAGACATAACAGCCTGGAAAGCAGCTCTACCGCATGAAAATCATAGACCTGTTGCTGTGACATGCTGTAAGTTCATATCCCCAGAAGAGAATAAATTACACCACCAAATTAAATAAGGATTGCCTTCACTTTACTGAGAACCTCATCCATAACCTCCTCTAAGTCTTTACACTGATTTGTTGCAGGCTAAGCCAGTGGCTGTGCCGTACAAATACCATATTTCCTTGACAATATCCATTGTAAGACCCTCTTGCAGCTTAATTGGAAGTTTACCTGTCTTTCAACCCTTTGACCAAGATTTGCATTCTGTGAAGATGGTTGATCACATCTGAACTATAGGCAACTAACTAGGTGTAATAGATGGAAGCAGGGCTGTCTGTGAGGCTGAGGAGCCTGACTCAGAGCCAGCTGCCTGTGAGCAGTGGGACCCCATTCGCCCTGGCTGGCTCTATTTCAGGGCTGAGGAGGTGCAGGACATGCAGCTGCTGTTCCTGGGTGCTAATGGCTGTGGGAAGGCTTCAGATCACAGCAGCAGGATGTCATTTTGGGGTCCTCCAGGATGGGGAGGGATGGGTATGCAAAGAATATTAACAAAATCCATGGTTTGAGTGCAAAAGCAGGGATACAGTGGAAGGAACAGATAGTGAAAAAGAGCTGAGGAGTACCTGGGAATGTGGGGGACTGACTACCTGAGTCAGGAGATAGAATTGGGAGAGAGGAGGGAAGGGGAGAGGTGTATACTCTAAGTCAGAGCAGCTTGTTGGGTGGGAACAGATAAACTGATAGGTAGAAAAAGAAACTTAGATTTGGAGTTGAGGGGAAGACTGAGATGTGAAAGATATAAAAGGTCTGGAGCTGGCAGCAAAACAGGAGAGAGGTAGAAGCTTGCACTAAGAGAGATTGGAGTCAGTGAAGAGATCCTGAGAGAAAGATTATGTTATCAAAGGCTCAAGGCTGGTTCATGTGGCACAGAAAACCTTAAACCTAGCTTTTCTTAACAACTGGATGCTTAATTTACCATCTACATTGTGTTGCTTCAGAGGAGAATTCATTCTTTCAAGCACACATAGCCCAGAAGACCCAATGAAGGTCTGGCACCCATGTGTGGCTGGCGTGAGTTTTGGGGTGGATGAGCCATCAGGAAAGAAAGCCATCTCAGATAAGCACCTTTGGTAAGTCTGTGACAGTTGGGAACAGAGCCCTGAAGACAGGAATGAAGCCCTTCTCAAACCACCCTGATGCCTGTCAGTGCCTACCTGCTGCAATGCTGAAGAGCTGCTTCCCAGCTGGGACACCTTCCACAGTGACCACTCTCCCCACAAGCACAGCAAGAGGAAGACCATCATGTACTGCCTTTCTCTTTGCATCTGTGAAGGAAAAGATGGCCTAGGGGCTGCAGTGCAGCATCAAAGGAGCCTGAGACTGGCAGAGAGGACAAGGAGCATACATGCAGTGAGGCTAAGCTAGCAGCCAGGCCCTTTCTTGTTTCAGAAGTTTCATGATAGTTCTTCAAGCTCAGAGAAGCCTTTCCCCACCAGTGGGCCATTGCTCCAGAAGGTTTCGCTGCTCATTCTGGTAAAAAACGACAAGCTGCCTGTTTGATACCCAGTTGACCACTCCACCAATACCTGGGCAAATGTGTTCCCCAGCTGCCTGTGGCTCTGCATCATGGAATGTGCACTGCCTGCATCCTGACCTCTGTTGGCAAAGCCACCAGGCCCGTTGTTGTGAACTGTCAAACCTCCCCCTGGGGAAGAATAGGGATGGGATACCCTGTATCTCCATGGAATTTTTCCCAGGCTGAAGGAGCACCTGGCTAGAGAAACCTTATGGCCCCCCAAAACCACTGGAAGGATTTCAGCCAGACCTGTATGATCCCCCAAGCAGATCTCACACATCTTATAGTCCCACCTGAGGGCCTCCATAGGGTGAAGAGTGTATACAAATAAGCCAGCATGGATGGTGTGCAGATGAGCAACCCAGGTGAGCAGGCAGTGACACCAAAGATCATTCCCAAGCCATGTGGCACAACTTCCCAGGGGTACTACCCTGACTCTTCTTTCCTGCTAATGGTGGGGTTCAGGTCAGGCATGTGGCAGGAAACAGCTTCCTCCACAGAGGTAGAAGAAGGCATATACATCTCTGCAGCTCAACAGGCAGTTCTGTGGGGTGCCTCCTGATTGGCACTGAGGTGATGCTTGTGTGGATCAGCATTTCAGGACACTCTCCTTGAACACTTGAAGGTGGTCCCAGCTACAAAGGCAAAGTATCTAACTTCTCCCACTGTTTAGACAAACCCAGTGTGGAATTGTGTGGTGTGGGTTTATCCCCTTTTAAACCAGACAGAGACATGTTACCGGAAAGCCATCATAAAACAGACCCTCAGGCACACCTACACCCAGCCCCACACACTGCTGCTGTCTTAGCAGTCTCTAAGAGCTCTTTCCAGGAGAGAGCAGCAGCTATAGACATCTCTCTGCCCGTGGCACGCCAAGCCAGCTGCTCTCCAGGCAGCATGCCCCGTGGGGCAGAGCCAGTGAAGGGATCTGACTCATGCATGGGTTGCCTGTCAAGGAGCAGCTGGAGGCACTCAGCAGTGCTGGGGTGCTGGACACAGAGCCTCCTCAAAACTGTGAAAGGCATACTCTGGGGTTTTGTTATGGGCCGTGTCCATGGAGCCAGAAGTTATGGGGTTCATAGCCAAACAGATGGATTTCACTGAAAGGAGGGGGAGGCCACCTGAGGAAGGGTAACAGAAGCCAACACCAAACATGTGTAGGGCTCCTTAGCAACGTGAAACTAGCCTAAACATGCCATTGCATCACAGACCTCTGGTTATCCATATTATCTCCCATACTTACATACACTAAAACTCTCCCTGGACTCCAGCATCTTCAGTGGCCTCCATCCAACACCCTCCCTGAAGTGTTCCATCCTACTCAACAGAGGTCATGAGACGAGTCCTGGAATCCCTTGCCACCTTCCACACCAAATGCACCTCATCCTGACCCTCTTTTTCACCCTGGGATATTACAGGTTCTTCCTTGTCATCGTTCTAAGAGGCAAAGAAGAAATTCAGAGCAGGGGTTTCTACATGGATACAAGTACCACCAGCAGTGCACAAACTGTGTCACAAGTGCTGATGGCTTGCGGACACCCAGAAACAGCCACAGTCAGCAGTGTCTGTCACAACTGTTGTTGGCAATAGTGCTGATGCTAATTCAGAAAATCCTTACACTGGCAAATGACTCCATTAACACTATCCTTTAACTTGTCCCGCAGTGCCACCTCTGTGGGTTTTCCTTCAGTTGCAGTCCTTCAGCATACCTCACACATGCTGCCCAGCACTCCTGCGTGTATCCAGTGGATGCCTGCTGCCTGTCCTGCCTGAGATGCTCATGGCAGAAACGTTGTAAGGGGCAAGCCAGGGAGCCTTCTCCTGGAGCACATAGCCAGGAGTGGGATCAGGGTCAGCATTTGCTTCTTTCCCACATATAAAAGCCTCATCACACTAGGCCTGACATGCGCAGCACAGGGCTCTGTCCTTCTCTAAAAGATTTTTCCTTGACTTGTTGCCTTTTGTTGCAAAGCCAAATCTCCTCTCTGGATTTCCTTTAACTGCTCATGCAAAGCTTGTCCTCTTGCTGCTACCTTCTGCAGCTCTGCCAATGCCCATGGCAGTCTAACACTGTCCCATGAGCACAGGGGTGAAACAGGGCTAGTGTAAATTCCCCCTCTCCCTCCCTATCTGCATCATGTGTTCAAAACCAAAACAGTCTCAAGGCATCTCTGCTCCGTGCTCTGGGTCCTGTCATCAACAGCGTGTGCTTTTACCAGGATGTAACCCAGCTGGTCTTGTTTCTGCTAGCTGCTCCCCACTGTTATAATGTGATTGATGAGCAGAGAGAGCTAAACAGGGGAAAAAAAATACAGAGCAAAGAAAGAAATGGGAGAGAAGGCAGTGGAGGAGAAAGGTGGAGGAAAAATAACTCTTATAATAGTGGAAAAAGGAAAACATAGAGGAAAGAGAAGGCAGATGGAGATGAGCAAGTAGAAGAAGGAAAGACAAAATAGTGGATAAATAGTGTAAAGCAACAGAAAACTAAGGAAGTTAAAAATTGAGTGAATGAAGAAAAAATAGCAGAGACAGTCCCCACCTTGAAGATACACATTATGAGAGAAACCCGTTTGTCCAGTCCACAGTAAAAAGCTTGGTCACGAGATAGTAGATACTGCCCTTTCTGTGGGACTCAGGCAGTCATTTGTCGCACATCAAAGATGCCCGAAATGCATTTTGAGGGATTTATCTCAACAGGATCAAAGGCAAAATCTCTTCTACAAGCTGGAAAGGGTCATTAAATCAGTTGTCAGGATGCTGATCTTCTGCAAGTTCATGCTCAGTTTGTCTGGCAGTAACATATTTCTGTGCCCATGTCCTGCTCTCTACACTGGTCTGGGCATCACAGATGGGCAGACAAGGGAGTTCACAGAGCTCCAGTTTTCTACCTCTATGGTCCCTGTGAAAGTGGGGCCAAATATATACACTACATACAGAAATCTGTGTTCTCTTCCAATGTAGCTATCCAACTGGTTTTAAAGTTGGTCTCTTTCTCACAAAAGACCATTTGAATTCTGCTTTTTCATTTTTTTTTCATTGCTAGGATGTAAATCTTACCACGAATGCCCACATTTTACCAATTTAAGGACTACTAAATGGATGCAATGCTTATGCATTAAATGTTAAATGGGAGGAAATTAATAAAACCCACTTTATCCTCTTCATCATCCTCTGAGCACACATGCTACCAAACAAATTCTGACTGAATTTTCACCATGCAATACCACATGTGGAAGGAAGTTGCAGGCATGAATATGAGGTTGTACAAGGAAGTTTCTTAAGAGAGTTCGGAGCAACGGTGCTTTTGTCCCTGTGAAGACAATTGCTCTGCTGAAGCACATGATTACTGGCACACATGAGGCTCGCTAGATCAGAAAATGCTGGAGCCCTTCCACGAGCTCTTTCCTTTTGAAGCTTCATCACTCTGTGTTTAGATTAACTAAATACATTGGGGTTTGGAAGGAGATTTTACTAATCTGGAAGACCTAGGGTAAGATTTTCCAAAAATTCCCAAGTGATGTGGACGTACTTCTTATTACTTTTCAGCAGAGTGTGGGTTCCTGCACTGGCTGGACATGTTCTAAAGCACTGCCTCAAATTAGAAAATGCTCACCAAATTGCATTCATTCATACTCAGTAAACAGCCAGCAAAGAGCCAAGAAAGGAGGCATTAGGTTGGCCCCTGGCCTTGGTGTCACTGGTGAGGCACCACTGCAGTGTAACTGGGGGCAGAAACCATCACCTCGCTGCCTCCAGCTAATGCCAAGCAGTCAGTTGCTGCATTCAGCAAGAACAAACTCGAATTTATAAAACACTGTTTATGTCTGCGCTTGACAGGAATATTGGGAACGCTCTTTTTGCAGATTCTGTAGCCATGATACTAAGTAATAGTGTTCAGCCTTGAGTTACAGCACAGAGGAAATGTTCCCAGCTGCTGATATCCCTATGCAGGTATCAGAATTGGCTTTCTCAGAAGTGGCTTTCAGAGGGCAATGGAAATTTGCCCACACAAACCTCTGCCCCTGGGTGCCTGCTCTTTACATGCAAGCCCAGAAAAACTGTCCTTCGCATTAAAGTCTGTGCTGGAACAACAAAGTCAGACTCTTTGGGATATGTCACTATGAAAAGGCATATTATCAAGAGATTAAAATATTTAGCATATAAAGACTATTTCTGATCCATTAAGGCATTTTGGTTTGAAATACTACTTGAATCCTTCCCAGAAAAAAAAAAAAGACAGGAAAGTGGCAATAACATGCAAATTAAACTTGACTAAAGGAATTTAGCAAGTAGAGTAACTAGCTGATTAAATCTTTTAAAACAGTTAATGAGGAACGGGATTCATTTTGTTTTAGAGCAGTGAAGGCATAAAGGCATTTGAAAGTATAAAATGGAGAAGGGCAAATCTTTTAATTGCATCAGATGCAAAAACATCCTTCTAGCCCCACACATACGCAGCTTAAGAAAAGTCAATGTAAAGTGCGTCAAGAAAAAACCCAATACAAACAACTATCTTGATAGGGGTTTTTTTTGTGTGTATTTCTTAGGTTAGCAAGTCTTCAACCCTGTATAGCACAGTTTTTTAATCACCCTGCACTGAAGGAAGTTATTTCCATTATGTAAACATGTGGTTTTTCATGTTATAGTTGATGGATGCAGTTATGAAGGGGTGATGTTGTTAGGTGGCATTCCCAAGGGTTCCCCAGTCAAGTTTATAAAAAGCTCCCAGAATTTCCTCACTGGTACTGGGAAAAGGAGTGTCTGGATTGTCCTGACCCTGGAAACAGAGTGTTTCTCATTTCTGCTGTTTCTTATGTATGTTGTTACCTTATAGGTATAGGCTACAAGGTTAGTCTAGGCCAAAGAGTGTATCAGTAATTCAGAAGTGTTTCTTCAACATGACACTTCAGCATGCCCCTTCTTGTTCAATTCCATCACGTGTGTGATGTTGTCTTGAAGCTGGACTATGGAACTGCTACACTTTAACATCTCAGCTTTTTTCTAGTGCAAAGCCCTTTCCCCGCCACACACATCATCCTAGAAACTGGTATCCCAGTCTCTGAGATGGTAGCTACTGATACTCATCTTCACAGACACTCTTACCATACGTGCTCTCAGTCACAAGTGAGGGGACTGACTGCAGCCACACAGGCCCTTTTATCCACGTCATTATCAGATCCAACATTGTGCTAAGTAATTGTGGGTGTGCTCTTGGGCTTGTTTGAAGTCCATCTATTGGAGCAGGACTGCAATCTCTTGGAGGAGAGGGGTTGTTTCTGTCATTTCTGGATTTCTTCCTCTGGTGGTATCTTGCAAGGTGTCGTCTTCTTCAGGTGTCAATATCTGTGAGGCAATTTCATACCTTAAATTGTGGTGGTGTCCCTTCTGTTCCGTATCTCATGACAGCAGGTTTGTTTTAGACATAGTTGGCCAAAGTTTTAGCAACGTGTTAATAGGAATGTGAAGCTGACATTTTCTAGAAACAAACTCAGTAACTACCTCATCTATTTTCAGCGTCTAAACTAAAAAAGAATGTAATATGTAAACATACAGTATCAACTGCCACGAGCTATTTCAAAGTGATTTTTATCTTTGATTTTTAATATTAAAAGATGTTGGCCATACAAGCACAGAAAAATGTTTATTTTCTTTAGAAGCAAAAGGATTTTTTACATTCTTAGGAGATGATATTTGTGAAGAGTTGCATTCAAGTCTTTAGATATTAAATCCAACATGATCTAAATGCATATTCATACAGTTCTAAATAGTGAAGCTAATCACTACGTTATTCTTTCTCCAAAGGATTAACTTTTTCCTTTGTCACATCTGACTTTTAAAAACATCAGTCTTGGCACTGGGTAGACTGCATTAACATAGAAGATGAAATCACTTAATGACAAATACTGCTACATGCTATTATTCCAAAGCCTAACAGCAAACTTCAGCCTTTACAAGCAGAACACTGGCCAAACTGCTTAGTTACCAAATGTGTTTTCATTTGTGTTTACAAATGGAACACATCCTTTCCCTCTTTTAATTAAAAAATAAAAATTAAAAAAAAATCCTTGTAATTTATTAAACTAAGCCTGCACTTACTTGCCAAAGCCTGGACAGGAGAACGTCCCTTCCAGTCAGTCACCAAATTTAGTGACTGAACTTCTCCCCATCATCCCATTGCCACACCCTGTGCTGGTGGAGAAATCTCCACCCCACTCAGAAACAATTCATCCCCTCTGGATGAGAATGCAATGTATGCTAGGAAAATCAATTAGTCTTTGGCAACAGTGTCTTCATGGACACTGGAAGAAGTCCCATGTTTCTAGTGTACATAGGTGTGATAATTCTTCCTGATCTGATAGCACTTTTGTGAAATGACTCTTTATATCTCTGAGAAAGTCAGATATTCAGTGCTGTCTGCAAGAGAAAAGCCTGGCAACAAACCAGGGATGCACTCTGCAGAGGATACTGAGGACTGTCTGGGAAGTGGCATAAACTATCCCAGCAGAGATACCAATGGGATTCAAAGGTTCAGGAAGAAGTCAACATTTTGTAGCTGATCTCTCTGAGAACTGATGGATAACTAGTGAAGAAAAACCCCAACCCTCCAGTATCATCATGTTACAACAGGAGCAGCCAACCTAGAGCAACAGACTGACTGACTGGCCAATACTATAACATCATATTTTCCAAGGAGGCTATGTTAGAAAACAAAAGTGCACACTAAGGGCAAGCCTCATCAGCTGTGTGGGTCTGTCCCAATAGAGAGCCTTTGAAGAAAAATCACAAGCCTTCACGTGGGGTTAGAACCTTCTTGGTGTATGACACAGCTAAGTGGAGAGAAAAGAAGCAATTCCTACTCCTTCTCTTAACAGAGGTTTTTCCAGACTTCTCTGTCCTTGAAGGAGAAATAAGTCAGTATGGCTTTGGTGCAAAACATGCGAACAGATGTAATATCTAATGCTTATTTATCCAAGCACTGAATTTTCCCCATCACATTATCATTTTCCCCAGCACACAATACATTCAAAACTCCCTATGGGTCTGTAGGGGAGATTCCTGTACCACATGGTAAAATTCTCACCCATCCACTTCAGTGGGGGTGGAATTTAACCCAGGCTCTCTTTCCTTCTACGGCCTTTTTCTGCCCTAAGAGGAAAAGTTTGTGCTCATGGGGCTGGTTTCTATACACACCCAGTTACACCAAGCCATGGCTTGGCTCTGCACAGTCCTTCACGTGCATGTCCCCACCTTCATGCCCTTACAAACCACAGCAGCAGCAGGTGAAAGAGCATCCTGCTGCTTTCAGTAAAAACACTTCTGTGGCCTTCAGATGTTGCCATTTTGTTATTCTGAATGGTTACTTTATTTTTGTGTTATTCAGTCCGTGTTTCAAAGTACATTGCCCTCTCCATGACCTGAAGTAAATTAAAAGGTACCATATGCTAAAGGATTTTAAAAAGTGCATACATTATCTGAGCAAGTATGCAGAAATCAAGTCCATGGTGGGGCTCTTTCCTTACAAAAATCCCATTCTTGAGGTGTGATACGTAACATGGATGCCTGCCAGACATTTATTCTTCTTTCTCCTCACCATGTGCAGAATAAATTAGGGGCCAAAACACAGTGATGTGAGATAAAGACAAAAATGACATCTCATACCACCATAGCCCAACGCTTGCAGGAGACTCTTCCATCTGCCGTATCAGGGCAGCCTGGTGGAAGCTGTGTGTGCCCAGCTCCCTCCTTTGCTTTCCAGTGCAGGGGGCTGTAGTGACAAGAGCAGAACCCTACCAGATGCAAACATTACAGTGGGGTAGCCCACGGTAATACTGCACCTTGTCCTGCTGCTGGGGTGGCAGGAAGGAGCACCTTATCCCTGCAGGGGTACACCTGGGTACCATGAAGGCCAGCCAGCAGGGAAAACCACCAGTATAGTTACTGAAGTATTCCAGACAGGAGGAGGAGTTCCCTCTCTGTCCCAAAGTGTCCACAGTGAGGCACCCAGACCTTCCAAAATGCTAACACCATTTGCTGGTGGAGGTCTGATCCAGGTGTCCGCAGTGCTGCTGAAGAGCACGTTCCTCATGGAGCTGCATGATCCCAATGCCCATGTAAATCGTCACGTCATGTCCCCATTCAGATCCAATTGGTCTCTGCATGCCCACCCAGCTCTGGGTGAATCTCCTTGGGATGCCAAGGCTTCCAGCTCAGATGCCTTCTCACCGACGTGCCAAGGAGCTTTCTGCCTGCACTCACACTGATCACTGAAGATGGTCACCAAACCTGGCAGGGGTGCAAAGTCCAGAAATGACTTTATTTTTAATATGCTTTCCCCAGGAGGAGAAAAAGTAACACACTAAGAAAGATGCTGTGCAAAACCTGAACAGACACATGCAACATCTTGCAATGAAAGTCTGACTTTAGGATTAGATCATTTTAATAAGCAACAATAGCAGTGTTTGCCAAAATACGTGCACTGTTATGTCTCTAGCAAAGGACTGTGTGCTGAAATCTGCATGCTGTGTGGCAACCCTCATTATCTTCTATAAAATCAGATTTATCTCCTTGATTTATAAGCAGTCAGCTGATCAGTTCCATTTAGCCACCCTTAGCTGGTTTACTGTATTTGCATGTCAGTGTTTTCTAAAAAAACCCAGTAAAAACTGGTGTGAACAGAAGTTAAAGACTCAAATTAAAGGGTGAAAAAAAGGGTTTTTGCAAAATTAAGTCAAATGAAAATTACTTTAGGCATATGAAGAGGTTTTTGTCACAGGTTTCAATCTGCAACCTGTGTTTCAAATAATTAAAATATCTCGCACAGAAGAACTGCATCGAACTAAATAAAATGCTATCATAAAACATAATATTACCACAAGAAAAGAGTATTAGAAGCAAGCAAAGAGTGTGAATGAATCAGAAAGACTCTGATTAAGAGTCAAGGAAGTATAGGCATAGAAATTAAAATGGGAAGGAGTTGAAAAGAAATGAAGTTTTTCTATCATATATAGAAAGAGTAGGACTGAAAAGTGAGGCTGATGAGCAGAAAGGAGAAGGTTGAAATGAAGAGTAATTTAGAAAAGTCCCAAAACCTGAGCTTTAGATAAAAATGGTCATCACTAGAACAAAGTTGTGATGGTTAATAACGGTAGTTGGAGAGAGTAGTTGCCCAAAACCAGGGTGCAAGTAAATTTGGAAGAAGATAATGCATGAAATGTAGACAACACATATGTTCCTTCCTCTGTAATTCTGGAGAAACTAGCACCTCAGACGGGAAAATGGTGAAGTCAAAGCAACTAAAGTCACTATGACAAATGAAAAAGGCAATAAAATTTGCAATGCATTTATTAGGGTTGACATGACTTTCAGGGTACAAGATAACTGATTTCTGGAAGACTAAAATGCAAAAGACCTTTTCCTTTTGGCCTTGAAGAACATTTCCTACTGCATTGCTTGTGGAGATTGCTGCAAGTGACAGCAGACTAAAAGCAGAGGAGAACAGGCTGTACAGCAAGGGCATGATTGTATTGAAGGGAGGTTATTAATGGAGTTCATGCAGTGGAAAGTTTGGGATATTATGACAACACTTTCAGGAATGACCTGAATGACTTGTTACAGTTTATCATGTGTTAATGAAATTTGCTGATAATGCAACACAGAAAAGAACTTCCAAGAGAGAAGTGCAGCAATATAATTTGGGAAAAACTTGATGGCCTTGAAGTCTGGAGCAGTAGAAATGGAATTAATAGTACAAGATCATATACTTCGTGTGTAATAAGAAGGATCTCTGCTACCGCACAGGAATTTGTATGAAACAACTGAGAAGAAAGACTTTGGGGTATTATTTAGGGTGATGTCAAGCCACATATATGACACATCCATATGAAAGGCAGATGTGATCATAAAACGAATCAGATATTTCCAGTACAAGAAGTAAGGAATAAATGAGTACACAAAATTCTTGTGACATTTAATTAATACTGTTGTGGACTCTACTCCAAAAAGAATAAATTAAATTGGAGCAGCATTAAGGGGGCTCAAGTGACAAAATAAGTTAATCTACATGAGCAAAACAGAAAACCAAGGCTCTTTAAAATTCCATTTGCTCTTTAAAAATATGTCATTTGGAACACACCAGGGATGGTAAATAGTTATTTTAAATGAAAGGGCAATGACAGCACAAAAACCCAAGTTGGCAGAAATGGTCCTTAAGTGTCAGGAGCCCTACAACCATCTATGAAACAAGATTGGGAAGTGCTGGTGGAGCAGATCATGACCCCTAGAACATCCCGGGGAGGGAGAGAGAGGAGAGGAGAGGAGAGGAGAGGAGAGGAGAGGAGAGGAGAGGA
>JANVCC010000020.1:3468851-3557375 GCA_025345505.1 Todiramphus chloris collaris
GAGGAGAGGAGAGGAGAGGAGAGGAGAGGAGAGGAGAGGAGAGGAGAAATCACATGCTGCTTGAACTTAAACACAGTGCTGACTGAGTTGAACAATTAAGATGCAGCAGAGAAAAAGTTACCTCTAAAGTGCAGCTCTTATTTTACTGTAAAGGTCATTGGCTTCCAACCCCACCCAAGGCAGCTGTGTTCAAGTTTCTCAAACCAAGCCCAAAACTTGTGACTTTGTTTTTGGCTAGAACAGAGAACAGAAGATTGCTTGAAAGGAATGCTTGGAAGGAACAGGGAGGGTCAGAGAAGAAGGCTGCACGTGCTGGGCCGGTCTGGGAGGATGCAAAGGGGCATCTCAGGGGTGGTATAATGAAGATCCAGCAATGGCTAGAAATACCTGAAAATCAAAAGGGAAAAAGTAAGTGTAGCAAATATACAGCAAGAAGTCAAGCTCTAAGTGCACTTGACACACATAGTATAGGCAGCCCTGAACACCACACCTCTTCAAAGGGCTTTTTGTTGGAGAGAACTGAAATATACCACTCATTAGGGATTTTGTTGTTGTTTTATTTTATTCTCTAAGGAAGTACTCTGCATTTCATCTGATCGTTTGCAAATTGAAGGGAAAGGTTCAATGTATTTAGGAATTCTCCAATAGCGGTTTTACAAATAACCCTGCAACTAGCCTTCATTCATGGCTCTGCTCTGGGTGAGTCAGCAGCACACATAAAAGACAAGGAAGGAAGTGCTGGGGTTAACAAAAACCAGCCTGCTTGCAGACTTAATTCCACTGTTAACAATTAAAGAAAACAGAAGATAAAGTATTCTTTCCAAACAAAACCCATTTTGTTCATTCAGAACAAGTCCAAATCTAAACAGGAATAATCTATTCCTGCCAGCGTTGCAGAGGAAGAAAAATACAGAGTAAGCACTATGTATAGGAAAAGTTCTGGATTTTATATAGGACCAGCAATAATAGTGGGAACTGCCAGCAGGGATCTTATGGTGACTGTCAAGCAGAGCAGACACCCCCCAGATACTGATATCAGCATTCCTGTTTGAGCTGCCATCTGAATATAGCAGGCTCCTTCATTTCAGAGGTGTGCTTTTTCTAGTTTTCTTAGTTCTTCTCACCCTAACGAAGGTTGGGATGGGAAATACAACAACTGCAAAGAGGAGAATCTACAGAGACAAGGTCAGAGAAGCTTGACCACCAAACAAGAAGTTTCTGCATTTTGTGTCCCATTTTGTAATTAAGTACGAGGCAATTGTTTTGTGTGTCCTTTACTCTGACAGACTTCCTCGGCATACTTCTTTAGCCACAGGGTCCCAGATTATTCCAGAAGCGTAAAGAAATGCCCTTTCTAAATAGACCCTCATGGGAATGTGTGGCACTGTAAGGATGCAAAGTGCTGCTGATACTAATACGACACTACCAATAAAACTGGTACATCCATGAGTAACACAGAAAACATTCTGCACCCTTGAGTGATGTTCCAAAACTGTCTGAACCTGCCACACCAATGCAGCAGCCTTGGTACCTGGAAAACTGTAAATTTATATTGGAAAACTGGAAACTTATATAATCTTCAGAAAGGGATAAAAGCATGCCCTTTCCTAAATGATAAGTGATTTCAGAGTCAAACAGTGCACAAGCTTTCTATAGTGCAAGTTGCTTCTTTTTCTAAACTCCTGAGGCTTTGCATCCAGTATCTATTTCATTGGCTGTTCTGCTCAAAGATCTTTATTGTCTGTTAAAAAAACCCACAGCTCATTGAAATTATATTACATCACAGTTGCTTGTAAATTCCTTGTGAATTCTCTTGGCATTCAGTCAAATAAGCAAATGTGTGTATAACAACCTTTTCTTTCTTTACAAGAACTCTTGTAAACAATAGAAAAACAAATTCAATCTTTACAAGTATTAGATAAATAAAGCTAAAAGTGTGTACCTCCTGTAGCAAAAGTTGTAAGTTGTTTACACTGAAAAATAATTTATAGCATTGACCCTTCAAGTCTTTCACTAGGTTAACATTGTGGAAGAAAGCTGTAGAAGTGGGAATGGTTTCAAATCACTTCTGCAATGTGCATCAGCCTTGTTTAAGCTTAACCCACCCCACAGAAGAACACAGCAAACCTAACAACAGACACCTCTGCCCATTCTGCTTTAGGTTGGCCTATAGGAAGGATTCCAGATAACACAGTAGCTTCTGTGCTGTGGGCAAAATTTTTAAGGAAGTAGAATGAAACCACAAAACCTTTAAAAACCATCAGTTGCTATTTTCCTTCACACTTAGCTATAACCAAGCCTCCACACCATGGTGGGTAATGCTATTTGGACCTGATGGGTTTCTGCTCATTATGCCCCATTTCCCTGGAAATCTGAGACTTGGAGACAGCCTAGACAAACCTTCCTTTACAGAGGTGGCTTTAACACTGGCTGGATTGGGAGGTGTTTCATCCTGGTCTTCTTCTGTCACACGACCTTCAGCTCTCATATGCTTAGGTCATTTCCTGGGATGAAGAATGATTGATGCCAGCCATGGAATGGGGGCAATGTCACCCCTGCAGAGGAGGCCTGTACAGGTAGTACCATCACAGTTACAAAGAAGGAGGCCAAGGGAGGATGTGTTTCTGAAGACTGAGGTTCATCAAGTTATTTTAATAGTATGAAACAGGACATCTGCAGAAGAAATGACTGACCAGCTGCCATTCAGAGACATACCACCTGATGTGTGTCCATTAAGATACCAGTGACTCTGAAAAGCTAATAGAGCCGTGTTGACTTACACCTACTGAAAGACTGGCACTTTTGTTTAGTCTCTGCAGCAGGTCAGATTCAGGGAGATCAAAAATATTGCAAGACAAAACCTGCACGTTTTCCAGAGTGGTGTTGATACTTTGGGTATTTCACACTGATACAATGATATCTGACTGAAGGTTTCTTGTCTAATCCTGTTGGCATTATAAACATTCTGAAAGAGGACAAAGTTCATCTCTTTTTCCTCAAAAATATAAAAACAGACATAAATACATAGCACAGAAGGGATCCACCCTGAAGTCTGTTTCCTTAATATGTTCTAAAAATATTTGGGCAGCTCTTGAGGTAGTCCTGAGGATTTAAGTCATTATATGCTATTGACTTTGATACAATAAATTTCTCATCATCTAGTGTCAAGTTTTATGATAGTTTCATACCCTGATTGACATAAACCACTATAAAACCTCATATCTGAACTCAGATCAAAAGAGATTATGCACTAGCTTAGACAGATGCTTTTTTATTCAGTTCTTTCAGAAATGCCTGGAATTTCTACTGCAAGACTTCTTAGGACTTTCTGCAGTTAGCTGGTCATCCACTGAACAGCCTACAGATTTCCAGAGGTTGCTGCAGACCTCATGAGAGCTGGAAGAAAACTCATTTTCCATAGCTCAGGCCACATTTTTTTCACAGGGAACCTTGCATTCCACTGGTTTCACTGTCAGAATTTGATATATGAGAAGTCCAAGCTTCTAAACATGTTTCTGAAGAGACAATTATCTTTTTTTTTTTGCTACAACAAATACTTTAAAGCAGGCATCATGGTAGGATGGAAGCGGAGAAGGTTAGAATAGACAATAGAAGTGTGAGGTAACAGAATCGTAATTTCCCAAAGGCTGAGACACTCAGAGAAGTCTATACACACTAATCATTCATTTAGAAAGTAGGGTTTATGGGAGGTAAGGGGCAATTTTTGTGCTGGAATCTGAAATCCTGACTCCTGGTGATCACCAGCTACCCCTGGCTTTAAGGCTTCATAAGGTGTAACAATCCTTACACCAGAGAAATCCTCTGTGTTGGGAGAGTGGACAGGGTGTTTCTGACCATATTGACAATTTTAACATTTCCTGACAACACCAACAGTCGCAGGAGAAGTTTCCCATGACCACAAGCAGCAAGTATCCCATATCGTAAACCTGGCATATGTTGTTATTTAGATCAAAACCAGATCTTGTCTTCTCCTCTCGTATGTACCAGTAAGACTGTGGTTGAGCACTGGGATTCTGAAATGACTTGTTTGACTTGTGCTTCTAAATCTCTATGATCATTTGTAAAAGGCAACTACCCACATATAAGTGGCTACTGCAAGTGTCGGTGACACTTGTCCCTGAATACAGACAAGAGCACTGAAAGTGACAGAAGCACAGTTCTGCCTAAAACACACTGCTTCACAGGCAGCAGCAACACGCAGAGCAGGCCAGACACATGATGTCATCCTTTTTATCATCCATAAATCTCCTGCTTTCCATACTCCTAGCCAACTCTATGATACAGTAGATCAGATTTTCTGGAGAAGGAATAGGAGCCCACTTGTTATTTCTTATGAAATAACCTGTGGGTCTGCCACAAGGAGTATCAAACATTGTTTATCCAAATCTATAAATCTTGTAAGACTTAATATGGGGATTAGGATGTACCTTTGGTGCAGCTCTATTACATATGCTGTAAGAGAAATAACTTTGCCCTGAAGGGACAGCAATTGCAAGTTTTGAGAAACCAGTGCCATGGAACATCCTCTTTCCTTCAGATAAATACGATCACTAAAGAATTGAGCCCTTAGCTCTGCTGACACCATCAGACAAGCAAGTATCCATTGTATCCAAATAAGCAGGATGGGAATGGAAATGTCACCTTGAATTTTAGGTCTGGTTTCATGTAAATGAGGCACTTTAGAGCAGATTAGAATATAAGTAGTCAGGAGATATAGGAAGAAAAACATAGGTCCACAATAAGTATCTTTTTATCTAAGTATTTAAGTCTCATAGGACATAGCAAGAATACAGATCTGGCCAAGGTCAAAGGGCAGTTGACCATTACATTAAAAAATATCACTCTAGAACATGTTCTTCTCCATTGTAACATGTTATTTCAGTTGATTGGAGAGTTAAAAGACACATCTAGTTGGTAATGTGAATGGAAAAACATTAGTGAGCTGAGAGGCCTCAAACCCTCCAAAGCGAACATGACAACCCCTGATAGTCCTAGCACAAAACATCCACCCTGCCAAAGTCACCGTCCCAGGGAAAGGCAGGCATTTATCTCAGGCACAGCCTGGACATACAGACACCAACATTCCTTAAATCCCTTTGTACAGAAGAGGCATTTTCAGACTTGAAATTGCTATCAGGAAGACATGCCCAACTCCTTCTCTACTGTCTGCAGCCCTTTGCCGAGTGCAGAGGAAGTTTCCTTGTAGGGTCTGAAGGAAACTGGTCAAGGACACCACTTGACCTCCTAACCAGTATCCTCTGCACAGAAAACTGCCTCTCCGCTAGTGGCATCTTTGTCTCCCCCAAAGGAAAACAGAGTGGAAAGGGAGCCCAGAATATAGTAGGAAATACAGCTGTTTCAATCACGAAGGACTGGCCAGGTCCTGTGCCTTCTGAAGGCTACAGCATTTTTGACATGAAAAAGCACAGAGAAATCAAGTACTTCATAATGCTGTATTGGAAAGAAATTATGTTAAAAGTACTTTGAAAGGACACCAGTGGGATGTGAGAGACAAGTCTCTAGTCAGTAACTACAGTTAAGATTTCTGTGCATGGTGGAGCTTGCAAGAGCATGAAATGAACCATGAACTTTTTGTCGGCCTTGTAGGTGCTCAGGATCACATCTTCACTCAGATATTGTGTGTGTATGCCATTACATTCTTCCACTACTGACAGTGTGGACTTCATGTAATTGCTGCTTCTCTAATTTGGCAGACAACTGTCAGTATAACAGTCTTGGAGGGCTCATTGTAAAGATGAGCTCAACAGTTAACACATAAAGCATAATTCCATGTAAGTCTCTCCTAGGGTCCTGAGATCACTATGTATTTAAATATGGCCAGATTGCTCAGCCAAGAACGAAATCCCAAGAAACTTTATGAGCTTTGTGTGAACTGAAGACATAATGAATTCCTAGGGAAAGAAACACGGCTTTTCATTGTGTGATTTTGATTTTGCACCTCTATTTAGATAAAATCAGAAAGTGCAACTTCTCTTGAAGTTAAGACGACAGGAGTTACTAGTAGGTCACATTTTTGGCCCTGGCAGGACTCAGGCTGCAACATTCTTAAGGATGGTTTGAAGGAATCATTTGTTCACATTGATATGAGAAGAAACCATGTCTTAAACACCTTTTGAGACACAGTCATTTCTGAGCCAGCAACAAGAGTGTCTGAAAGGAAAATCACATAGTGCAATGTGAGACTTGTAACTGGAAAAACTCCACTGTGGAGACTGTCAGTGCCCCCAACCTCATCTCCATTCCTGTGGCACCTTGTACTTGTGACTTTGGCACATTTACTAAGAGTTTGCTAAAAGCTATCGGACAGTCCAGGAGGCAGTCGTAGGCATGGGGCTGATGTGAGGTTTATGAATGTCAAGAGCATGGCAGGAAGAACAAGTGTTCTGCAGCCCTTTTCAGACTGAAGCCTCATCCTTCCTGTTGGTCCTGTAGGACTGGGATCACTCCATCACTTCCACACCTGCATTCTCCAAATAAAGAAGAATTTTTTTAATTTTTTTTTTTGGATCCTCATTCACTATATATGCAAACTCAGACAGGGAGAAAAGTGCCATACAAAGTACTTGATCCTGAAGGTGCACTTGTATGTTTAAGAAGTTGTTGAAGAACTTATCATACTTATGAAACTATAACTTCTGCCAAAGTTACAGTCTGCATGGTTACCAACAACACAAAGGGCAGTTGCATAAAACAAATGTGACTTTGCAGCAGGACTGGCTGTCAGGGCTAACTCCTCTAAGTGTTTTCTGAGTCATTTGGTAGCCTCATCCTTGCTTGTCACTCTTGCAAGGCACAGTACATAACCTGCTTTCTATCTGCAAAATCAGAAAACTGACAGGAGAGTGAGTGAGACAAACACTGGAAAGATCAGGTGTATTTTTTGGCTTTTGCTGGGTTACTCACTTCCTTCCTGAGCTGGACCATCATATACATGAGCATTATTTCCTTTGAGCCAAGAGATCTATACACTGGTAGAGACCAACATCAATATGTAAAGGGTATTAGCAAAAATCACTTTCCTTCTTCTTCTCAGTTCTGCTTAGTGGCTTTCCCTTTCCTTCAGGACAGATACATTTGATTTATATTGTTTCTTTTTTATTTATATTCTCCTTTCTTTGATTTATATTCTGCTTTGGTTTATATTCTGCCCTTTATCTCACCTAGTACCACTGGATATCCAAAGCCATGTTCTTATTAAGCATATGATGTTTAAGATCTGGATCACAGGATCTGTAACTATTTAGGCTGGTTTTGTTGATATCTCTTAAACAGTGCATCTGGATAATCAACACCTCAGGTGCAGAAGGAGAGGCAGGAGATGAGCACAACCCTCTTGACTTCTCCTGTCTTTGCAGAGGTGACAAGAGACAACGTAGCCTGTCCTGGTTGCTCTATCTATGGCAAGTGCTGTTGTTCCAAATGCCACTTGCCTTGGGTGAGATGGGCTCCTCAATCCTTAATTCAATGGCAAAACTTTGTATGGTGTCTGCCACTTTATGGGCACCTGTGATGAGATAATGATGTGCAAGACAATCTGTTTTCACATGTGCCAGAGATCAAAACAAAACCAACCTACTGACTAAAATAAGGAGTATCTTAGTAGTAGGTTTTGAGTTTCTTACATCATTATGTGCCCTGCATCATTTCTGTACCTTAGAGCTTGGAATTTAACCCCATCAATAGAATTGTTATCCCCTTACAGGTAAAAGACAGCAGTCTTAAACCAAACAGATATTTGCCTGATGTAACAGTGAGACAGATAAATCTCACACAAATACACAGCACCATTTCTTGCTGCTCAGCAGGCATATGCATCCCAATCCCTGCATGAACTGTGCCTTTCTGCCTGGGGCAAGTTTTCATTAAAAAAGCTTAATAAACAAGCTGCACACAAAACCAAACAGAAACAAAATCCCAATAAGACAATACCCTGGATGATGCAAGTTGGACTGTAGTCACGAGTGTAGCACCCAAAGGATATTAAAAGAAAAAAGACAGGCCAAGACAGAATTTAAGCCATTGAAACTGGAAATCCCATTACCTCTCCTGAACTGTTTTCAGGCAAATCTGGGCTAGGTGGAAGTACTTCTCTGTTGGCTAGATCACAGGTTGCAGCACTGGGAGGTTCAGGAACACCAAGATGAATGGCCTGTCCACACTGTACTGGCCTTCAAGGACTGTTTTGAGGCTGGTGTGTTTATGCTATTGGCCACTGTAGGTTCCCTAAAACAATGCTGAGCTTCAGAAAAAAAGTTGCTTATAAAAGATAAATGCAGAATGTGGATTCAAGGCCCCCAGGAGCATCCTGTCCTGCTTACCTGGACTTGCTGCCTGGCAGATTTGGGGTGCTTTTCAGGGCACTGGTTTAGATATAACAAGTTTCATACTACAAAGACTTTCTGGGCAACCGTGTTATCTTTGCAATCGCTGGAATTACTGAGAAAAAGTTTCCACCTTTCAGTTTGTGAGTCACTAGATACAAGAAAATCCTGTCTTTTCTTTCTGGCTTTTGGAAAGGGTCTGGAACTACTAGGTTATAACCAGTTCAGTATACGCACTCATTTCTTGCTTCTTGGCTTGTTCCAGGCTGCTTCCTCTGGAAAACAGCTTTTCTAATGGCCAGCATCCCTCCAGGGTGCCTGTTTGACGTCTGCAGATGCTGTCTTTTCATCCCTCTGACCCTAGTCTTGTTTACTTTGCAGGCCCTCTCAAACTAAGTTTTGCTATCCTGTGCTAAGGATGTGAGCACTGGATTCTACCAGCAGGAAATTATATTCCCTGAACTAACCAGATTTGTACGAGCAGTGGTGCCTAGAGTTGTTTAACACTGGCCAGTGTTGCTTTGTGGTTCAAGTCCTAGGGTCTCCTCCAGCTTTGCCTCCCATCAGCCTAGAAGGTGATATTCAGTTTCTAGAGGGGATTTTGGATATGACAATTCAATTAATACACTACTGGGACAAATTTTGGTAAAATCTCATGTTAAATTCCATAAAGTAACAAGAATTTGCTAGTGGTGTCTTAAGATACCTGAACACACTGTGTGGCACAGGCTGCTGTGTGCATCATTTCTCAGTTTCTTTGGATTATGCCAAGAAAGACTGATTCACCTACAGCACTAGACACGTCTTTAGCTGTATCACCTCCTGACAGTGGCCAAAAATATTTTTGCTGAGAAGAGCTAGCTTTTGTTTTGCCTCTCTAGTTTTCATCTCTTGAGTGGAGTGGACAAGGTATGTTTGCAGGACCTGTCCATGGGCTGTCCAGCCACCCTTGTGTGGAAGCAGAATAACTTCCACCACCATGAGCAGGAGCAACCCCATCGGCAGTTTCCTCATGGCAACCCTGTCCTGTGTTCCCATTAGCTTGTGGGTAGCTCTGCCCTGGTACAGGTGCCCTTGTGTGGGCAAGAAGGGAGTGGATCTTCACCCCAAGGGTAAAATAGCTGTTCCCTCTCTTGTGCTGCACATCTGGAAACACCACCAAACCAGCCCCAGACAGCAATACAGTCTCATCCAGGCTGCTCAGGAGCAGCACAGCCCTGTAGCCTGCACTTAAGTGTAGGCAGCTCATAAAGGGCAATAGCAATTTCCATAGCAGTAGCTAATCTACTCTCTCTAGAGGAAATCCCCCAAAAAAGCTTAACTCAGGGTCTGAGTGCTTGGAGGTTTGGTAGAGGATGTGTAATTGCTACTGAAGAACAAGGTGGCTGGTGGCTTGGATGCTTGTGGCTGGAGAGGCAAAGAGGATGGCTGAGGCAATCCCCACTGATTACAGGGGTCATTTCCCAGGAGCCTGTAAAAGGATCTCTTTTCCTGCAGGGGTCAGCAAGGAATTTCCCCCCCCATCACTCACTGTGCAGCATTGTGCTGCCTGAGGGATGTCCTGTGGGACAGGCACCTACCCCCAGACTTCAGTCTTGTGACCTTGTGGCCAACAGGAAAGCACAGGAAATGACCAGTGCTGGGCTCCAGCCCTCAAGGGGAAGATCACAAACTCATGACCTCATATGGAAGTGAGATTCTGGAAACCTTTGTCTTAGACCAAAAACCACGGCCATGCCATTACAAAGCATTATCTGGCCTATCCCAGCAGTAACCACCCTGGTATTGCTGTGGCTACCCACATGGCCCAGCATTGCTTGGCTTGCAGTACATCAGTGTTCAAGTCCTGTTTGCCAAGTCACTCTGGTTTACCCAGACAGTAATTTCAGCAGCCTCCTCTCCTTCCCTTCCCCTGCCCCTGCAGCAAGGCAGCATATGGGGAAAGTGCAGCTGAGGCAGGAGACAACATTTGTCCCCTAGCTTCAGAGACAAGTGAGAGGCTCAGGCAACAAAGCTTAACACCTGAAGCCAAAGGTCTTGTTCATGGCTCTCCACCTTATCCTAGTCCTTTCCAAGACCCAGTTTTGGTGTGGGAGATGACAGTGAGCTGAATGGGATGAGCTGTCTTCAGGACTTACTAGTCAGGTATAGAGTATATATATATAAAAATATATATATAAATATAAATATATATATTTATATATAGGTATGTATTTTATATATATAAAAATATATCTTTATGTAGATAATTATATATGTGTCTGTATACAGAAAAGATGTCTATATATGGCAAACCCATCAGTGAGCAGTCCTTGCTCTTAAAGCATTTGCTGCCTCCCATGTGATATTGTTTAAGGAGGGGCATGCTAAAACCTTGGCTCAGATCACATTATCTATAAAGAAGTTGAACAGTATTTTTCCAGCCTGTAGGTTGAAGTGACTGCCTGAGTTTTCCTCCTTCAGTGGAAGAATACTGAAATATTCAGAGGTCCCACGTGAAGTATAAATGCACCAATTCCATTAACTTCCTTAATTATTACCACAGAGCATTGGCCTGAAAACGTACTTGTCCAGAGGTGATTTTTTTCCCTAATGTGATACACAGAAATATCTGTAAGAAGTGTCATGCCTCTGCCTCTTCCTGCAGAAGAGCTGCATAAGAGCCCAGCAAGGGCAGGACTTCAATGTGTCCTGGAAAGAGTCCAGTGACAAAAACAAAGTGCTTTCTGCAGTGGCCGAGAGACTGGACCCAGCCAAAGCCTGCCAGCTGTTCTGGTTTGTTTCCAGCAAGCACAAAACTGCCAGAGGTAAAAATGGAGAAATATCCTGTGAGTTGTTGCTTATAGTTCAAGTCTTCCCTTCCCCACACCCTTGGTTCCTTCAAGTCACACCAACAGAGCTTTTGCCTCTTCCTGCAAGACATGACCAGGCTACGTGGATAGGAGAGGACAGACAGCTCTCTGAATTAAAATGACAAGCCAATGTTCCTAATGACAACCACGTTTCTAAATGCCCTGGTTTCAGTGCAATGACCTCTTTTTTTTTTTTTTATTATTAATTATCTGTCCACCGCAGCTAATCAACTAGTAGAATTTTTCTCATTTCCTGTGTTCTTTATGAGCCAGAGAAGAGTTTGGTTTTGGTAATGATGAAACACAACGAACTCACATTTTACCTAAGGTAATTCAAGATTGTACAGCCCAGGATCTGAGACATGAAAACACCATGGGATTGCTGAAGCATAGCTCTCTAAACTGCTAAGAAGAAAAAATAAGTTGCAGTAAGTTGCTGAGAACCAATGGATGCACTGTAAGATTTTACCAGAGAAGACATGGCAAAAGGGCTTACTAGGCATTTCAATAAATGCAGAAGGATATAGAGAACTTACTTCAGGAGTAGGAACTATTTGGTAAAGGCACATGATGAATAAAATTAAATTGCAGTGTGGGCAGTGCTTGAAAAGCCAACACCTCAAAAAGACACAAGGTCTTCCAGGGGAGGGAGTGGAACAGGCTAATAACAGGACTTCAAAGTATCCACATGAGGATTTCTTGGTATTCATGCTGATATTTCTGAATTCCCATTTTAGCCACTGAGGACAGGTGTAAAGTGTCAGCCAGAAGATGCCATAACTCAAAAAAAAAAATCTCATTCCAGCACTTTGGTGGTAATTTACAAACAAGTTTGTTGTGTAAATGACATACATACATTTGTGTTCTAATGTTTTATTTCATTTAATGCTCTTTTTTTTTTACCCTCAAATAGAGATTAAAGTGTAAGTACTTTCAAACTTCTGTAATAAAATCTTTTCCTAGAAGCACATTCATAAATCCAGTGCCTGACGGAAATTTTATCCAGGTTTCAATCAACCCAATAAAAAAAAAAATTGGCCAAATGTTAATGACAGATAGTAAACTGTTGATAGAGAAAGTTTCAGACAAAGCAGGTCCCATCCACTATATTGCAAAGAGGAAGCCCTAGAAGTCCTGTTGCTTTCTGAAGTGTTCATACTCCCACACTGCTGTGTCTCTGGAGAGGACATCAGCTGTTCAGAAGTGCCACGTTTTCAGCACTAGAGCTAAGAAACCTCTTAGACTTTTTTAAGACTCTTATGTTTTGAAGTAACTGAAATAATTATTTTTGGCAGGCATTCTCTCCAAAAAGTGAAGATAATTCCTATATAGCAAAAATGAATGATAAAATTGCACTGTACCGAGAGGAAAACTTATAAAACAGATCTTCCTGAGACAAGCCAAGTTAAATGTGTCTAGCACTCTTCAGGAACCTGCCCTGCATTGTCTCCTGCTGCTCAAAGCACAAGGCAGTAATGGGTTTGGCAAAACCCTGAATGCTTATGCTGACAACCTGGTGATCCCAAGGAGTGGCACCCCTCCAGATGCACTTGGTAGCCAGCACCATTGCCTTTTCTATGAATGGGGCCAGGGGTTGTCCCCATCACACAGCTATACCACATCCATACACCCACAGGCTCTTACTCTTTGCTTATTTCTAAAATCTCTAGTGTACTTTCTCTGACCAATTTCTTCCCTTGCCTATTGTCCTTCCAGGTCTTCATATCCCTTCAGATAAAAGACTATCCTCAAGCTTATCCTCCTTCCTACTCCTCCAGTGAGTCTACACTTTCCCTCTTGCTTCTTTCACAGACCTCATGTCCACCCTCCTGGTGACTGTATGAGCCCAAACATCTGCCCAGGTCTTAGGTACTTTACCAAAACACTTCATTATTCATGATCCTTTGTCTGGACTCTGGCAAGCTTATGTCTTCCTGTTCTTCCTACTGGGTGGCATGTGTTAAACCTGTCCAGGTGCATCTGCTTTCACAAACCAGACAAAGCTACAAGCTTCTCATCACTTGCTTACGCAATCAGAATCCGTTTCTCTAACAACCAGGCTTAAGTTTATCCTAAGTATTCATAGTAGATGTTTGAGTGAAGAGTGAAGACACAGTGTGAGTGTGAGGTCTGAAGTCTCACTGCCAGATGTTTCTACCATTGTAAAGAGGATGGAGGACACACAGCTTGTTGCACAGCTGCAGGTCTGCCGAGGCCTGACCCACCTGCTGCTGCACTTTGTCTTTGCAGTCATTGCAGAGTTAATCTGAACCATCTGCTACTGCCATCTTCTAACAGCCACACATTTTCTGCATAGTTTCTTGTCATTGCCAGTGCTTTGTTCTGGTGTCTTTGAGAAAACATCTGCCCTGAGGATTCCCCTTTTTATAATCTCTTTAAAACATGGCGCCATCTGCTCATTCTTTAAATCTCTTCCTTGATCCCATCACTAGTGACTGGCCCCTCAATGACCTCCCATTTCATAGTAAGGCGTTTGAGCAGGGATGCTCATTCTTTGCTTCACATCATACAGTATTCTGCATCATGTTTTGATTGAGTGGTTTGTTCAGTGTATAGTAGAGAAATGTGTTTGCTTTAGCAAATACCTATTCTCTTGGCTGTTGATGACTCTCCACTTCTTGGCATCAGAAAGCAGACCTCCACCTAGTCTTTCCTTTCACCAGCCCAGCTCCAGCCATACAATCTTTAGCTTCTTGCCAAAACCATTTTCTCCACACCAACATAACCACTCTTGAATCTTCAGCGGTTGCTTTTCTTGTTTGTCACCTCATTTCTTTAACTCCTCTGCTGTGGTACATACCACATGCTTTTGCCTCTCATTCTGACTGACACCTCACCACGTGATGTTGCCATTTACCTCTTGCAGCTTCATTTGGCTCAGCCAAAACTGAAAGTGTTTATTTTCAGCAACAGCAAGATCCACAAGAAGTTCATCTTCCACTTTTACCTTCTTCAGCCGAAACATCCAATTTGCCTTTGCTCTCTAATACCCTCTAGAGATTTTTGCCTTCAGATTGGTTTCTCCTTCTGCACAACATATTTCCAGGAAAATGTATTTCTGCAGTGACTGCCACTGAGGACACTTTTTTTTTTACTGTCTTAGGTCTTCCTTCCTTCATGTCTGCCCGAGGTTCAAATATTCCATAAACCAAAATGTCACTTCAGGTTTTCCCACATATATGAGAAACATAACAACACTATAAGCTCCTAATCCTATAGTGGCCTTCATTTTTAAAACCTTTCCAGATACTCTCAATTAATTTTCGGATTTCAGTTTGCCAGTGTTTTTCACATCTGTCTGCAAATAATTTCTCATTTATTCATCCCAACAGAATCCTGGTAGGACCCCACTCTGTAGACTGTTCCTCTCCTCCATCTGTGTTTAGCATTTGTCTGGCCTTATCGTCAAATGTCTTTCTAAATGCCTTCGTCCTAATTAGTGATGGACTTCTACACAAATATGTGTCACCTGGTTATGCAGCTCTCAGCTGTACTAGATCCTGTGCTGCCTGTGCTTGTGTGGGCAAGCAGCACCATTTTAATTTTCCATGAAGCACAAACCTGCTGTAACCACTGCACTGGGAACTTTGGCTAATTCAACAGGCACAACAGCACATATGTGTCCTACTCTTCTGGCAGCTCACATCAGTTCACAGCAGCAATGGCAGCGTAACGGCAGCCTAATCCCCACAGGGAGCAGGTAAGTCTGCACCCATCTCTGCTGGAGGATACTTGAAGGAAACCAAGTTACAAGAACTGTCTTGCTAGCTTGATCTTACTATAACTCTTTACTTCTGGGATCCTCAGCTCATAGCTGAATAAAGCAGGAGCCATCTGTGCATGTAATTTGACCATCAAAGGTAAGCAGTGGAGATATTCAGTCTGCCTCTAGCATTTCACAGTCTTGGGGTGTCTTGCAGATGATGACCCAGCATCCCTGAACTCCTGCCACATCCACCTTGCCTACTGCATATGCCACCATGGAGGCATGCAGGTAGTACCCAGTCTAGCCAGAGCAAAGCACACACAGGACCCGCTCCCCTCCCACCTGCCTCCCTCCCGACTCCTGGGAAAATGCATGTCGTGAAATGTCCTTTGAATATCACAGAGTAGCTGATTCTTTCTACACCCCTAGGTATTTCATACCACCACCAACTTCCTATACTGTAGAGAAAAAAATCCGGTAAATTGATTGTGAGAGCTGTTTCTCCATGCACAATGTGCATGGTTACCTATGTAATTGTTATGTTGCAGCCAGTTCCTGATAAGCAAAGTCAACATCTGCTTCAAAATGAAGACTTATTTCCAAGCCTCCTTCACAGCTCAGCTTTGAGATGTTCCTATGTCTCACAAAGAAAGCCACCAGGACTGTCACAACTGCTAAGCAGACTGTTAGTATTTTGGCTCCAGATTACCAATATAAAGAAACACAACCTCTTTTTCCAAAGGTTTGAGGACCATGAAAATCTGTTTTGCTGCAACCTGAAACAGGGAACCAGGAATAAAACTTTCCTTGCATCTGTCAAAACATTCACTGTAGAAAGTGCTAAATGATCTGGTTTGCATGCAAATACAGGAAGATCAGAAAAACAGACTTTGATTTCCTCAAACAAGTATATGAACTAAGGGTGATTAGTTTAGTTCATTTGAAAAGGTAAAGCATGGAAAAGATAAAACAATTCTGTAAGAACACATCTTGAGCAGGGAAAAGAAACTGCCTGAAAAGAAGGGTGCTGTTGACACCGGCACTAAGGGGCACAAACTGGACTGTAATACCATTAGGTTGAAAACTGGGAGAAATCCCTGGCCTGGGGTGTGTGAAGATGAGGAAGAGTCCCTACACTCCACTGAGAGAAACAGCTGATGTGGTGCAGAGTAGAGTCTCTTTGTCTCCCCAAAGGGCTTGCATGCCCCTCTGTAAGAAAGCCCCTGTAACTTGTCATATGGCAGAAGCACCAAGGAGAGCACCAGGTTGCTTTGGACAAGGGTCTGCTCAGGCAACTGTGGGTAGATAGCCCCTTTGGTGTCACTCAGGGGAGCCTGGGGCTGATCTGTGGCAGAAAAGGTGCCTTTCTGCACCTAGGAGCCCTCCCTCAGCAAGCCAGCTGTCCCTGGTTAATGCCATGCAGCATTGTGGTATGTTAGAGATGAATTTTAGCATCTGACAGACCCATGTTATTGGATGTTATTTTCGTTTGTTTCAATGCAGCATCCTAGAGCATTACCTGTGGGACTCTGAGGATCTGAAAGTGGAATCTTTGAGATGAAAAGAAGAAATCAGTTGACTTTTTTCCTTTCCTTTTTTTCCATTTGCTTTTAATTTATTAAAATACTTAATAAATCCTGGAGATTCACCAGGAATCATTCCAGAGGGACTAATACTCATCATTTTTCTGGATCCAATTACATCTAACATCCACTGCCCTCATTGCTAACATATGTTAAACAGAGCTAAATATAACATCTTATTGTAAATTGCATATAATTTGGCTTCTTTTATTTTTCTTCTGTGGGCACTGATGATCCGTTTTCTGCTCTGAATTTGACATCAATAAACCAGAACTCATCCACAGAGAGCAATTAACTGTTGTATAAAATAATGTATCAGAAAATGTTACCAAAGAATGTCAGCAGGTGGGTCCCATGGACATTACAGAGAGTTACAACCATTTCTAAAATGTGGAAAATGTTGCAATTCCTGCCACTGTTCGCTGCACAATGTGGCTTCTAAAAATGCTGGCAAACAGAAATTCAGCATTGCCAACTTTTGCAATTGTATCATGAGTTGCTGATACAGAACTTTTAATGAAGTCTCCACTCCTGAAATCATCTGGATTAGATGAAAATCCAAAGTTTCATTTCGTATAAAAACACTGTCTTTCCAACCCACGTGGTTAGAAAAGCCTGGCAAAATATGGGTGTCATTTAATCTACTTTTTCTGTCTGAAACTTAGACACCTAGTACAAACAGGTCATCTGCCCTACTGTACAGTCCATAAGAGAGGCTGGCACCTCCACAGATTAACCTACCCCCCTCTACTCACTGCCAGCTCAAGATGAGCCTGTATAGCTCATGGAGGTGGAAAGGACAGGGCTGCTCCTCCTCACACTCACACTTGTTCTTCTTCAACCCCTAGCAACCTGATTCACCCCACGGTAACTTTATTTCAGATGAAATCCAGCAGTGAAAACAAAACTTTTTGGCCAACAAAGATCAGCCCAAAGAGTGTAAAGTGGAACGATCTCAGGTCCTGACTCCTGGGGCATCCGAGCTGCAGCCCTACTCTCATAGTCATTCACCCCAGCAGTGGGGAGAGTGACAAATCCAAGTGACTGTGTGGTCCCACCAGCACCATCAGTCCAGCACTACCTCTCCAACAGCTGACCTCTGGTCAGGACTTGGCCTGAACCACCAGGCACTGCTGGGTGCTGCCTAAACCACAAAAAGCATCAGCTGCCCCAGGCAGAAAGCTGTGAGCAAAAAAAGTGTATGGCTCTATGAAGACAGCAGGCCCAAACTGGTCTCACTGGTGCCAAATGATATAAAAGAGGGCAACAACCACAGATTATGACTTACGAGATTTCACTTAAGAATAAAAACCATCTTTTCCTCAAGAGGCACTGAAGCAGGTCCCAGGTACGAGCTATGCCTCCCCACCTTGGGGGTTTCCCCAGGACTCACCTGTTTCTCAAGAGTGGGGCTGGACCAGGTGACCTTCAGAGATGCCCTCCTACCTGGGTCTGGAGATTCTGTGGTATCCTCACTCAAAAGAAGTGAATTTCCCAAGAGTGGTGATGCCAGTGCTCCCCAGAGAGGATTCATGGCACACTTTTAGGGTGCTGCCAGGAGTCATCAGAAAGCCTCTGTTTAGAGAGCATGAGTTGTGCCACATGTGCTGGCATATGCTCTGTTTTGTTTTTTAATACTTCCCTTTTGTCGTCACTTTCTTACAGTAGATGTGAAATAAGTCATAATAATTTTTAAATCCCTTCAAAAAATGGTGACGGCTTTTCTGTTTTCAAGAATCTTTTGAGCAAGTCCAGTAGCATCCCCCAGTCTGTCTGTCTTTCCCTCTTTTTCCATCTTTTTGTGATTATCTCCACCATTTCTGCACCCTCTCCTCTCCTCTCCTCTCCTCTCCTCTCCTCTCCTCTCCTCTCCACAATACTCTGTACAACAGTCTTCTATCCAGGACCACACCACAATGTCAAGCAGAGTGCCATATGCTACTGAGAGAGAAGGAAAACAAGAACAAGCAGTCTGGCTAAAATGAGTTCTTTAGCATGGTAGAGACTCAAAAACAATAAGCCAAATGGTAACAAGAGTTGCATAGATAGGATTAGAACTGTTTATATCACTGCCAAAACCTTTTATATCCCCAGAAGGCTTGTTAAAGATGGGATAAGTTTGATGTTGGCTGGAAATACTGTGTTAATAAAGGGAAATTCAAGCTCCACAAAATAAAACTATTGCACTACACAAATTTAATAAAAATCTATTTGAAAGACAAAATACAGTAGTGTATTATTGGTAGAGCAGAAGTAACTTCGAAAGAAGTGATGGTTAAGAAAACCTACCACTTGCTCTCACTTTCTAAGACAGATTCAAAATAAAAAAAAAAACCAAACAAACAAAACCCAAAAAACCAAAACAGCAGACAAGCTAGGAAACAAGTACGTTTTTCTATGTAAGAGGTTGCTGGACCTGAAGTTCCCAAAATATGTTACTGGAGTACTGGGAAATGCCATGGGAGGAAGAAGAGGAAGAGGAAGAACAGAATTATTTCACAATTTGAAGCCCAAAATGCTTTCCCAAATATCCAGAAATCTGTTCCCCAACCCATGCTGGTGGGCAATATGGAGAACGCTGGATATCTGCTTCACACAAACACTAGATATCCAAAATACTGCATTTAAATAAAAATTATGGAACGAGAAAAAAGGCACCAGAATGCAGGTAGCAGGTGGAAATCCAGACACCAGAACTGGAAACCAACCAACTGCTCTTTCAAGTAGGAAAGCAGCTGACCTGTTTCTGGGACAGAGCACTTGAAACACCATTAAGCATCTGCTGCAGAAAGGATGCAAGGCTAGGAGTAATAGAATTATTTTTTTTCTAAAGTCAGAAATAGGTAGGAAAAATAAAAACCAAAATCAATTGGATGAAATCAACCAGCTTCCCTCAGGAGCAACAACTTTTTCTTTAGGAGGTCACTCTACATCATTTCATCACATTACATCATGGTAATGGAAGGGCCAAGTGCAGCTGAGAGAGGCTGCCCCACCGTAAGGAGTGTGCAAAGCCTCACCCAGCACAGCATCTCCACCTTGCTGGCTGGAGAGACTCTGCAGTGTGACAGGAGCCCAGCTCACCCAACACCCTGTATTAGGGCATGGGGCCCAGCATCACCCTGCTGGGGGCAGGAAGCCTTGAGAAGGGTTGAAGAGGAAAAGGCAAGAAGGAGTAAGGCTGTGGAACAGCTGAGTGAGGGTTATGGCACGTCGCTGTTTATGCTGGGAGCAGAGAGATGCAACAACATATAAATTCAGCAAGAGCAGGCAAAAGATGCAGCTTTATTAATTTACAACCCCATTTTATATACCCTAGCCCCATAGGGCAATTGGTCAGTGATCACCCATCTCCTAGGGTGATTGGCTAAAGTCCTACAACACCCATTTCAAAATATTTCTCCAATGTACCATAAACAGAACTTAGCAAAACACCACGTGTTAGTTTAGTTTACAAAACCATCCTACTGTTTCTCATAACACATGTGAGAAAGGCAGGATTCTCACCGAATATTGTGAGAACCTAGGAAAATTCCTCTGCTAGCAGCTTTTCAGCATCCACAATGGCACACCATCTTTCCTGGCCACTGTGATCAAGACCCACCGCCCTGTCTAGAACCTGGGCTTCACTTTGATCTGGGGCTTTTCTCCCGGTCCCTGCACCTAAGCCATCTGCATCTTCCATCTGTAGCATGCTGACCTGTACATCTGCACAAATATCTATAAAACCAGTTTCTCACTATCTCACGTCTTAAGTAATACATCATATTTTCCTCCAACTGGACAAAAGCTGTTCTGATCTATTATTTCACACAGTGGTCTTTCTCTCATCATTGTATGGTCTTGCCTCTCCCTAGGCATCTCCACAGAAGCATTCCCTCATCTTGGCTACTTCAGTTGTAGATGTTGCTTTTACTTGCCATGTATCCAGCACAGACTCCCCTGGGGAATCAACACAGTTAAGGGCAGAATGTGCAGTAACATACACAAGGGAGAAACAGGAAGAACCAGTGCAGAATTCAGTCTTGATAACTTAATAACCCATGCACCAGTACAGGTGACCTGCTGGAAAGCAGTTACATGGAGAAGAACCTTGGAGTCCTGGTGGACAATAAGTTATCCATAGGACAGCAACTTGCCCTTGCAGGCAAGAAGGCCAATGGTATCCTGGGGTGCATTAAGAAGAATGTGTCCAGAAGGTCGAGGGAGGTTCTTGTCCCTTCCATTCTGCCCTAGTGAGACCACATCTGAAGTACTGTGTCCAGTTCTGGTCTCCCCAGTTCAAGAGGGACAGGGAAATACTAGAGAGAGTCCAATGGAGGCTGTGAGGACGATGAAGGGACTGGAACATCTCTCTTATGAGGAAAGGCTGAGAGCCCTGGGGCTGTTTAGCCTGGAAAAAAGACTGAGAGGGGATCTTATTAATGTTTACAAATATCTGAAAGGTGGGTGTCAAGTAGAAGGGGCCACTCTCTTTTTAGTGGTGCCCTGTGATAGGATGAGAGGCAATGATCACAAACTGGGACACAGGAAGTTCCACCTCAACATGAGGAAAAACTTCTTCACTGTGAGGGTGAAGGAACATTGGAACAGGCTGCCCAGGGAGGCTGTGGAGTCTCCTTCTCTGGAGACTTTCAAAACCCACCTGGATCTGTTCCTGTGTGGCCAGCCCTGGGTGATCCTGCTCTGGCAGGGGGGTTGGACTGAATGATCTCCAGAGGTCCCTTCCAACCCCTGCCATTCTATGATTCTATGATTCAGCCTTAATAACTTGGCTACTTTTCACATACTTGAAACTGATTTTGTAAATCCAGAGCTCCAACACCCCAGTCTTAGTAGGAGTAGCAGGATCTTGGTGGGACATCTGCACTTTGAAGGAAACTGTGCCACTAATGAAGTTTCTCCTAGATACTGGACCTTAACTTAAAATGTCTGTCACAACATTAGGCCACGCTACACTGCACAACCAGCCTTTTCCTTGTGGAGAAAGGTTATGAATCGAAATGATGACAGGACCTGTACACTCTCAGGTTTCATCACTGCTCACTGTATGCTTTATAATGTGGCTAACTACATGAAAGGAACAAAGTGGAAAACAGAGTAGTGCAAATGCACCCCAGGGTAAAGGAGGTCAAGATGGTGCACAGGTGGACAGTTGGGAAAGAAATGAGTTTAAGCTTTTGCTCCTGCAGGCATAGCATTCACAGTTGCTCAGGAAATACTGCCAAGGAGATCTAAAATCCTTTCTTTAGTTCTGACATTCAGTTAGGACTGTCACAAGACTAAGAAAGAGCAATAGTGCCTATCTCCAGCCACAAAGGAGGGAGCTGCCCCAGCTTTAGGAGGGCCATTTCCCTCTTCTGAGGGGCAGAGAGACCTGCACAATACCTGTATGGGGCTTTTGGCAGGGAGCAATGAGGAGGATGAGCCACTGCTAGACAAGGAGCAAAGCAAAGAATGCTTTGAAGGGTATCTTCATAATGTTTTTTACATTACTTTGCTGGCTGGATGGCAGCATGAAGCATCTGTTTCCAGCTACAGGTCTGCTCATGGAAAATACTCTGGCAGTTGTAGAGGCTCCCTTCCCCCTCCCCAGGGCCTCCTCCCAAACCACACCAGCACTGGATTGCAGGCTTCATCGCTTGGGGCGTTTTGCCTTTAATCACTGGCAATAGATTTATATGTGGAGTCCAATTATGTCCTCAAATTTATTATTATAATAGAGTGATTTATGCTGCAAACAAAAGATCTAATGGGTCACAAGACTTCTCTTCCTGTGTTTCAGTTTGTTTCCCTGATGCTTTTTTTCTTCTTTCACTTTTAGGGAGTTGGGGTCGGGGGTTTTGGTTTCGGGATTTTTGGTGGGGTTGGTGGTGGTGGTGGTGGGGTTTTTTTCTGCCAAAGAAGCTGTTTCCTTGTAGCTTGAATGTTCAAGGCAGGAGGGAGGAGGCAGTCCAATAGGAAGTAGTGACTTGCCATGTCTCTTGCATTTAATCATTTTTAATTTATGAGCTTTAGGCAGACAGTAGTTGCAGCACATTAAAGCTTCTTTAGGAAATAACACCAAGGTTTTTTCCTCCAGTGGCCGAAAACTTTGCATCCTGAATAGAAAGTGTGAGAGAGCACAGCCCAGCATTTGCACTAGCTTAGCACCTGCGTACCACTGACGAACCTGAGCCTCTGTTGATGCCCAGGGCTCTTGCTGCATGAAGGCAGCTAAGGGAAAAATACAAGAGTTCCAATGAAATCAGAAAAGCTGACAACAATGGGTGCTGGCTCTGAAGGTGTGCATGCCCTCTCACCCTGTGCAACGTCATCTCCATATCCATTTATCTTCCCTGAACTGCTGAGAAGACTTAAAGAAAAAAAGAACAAAGTAAAAAGAAACAAGATCTTGGAAGAGAAGAGCTGCCACTATGAATAAAGGATCCCAGATGGGAAAACCACCACACGGAAATGCAGTGTGAATCACTACAACGGGAATTATGGCTCTGTTGGCGTACCCAGAGGCAGACATAGCTGGAGACACTGTGTGTCAGAAGCCTGGCATATATTACTACTATTACTAAATATTTCATCTCAGGTCATTTGGAAAATCTGGTTATAAAAAAATATCTGCAAGAAGACCAAGCAATAGCCTGGATCTCACTGCTGATGGGTAAAAAGGCAGATAAAACTTTTAATTCTGTTCATGACATGAGGAATCCACCATCAGTATCTGTCCAACTCATATTTGCTTATCACAGGATGCTGCAGATATAAAAGTCTACTTGGGTTCAAGGGACAGCTTTATAGGTTCATGAGCCAGAAATCCGTCACGAGCTATTATATACAAAGGCACTCCCTTCTGGCTCAGACACAAGATGCTAGAGGGTGGGGAAACATCCCTTTGCATTTTCCCCAGTCTTATACCATTCCCTGGTTTCCAGCATGAGCAATGGTACTGTTCAGTGGGTAAGCCTCTGTTCTGACCCAGTTGCTCTTATGCTCCTATGGATGCATTTTATAGTAAGTCTGGTCAGCTATTGCTAGATCATTCCCACACCTCCTCTAAGATCATCCTTCCATGAAAAAGCATCTCAGGTCTTACCTACACAGGAATTCGCACTAGTGTGTCTATTTAAGTGTTTTAATGGGTGCTACTGAGCAAATGAGAGCTTATACAAAGGCACTCAGTATTGTTAACACTGTACTCTGGCTTTGCTTAAACCATTATTTTTTTAATTTTCAACAGATTGAAAGACATCAGAATAAGTCACTGTTAACCCCCAGTAGCACACACCTACACTCTCCTGTCCAGCCTAAATACACCATGTTAATTAAGCCCTGGTATTCTGCATGCAGAACAGGCCTTTCTTGCTGCTCCTCAGGGAAGCTTTGCTCAGCACCATGAAACTTCTGCTGCTGCTGTAGACAGGAATTTTTTTTGAGAGAATATATAGAGGTGATGTAATGCTAGGGTCTAGCATGTCACTCTACAAGCCCCTGTCTGGTCACCGAGGAGTGAAATACCACAGTATTGACAATGGGCACTTGGGCCTCAGATTCAAGCCTTTGAGGAGGTGGAGAGACATCTTTTCCCTGGAAAGGCTGCTTGAAGTAATAGGATGCCTTCGAGGCATCCAGGCCCAGTATGGGATGAGCACTTTGTTCCACTGCACTAAGAAGAGTAAACTTAAACTTGGATTTTGGATTCTTTTGGAATACAAGTATAAATAGGAATCATACCCAACACATACTTTACACCTTGCAGTGACAGAATGTGCTCAAAATTGTTTTTTCCATTTGTCTGTCCCTGCTTCCAACAAAATGATTCAACCTTGCACACTATTCAGAGCTTGAACCTTGCAGGGGTTATTTTACTCCCACATGCTTGCAGAAGTGAGAAAGTCTTTTGGCCATAAGGCCATACTCAATGTTTAAAACAAAGTAATATGGAAAATACATTGCAACGAACCATACTGGGAATCTTGGACCCTCAAAAAGACAGTATTTAAAGCAGTTGGCTTCTATACCTGAAGGGAACCTACAGGAAGGCTGGAGAGGGACTCCACAAGAGTGTCCAGCAGCAGATCAAGGGGAAATGGTTTTAAACTGAGGGAAAATAGGTTTAGATTGGATCTTAGGAAAAAGTTCTTCCATATGAGGGTGGTGAGACTCTGGAACAGGTTGCCTAGAAGGGTTGCGGATGCCCCCTCCCTGGAGGTGTTCAAGGCCAGGTTGGATGAGGCCTTGAGCAACCTGGTCTAATTGAGAGGTGACCTCACCCATGGCAGGAAGGTTGGATTAGATGATCTCTAAGGTCCCTTCCTGCCTAAACCATTCTACGATTCTATGATTAAAGGAGGGCACAGAAGAAGTTGGTAAAGACTCATTGAATCCCAAACAAACTGACACAGTCCCATTCATAATCCCAGTTTGACATTAACCAGCCTCCTAATACCATGAGTAATATATACCCCAAGGTCAAGGCAACCAGCTTTCCCAGGTCAATCTGTTCACTCCACCCTTGCACTCAAGAAAGAAAAGCATTGAAAGCCTCCTGGGCTGATCCCAAAAAGCAGCCAGTCCCCATCATTAAAAAAGTGGAGCAGCAGCACAGTTTGTGTTGGCACTGCTTTGGCTAACTCACTGCTCAGCATTTGCTGCTCCGAAGCACGAGCACAGCCCTTGCGGGCAGGCTGCTGGGGAGCCTTTCTGCAAGCTCACGCCAAACACACTGAGGAGGGCTGGCACTTTGCTCATCGGCAGTGTACCTCCATCCGTGCCCTTGTCACCCGCAGGGTGGGATGGCCACTTTGCCCTCCCCTGGGGCCCATGGCTCCAGGGCAGTGCGCGCACAAGCCGGTGGAGGCTGAGCCACGTCCCTGTCCAGGGCACAGGGAGAGGGGAGCAGAGCCCAGGGTCCCCTTCCCGTGGGCTGGGTTTCTGGGAGCAGCGCGGTCCCTGTCCGGTGGCTCCCGCCAGCACTGCTATTTTCTCTCTGGGCTGCTCTTGGCTTCCTCCTGTACAGCTGCGCTCTCCACATCAGAAGGGACTTTTCAGAGAAAAGTGAAATTAGTAAAAATAAAGATAATTGAACACATTTTGTTTTACCAGAGAGACTGTTTGTGGTTAGCAAATAGACATGAAATGTTATAAAATATTTTCTAACAGTACCCTATAGAGATGACTTGTCTATAAAACATGAAATAAAACTGGCAGGAAACCACCACATTGACTTAATATAACATAACATTAACTGACACCAAAAAGCAACCTAGTTAAGAAGTAGAAAACTTTACAACCTCAGTTATTTGAAAAATATAGAGGTAGCCCAGCTATTAAACCAAAAGGGATCATTAGGGTAATTTGCACTATTTGGTTCACTGCTATTAAATGTGATGCCATGAATGCATTGCGTTGGAATTTCTTTGACTCCATTATTCTCCTGACTATTCCTGCTCAAAAAAAATAGTAAAAGACTAACTGCCAATTTAAAACCATGCAATGTTTTGCAGCACCCATTTAGAACTATTTCTGGATGAGCCAATCAAGACTTTAGAGTTTATGGGGCATGAATCTTCCCAGTGCATACATAATGGTACGTATATTCTTGACATACTCCATTGCTCAAACTGGGCAACTGGAGGCATTGCCTCGGTCTAACCAAGGCCCTGGAAGCAGGTATTGATAATCCTTTCTGTCTTTTAACTGGGATTTTGCAAGAACATCCGCACACAGGAAAGGTGAAAACAATAGTAGGATGCTAACCTAGAAGGTAGTTACTTGTTCACATCTGGTTTTTTTTACTGGAATGGTCCATAGGAACCCTGCTAATGACCACAGCTGCCACTGCATAGGTGTGAGACAAATGCAGAGCCTGGGGACCATCTCCTAGGCATGCTGTGCTTAGCACTTCATGGAAAAGAAAGGAAAAACATCTGAAAAGGTCCTTGGGCATTTTGTAACTATTGTGGCCTTATGAGCAATAGCTCTTAAGAGGCAGCCCTAAAGCATCTCTCAACACAAACCCTCATGTTCACCCTAGTCCTGCCTTAACCCCTTGTGCCATGGGGCCCAGAAGAGCATGACAGTCTCTGCTGTTCTGCCTGTCATGAGCAGCTTTCTAGAAAATCACAGGGTGTTCAAAAGGTTGGTGAGGTGGGATCAATGTGAAATCACAGAGAGCTGAATATCACTGCTGAGGATGCATGCAAGCCCTTGTGATGCTGCAACTGTTATTATTTTACTTGCAATACTGTGGTCCCAACTCTTGAGTCTTTGCCTGGGAATCTAGGGTACCAAATCACCTCAATTTGACTATCAGCAAAAGGCTCGGTGTAACTGTACCTGAGGTGGTGTACAATCCCAAAGCCTTGCTGAAAAGGTCTATCCCATGACTGGATGGATCATGGACCTATTCCTGTCTATTTTCCTCCCTGTCTGAACTGTCTCCATTTTATCATGTCTCCTCTAATAGCACAGTTAGTCATATGTTCACTTTTAGATGTACAGTGCCCCTGGGAGAGTCAGCAATTTCCCCATCCCTTTTTAAAGACAAGCACAGAACACATCAGGGTGTCACAAATGTTTCCAGATGCCTCTTCACCAGGCAGATGCCATACTTGAAAGACACCTCATGCAACAATAAATACAGCTACTGTAAAGTTTTTTCCCAGTACCTAGACAGCCATAGAAAGAGAGAAAGGGATAGTGGTGGGTGGTGGGTGTTTTATTAAGAGTGTATAGTACCATGGATTATAGCAAGTAACTAAGTCTCCTGAGTTGTAAGGTAAAAGAAAGAAATTAGGGAGAACAAAGTAATTATACGGAGTAAATGTATAAAAGCAATAGATTCAGCCATACCCCTTAAATTTTAAAGTGATGTGTCATTGTTATAAGAGAAGACTCCAAATGCCAACCTGAAAATATTTAACATGCTTTTTCCCTTAGGCTAAACTAAAGAAAAATTGACTTCACTTTCTTGGAGTTAACAGCAAACAGGTCACGTTTATCATTCTGCCACTTCTGTTCAAGAACTAGCAATTTAACTGTTCCTAAATGGGTTGGTTTAGCCTTCCTGAAACTAGAGATGGGTTGCGGTTTATATGCAATCTTATCTGCTAGAAGTGACTAATGCTAGAATAACAGGGCACTGCAATCTTGGCATTCTGGAAAACTGGTGAGATCCTAGCTCCAAATTCTCCTGCTTAAATGTATCTGGTAATCTCAGCAGTGTTTTGTATTATTACTATGGTTTATATATATAGGTCCCAGATATGTTACCCATGAAGGAAAAAATAATTGACAAACTCTCCCCTAGCCTTCTGAGTTGTTTTTTCCCTTCTTGGGATCAAAATTTCTTTAGAAAAAAAAAAAAGATTATTATTTTCTCCCCACAGCTATAAATTCCTCAGTCAGCTCCTCTGTTACCATGCAGTCTGCTGGGCATATTCCAGAATTATTTCTGAAGTTTTCTCAGACTTCCATATAAGTCCAAAAATTCCACAGTCCTGCTCCATACCAGTGTGACAGCCGACCCTTACTGCTTGGTATAAATTTTTGAAACACCCAGTTCTGCTGATGCTGAGCAGTCAGTCACATTGATCGGTAAATTAAGGACACAAAATCCACATAGGACTTCGGGCAAGCACTGCCACAATAATCAGACCCGTCTCTCCGGCAGCTGCAGTGCTTTGTGGCAAACCAACCTCTCTCTGAAACTATGGGGACAGGCAGCATCCAGCTATCCCCACGTGGTCTAACACTGATCACCTCCAGAGAAAGCAGTGTTGTGGGGTAGTTATAAAAACGAGGGGGAGAAAATCTCTGCAAAAATACACAGATGGTGCGAAACAAGACCACACTCCTCCATTTGAGACAAATAAATTACTCCCGGGCTCCAAGTCAAAGTGTGACTTGAAGAGCTTTGTGAAAATAGATGCAGCATCCTCAGCGTGGTGGTGTTCATGGTGAGGGCTTACCACCGGCTGTCCCAGGCATCGTGTGGCTCACACCCCTGCTTCGGACTGGAGGTGTCTGCTCATGGCCTGTGCATCCCTGTTCCCTGCTAAAAGAGCAAGTTAGCCAACAATAACAGTGTTTGTTTTGTTGCCATCTCAGTAGACGCTCTAATAGAGCTAATAGGAAAAAGAAAGCTCACCAGAGAAGGGAAAGGTCAGAAGGCTAATAAAATAAATGCATCTATTGAGCGTTCACTTGGCAGTTCGTAAGGGAGTGTGATTTTCTTTTCTCTTCTTCTTTTCAGTAGAAAAAGAGTACACTGCTGAATCTGAAATGAAATTTCAGCTTTCACACAAGGTTTGTTACTGACAGCCACATCATTAGAGTCAGGAATTTTAGAGACTTGTGTTTACACTTGCTAGATTCCCCACTCATTTATTTTCTTTGGGTTTTGAGGTTCTGGCTATCAAAGAGAAGCAGTGTTATCGAAGAGAAAATGTTGGCCAAAAAGGTAATTTTATGACCAGAGCCCTGTACTGTTCTTGAAGGGCACAGGCCAGCCATCTGCTGCCCTTCTCTAATGTTGCCCAGCTAGGTAATTCATGGTTGTCTTACCTTTTTCTTGTGAGCATTCCTCTGCTTACAACCTGCTGAAGTGTTTGGCTGGCGTGGGGCTTTGAGTTGACAATGCACGGTTTGATAAATGGTCTACTTTCAGACACACTCCGCTCCAGCATTGTACTGACACTGCGGCTCTGCTGGATTCAGGGACCCCCCACTGCTGTGTATGCTAAGAGTATACATACATTTGTATGCATACACACACACATATATATATATTCCACGTATCTTGAGAGTCACCAGGTACACACAGGGCTGGAATTTGATCCTCGTAACAGTAGCAAAATCACTACAGTGCTGGAAAAGGTGTCCCTGTGGATAAAGGATTTCAATGCAGTTACTGTCCCTCTCTGGGAAGGATGTCCTTGTGCATATCCTCCTGCACTGCCAGACCTTGGCTCTCCTCATAGTCGGTGGAGTGAGACAGCCATGACTTCAAAGAGAGGTGGCTGTTGTAAGGCATCTGAACATGGGCCACAGTACCAGAAACAGCCAATCACAGCAGAAACTGGGGGAGAAAGTAACCTGAAAGGCTGCAAAATAAGTTGCATGGCCACGCTGAAGAGTGATGGTTTGTTTCCAGGAACCAAGGCAGAAGGCCACCTGCTGCAATGAAATTCTCACAGGTCTGCAGAAGGATGTGCTTGGGATAGATCCTGCCTTTCACCTTGGCCAACACACTTCCCTGCTATGGACTCCTATACAGACATCAGCTGAAATAGCAATGTCTATGACCTCCTTAACAGCCCAAAGAAAAGGCCTAGTTTAAAAATCTCTCAAACATGTGAGAAGGCTCCATCCTGACTTCCTGTACAGCAGGCTGATGCAAGTAAATACCCAGCCCCATGCCCTTCAGTGGAAGCAGGGCAGTGTTTTGGTGGGAAACATTTCTCTTCCCAGCATACTAGCGAAGAAACTCACCATACTAGAGAAGAAAGAACATCTGTTATGTCAGCCATCCCTCTGCAATGGTGGCGTTTTTTCCTAGGCAATGCATTTTGTTGTCTTAAGGGTCCACTTAGGGGCTTTTCACATCAGCCATTAACTGAAGTTACACAATGATCACAAAAAACTATTTTTGTACTCTATCGAGTATATATGTTGTATAAGTAACAATATATCTGGTCTCAACTTCTCTTAACTTCATTTCTCTAAAAAAACAATAGCCTGATATTATCCACAGAGTTAATGGGATGCTGTAGTAAGTAAACAGGGCATTAAGCACCACTCACAGGTGCTTCTACTCTCTGTGCATAGTCCTGGTGAAGGCAGGACAAGGAGAGCTGTAAGCACCAGGCTGACAGATATGCAAAGCCATGCTGGAAAAATTAAGCAGCTTTATAGACCACCTACAAGAAAAAAAACTCACCTTTGGTTGGTGTCCATTACACCAGTGTGATTCAGATGGGGATTAGTTATTGTTGTCTCTAAAACAGAGATCATATTTTCTTTTTGAGGCTCTCCCATATCATATGAGATTGGGTAGCCTTGGAAAACCTGGTTGTTCCATACACTTTAGTGCAGAGGCTGAGATGAGCCACAAGCATTCTACTAATCTACAGGGTTATACACATTAGTAAGAGGGAGGGAAGGATTTGACTGAAAATCTGAACTTCTGGAGGGAGGGAGAACTTAGCTTCTCATCAGGGAAAAAGACAGGAAGAGTAAAGCAAATGATGAGGGAATTGAGAAAGGAAAGAAAAGCATATTGAATTCACTGGCTTTAAAACACAAAGAGACACTGTGATTGTCCATTTCATATAAATTCCTGCACAAGCCAGGCCATGACATGATTAATTACCACCAAAAAAACCCCAGAGATTAGTTCCTCTACAGCTGTAATTACATGTATTTTCAGAAAAAGAGCATTTACTTGCTTGCCAATATAGCAGTATTTTACCAGCATCACCCATTCACTTCTTGGGAATACATTCCTCCACCCCTTTTCAGATGCTGGATGTGAATTCTTGTGCAAAAATACCTTGTACATAGCCAATATATTCAGTAGGGGACCTCAGAAGAATATGGGATCTCCCATACCTTTTTATTGGAGAATACATATTGCTGTTCAAAGTTCTTCTAATTCAACATCCCTCAGAGGAAGGACTGTCTCAGATTTTTCTATAAGCTCTCATTACCACAGCAATATACATTTATGGCTGTGCCTTAGGGAAGCAAGCAGACAGCCTAGTATATCCCACGCACAGCCGGAGGTCCCTGGGTCCTACTTTACACAGAGCTTTCTTTTGATACAAATTTCATGTTGGGCCAAGGGTCCAGACAATGACTTTCTAGACACCACCGTGGCCCCAGCAGTAATTGCTTGGGCAGAATTTTATGCCATGTTAGATTTCTTAACTGTACTGTAATTTCTTAATGGTACTGAAAGGAGAGCACACAGCCCATTTGCTCATAGCTATTCTAGTCCAGCCTTATCAATCAGACATTCACAGACCATCGTCACGCTGGATGGGGCCACCAAGGGCTCCTTCAGCTCCCAATGAAAAAAATACAAAATGCTTCTCAAGATACTCAAGCTTTCTCCAAATACATATAAATCTGATGTGTCTTCAGAAAGCAGCAGGAGTAGCAGCACTTTTCTGGTCTCTGTTGCTTGTGTCCCTTCTGACGTATATTGATATCTTGTATCTTAAGGAAATGGCAACTGAAATTTCCCAGAGGGCTTGTGAAGAATGGAAGTTTTACATGCTGGGGGTGCAGGACAAGATGAGCTGTCAGGACCTCATGGACTTCTGCAGCTTTAGAGAAATGTTGAGATTTGTCTGATATTGAGATCATTGAAATGCAGACAACTTCTTACGTGATGACACTCCTGGTTATTAATACCACACGTAAACAATCAAACATAAATTGACAATAAATGTATTTGTTCAAACCTTAAACATCTACATACTGACATCCAAAATTCACCTGTATCTTGAACTCATTTTTTATCAAAAAAAATTTCACTAGCTTCAGGAAACTTTCACTTGAATCTGGGACAGTTTTAAGTTTTCAATTGCAATGCCTTACATGGATTAGTTCCAAAACAAATTAAGTTTATTAATCATTCATTGTAAATGGGATACACACAAAGCTTGAAACTCAAAACCAAGTTCGGAGAATAAAAGTGGCATGCCAAATTTGAAGAAAAAAAATACTTCAGTCTCAACAAACATTTTGCAAAGGAAATCTAACATAAACCCCAATAATTTTAAATGCAGAATATATATTTCAGAGCAATTTTCTCATTGTTTTCTACATATTGCCATTTTTCCCAAAAGTACCACATGAATTATTTGCCAGCTGTATCAAGCACCACTTCAATTCTGTGCTATGTTGCGGTACTTCATCCTACTAAGAAGAACACAAGAAACTTTACAGTCAATTTTGTTTGCATTTTTGGCCACCTTGAATGTTGGAGGAAGCACAGGATTGTGAAATGCCTACATGTTCTAATGAATCAGATCATCCCTTTGGTGAATGGAAATGTTGAATTTGATTTTTATTTGGTCCCATTGAAAAGCACAATCCCAGTAAAAGGCATATGACCAAGAGGAGAAAAGAGTCCACTGAAAGGTTATAGGAAAGCGGTAGATCTGCCTTATTTCCTACCAGAGCAACGCAAGGCTGGACTCCAATGAGAATGAAATGAAAGCAGGGCACTTCAGCATGACAGCTCTTGCTTTTTCCGGGTATTTGAGTTGATAGTGTACCATGAACAATAGTAGGGAGTTCCTAAAGAAAAAGATTAATTTTTTTTTTTGTTCAAAACCTAATTTTTTGATTTGCTTGCCATCATCTGCACAGTTTTAGAGAGCACAAGCAGCAGCCAAGGGTTACCATTGTCTGTTCCCTTCTCTCTTTTACCATGTGTCAAGGAATGTGATGTAAAAGAAATTATTTTATTCTTATGGAAATAAATATCATCTCCTACTAGAAGTGCTCTTCCCTGCCTATGTAGATCATGTCTTAACAGACAGCTGTCTGCTGGATTCACGTAGCTGCCTGCTCAGTCATGGTGTTCTGAGGTCAGCAACTATTGTCAATCAGGAACAGTGGATGTTTGAATCTGGACTGTCTGTGCATCAGACAATAAACCCCACAAGTATCTACGGGCTCTGCTGGGAGCATTTTGTTTGGTGAGAAGGAGCAACTACCTCTAGGAGAGCAGAGGGTCCATACATATGTTCATGCTGCTTAGTTTTATGTGTCAAGTTGAGAGTGAAGGCTATTGTGGCAATAAGCCCCATCTAGACCAAACAATGTTCTATCTTTTATTTGACATATTTTTCTTAAAGATTCATGTCAGTGAGGCTGGGGCATTCTAGACAACCCTTGATTGCAAGCTGAGAGCATGACAGATCAGGCCAGCAGAGATGATGGGTTGTTTTGTATGGATAACAGTGATACTATCTCCTGTGGGCAGCTTTTAATGTTCACCAAAAAAATACTGTAACAGATAACCAAATTACTGGCTTTCTACAAGTACAAGCTGTTGGGATTTTTTTTTTTGTTGTTTTCCAGTTATATCAAACTGAGGTTGTGTTCCTTTAAAATAATAATGTGGTTATCCCATTTTTCAGCCTATAGTCTTTTTCTTTGCTTTTTTCTGAAAAAAAATGTTAAAAACTAGTGCTGTGACTTTCCAACAGTTCTTTCCTTTTGCTCTGCAGTCTTAAAGGTAGTTCTTTCTTCTTTTTCATGTTGCTGATTCCTACTTTGTGCTATATTTAATTTTGCACTCATTAATATAACCCATAAATGTCACTGCCAAGTGACACCAAGACAGTCATTCCGACTTGAGATGAACAAATTCATTGTGAATTCCTTTGAAGAAAAAAATTTTAAAAATAAAGCCACTTCACAACCTAAATATCTGTAGAAGATGAATTCTAAATTTGATCGTGACGAAAATCAGTAAATCAGAGTTCTTGTTCAGCTGCTGTTACATGTTCTCCGACTCAGTCAACAAATATATTTCATTCCTGTTCCCCTTTCAAGCCAATAGAAAATAGTTTAATGAAGCTGGAAAATGCTTTGGGCAAGACTGGGGGAAGCAAATAACTTATTTACTGAATATGGGGTGTTGACTTATTCAAAATGTCTTGCCAGTTCATCTGAAGTTACCAAATGCTTGGAGACAGAAAGAGGGTATGTGGGGCTCAATTAGCAGAACAAGACCATGGCAAGGGCAGACGGCTCTCCTCAGCAGTAAGGATATTGACTGCAGTATTTTCTGGGAATTCAGAGTCTTCCTTCTAGGTAAGCATCTCAGGCACTGGATTGGAGGAGATCACCTCTGCCTGACTACTGCAGATAAGAAGCATTTCATTAATTTTGGCTGCAGGAACTCAAAATTCATCACTGACAAAATGCTCTTGGCACAGCAGGCAGGGCACTCCAGTGGGAGACACATGTTCAGGTCCACTTCAGCAGAGAAAGAATTCAATGCTGCTCTCCTGTGTTTTGGAAGAGTGTCCAAACCGCTCACCCAGAAAGCAGAGGCAAAGCTGCAGCACCCACCTCCTCCCCCCTTGCATGAACAGTGCTGTCATCCCACCCTCTTTCACTCAACTAGAAATAAATCAAGAGGGGAAGACACAAGGTCTCATTACCTTTGGGGCAGGGGGAAGGAGTGTAGGAAAAAAACACGTATTTTTCCTGAATTTCAGTTCTGAGGCTAAAAGGAAGCCTTCCATTTTTATGACATTCATAGCACAGGACCAGCATTTCATCTCTACAATACATCTGGGTAACTGCAAGAGCAGTTCCAGCCTGAGCAATAGCTTTTTAAGGTCAAGGGTTTAGTGATGAGCAGTATCAGAACCACACACATATACTACCACTTGGATTAACCTGGCAATACTTCCATGTAAACAAGGTCTAATGGTGGACACTTTCTGTCCTTCCAACACATTGTCAGCTCACACTGCCAAGAGGGGCAAGTTACTTTCCAGGGCTCGGTCATAGCGGGGAATCAAAGCATGGAAACCACATGAGCAGAGATTACACAGCCTCCCAAATCTGGCAGCCAGATGTTGGATCGCAAGAGTGAGCATAACCAGATGTTTTTTCTGCCATTTTTTCTCCAAACATGTAGAAGAGGTTAACAGAATGACACATGCAGAAGTAAGCTCATGATCAGATTTGCATATTTAGACACATACACATTAGCCCTTCAAAACTGTAATCCCCAAGGATCCATAATTGGACAGCATGGCTAGGGTTTTCAGATGTCAGGCCCAGCTCAGACTCTGCAAGAAGCTTCAAGTGAGTAACAGCCAGACTAGGACTTCTCCATACTCCTGACTTGATGCCAGGCCCAGCCCAGGGGTGCAGTCCACAGAATCCCTCTGCAGCTGACTCCAACCATGCTCCCGGATGCAGCACATGGGGACGTGTTCTCAGCTGGCCATGGACAGCTTTACACTTTTCCACCCATGTAAAACTACCCTGAAGTGAATTCTTTGGGATTTCGAGTAACAAATACAGCAGGAAAATCGTTACAGTGTCATGACACGTTGGTTGTTGATGAAAAGGTCTCAGGCAAAGGAAAAAGAGATTTGATGGGATAGTCCTACATCCCAAAATGAGCTTGCTCCTTGGATACTTCTCTGAGGCCACAGAAACATGCTTCTTTCTAATGAAGCTGACACTGGAGCTCACTGGAGAGAAATTTGGGCAGGTCATCCCAGAATCAGTAGATGCAGATAGATCAGTTTCAGGGCTGAACCCTCATTACCAGCCCACACCTGTATCCGCCCCACAGTGTCTATGCCAGATGGCCACATCTGGAACAAAACCACTTAACTCCATTTAATATCCTGTGCTTTCCTCCTATACAAGACAAGGGTTCGACAGTCACACACACAATGTGCTTTGCAGAGTCCCACACCAGCTGGACAGAATGCATTTAGGACAGCAATGAATATCAGCAGATGGACAACCACCATCACTTACATTTAAAACAAGTTCCAGGAATGATTCCAGTTCCCAGCTAGATAATACAGAAAAGCAGCATTTCTGGCTCCAAACTGCTTTTAATTGAGCTGGATCTCATAAAGGCATGGGAAAAACTCCCACTGCAACTTTTGACCCTCAGACATGCCAATTCCAGTTGATTGTTCCTATTTTATTCATTTTTACAAACAAGCACAAAGGCCTACACTTAAGCTCTCATAAATAATAGTCCTTCATCCCTCAAAAATCCAGGTGTGAGTTTTGGTTTTGTCATCCACATACTTTCATAAGAAAAATAAATAAGCAGAAATTCATGAGCATTTCTTCCCTGAAAACACCAGTACAGCTTATTGTAATTAATCCCAAGGTCTTCTGAAATGGCCTGAAATCTTAAGTAGAGGTCAAGGAGCCCAGATGAAAGGAAAAGATAAGCTCATTCTGACACAAATTTCTCTCAGCATCTTTGGAAATGAACTCAAAACATTCAAGGGACTCAAGAGCCAATCTTCTCTCCTGGCAGGCTGGCCAGGTCTGCATGCATCTTTTAATGGGAGGGAGAAGTCAAGGACAGTGTGATGGTGCATCCTTTGAGAGCCTGCATTTCCCCTTCCTCCTACAGCCTCTTAACACAATTCTGCTTGTGGGCTAAGAGTGGCTGGAAATATCCCAGTGAAGCATTTAGTGAGAAGACAGATACATCATACACAAGGTGACAGAGAAGCAGTACTTGCTTAAATGCTACCTTGGCGAGACCAAAGTGCTTTGAAACAGCTCTGTCTGAATGACTTTCGGAGAAGCCTGAGGCTTGAAGCCCAGGGCAGCTGCCCGGACAGACAAGAACATCAGACTTCCTCAGCAGCTGTAGGGTCTGGGGAGCTTCTGGATTCCTGGAAATACTGACAAGTTTTCAATTCTGGCCAGGTTTGACCACAGCCAAATTTCAAAGTTCTTGCAAACCAGAAGCCCTTGCTTATTAGCTACCTCAGGTCTGAATTTCTAGAGACATAATGGGTTGCAACACCATTCCTGTCAAGTCCAAATATTGAAATAGCACAAATTAGCCCCTCTCAGAATTGTGAGATTGCCTTCAGATCATGACGCTTAAATTAATAGATGTACTTTCTCCTTACCTTCCAGTTTGCAGATCTCTGATGTGCCAGTAATAATCTTTGCAATAACAGTGTGAAAACTCTTTACTTTCTCTTAAAAACCAAGGAAATTCCTGTGCAGTCTTCTGATACTGCCAGTGTTGCAAAACTCGTGGATAAAAATAGATTAATTACCATGCTACTTGCTTCTAGATCTGACTTTTTAGAGCTACAGCTCTATTGCCAGTAGCATAAAGGACAAGCCTTTAAGGTGTACACGCTATGGAGCAGCTGGTGGGAAGGAACAGAGCTACAAGGAACAAAAAAACTGCAGAGCTCTCCAAAGGAGAACTCTCTCAGTAACAGATCTCAACAGAAGTAGGGAGAAGCCAGGGAAGCAGAAACTCAGATCCTCCTATAAAGAAGGTGGTGAAAGCATGAAAAGACTAAGGAATTGTAGTCCAACCGAAGACAGACTTGGACTTTTCAAAGTTTTCACCTTCCCTAGCAATGCAAAAACTCTCCAGATGAAGTCAGATTCTGGAAGCCACCAACCTGTCTTCAAATACCTAGCGCAGCAACCAGCAACTTTCTCATGTTTCCCCTGTTTTGGAGAAACTAATGCTTTCAGAAAACTGTCATTTCTTCTGTGAATTTTATGTGCAACAGGAGCCCACAGCTACGGAGCTGCCAGTCTTTTCACACAGCCCCAACACTTTGACTTCCCAGGTGCTGTAGCATAGGGAGTTCTCTGCTTACCAGGGATTTGTCATCAGCTCAGGTGGTTGCTTAAAAACACCAGAGTGGGACACATCTGTCAGATGCATCAGTGGTGTCACAAGGCTACAAGAGTCCACCACCAGCTCTGGCAGGTCCAGGCAGCAGGTTTGCTGATTTGCCTCTGTGCTAATTTGTCTGTCTTTCTCACCTGAAGTGCAATGATCCAGTGGAAAGCTGGGGTTTCTCTGGAGCAGCAACAGCCCTATGAAGCAGCACAGTTGTAACTGCAAACCTCCATGCTTCAGGTAGCTAGCTGCCTACTCTCTGCAGTCTTGGATTAATTATAGCAACATAACAGACTTCATCCCCTGTGGTTAAATTCACGGCTTCTGGGCTTGAAAGACCATTCAAGATGCCATTGATGTTTTGTGTCCCTACACAACCTGATGAGGCATTGAGGTAGGAACCCCAGAAGCATCTGGGAGTACCTTCCTCTAGCCTCTGCCTGCCTGGCTCTAGTAAGACCTATATTTAACTGTGTATGTTAAAATAAACTGTCTTCTCCAGAGCAGCATTGCTACCTCCACACATGCTGTCAGGTAGCTTCATTGACAGTGGCTGCCTTGATTATTTAGAAAGTGGAAGCCCAAACAGTTCCCTTCTTGGGCAGTGAGAACGCTCAAAGTACTGCTGAACCTGCCTCTTGACAATTCAACTCGGCAGCCCTACCGACAAGAGCGTAAAGCAGACACATACCCCCACCTAGTGGGAAACACACAGCTCTGCTTCTCCGGGACAGGAGTGGCTTCAGCTCTGCAGTCGAACACATACACCCACCACGAACCCCTAGAGCAGCCTTGCTTTTCAAATCAAAAGGGTAGTTAACAGCTATGATGAAATCTGAGGGCATTGCTTTTAGGCATGAAAGCACTTTAAGGAAAAGGCAGGTTAAACCAGCCAAGTTACCGGTATTTTATCCGCTCAGTATCAGACATGGCTGCAAACAGAACTCTCTTGCTTTACACCAGTGTTAATGATTAACTTTTCTGCAAGGTCAATGCAATAGGCATGTAAAATGTCAGCAGAATAGCATAGCAGCACTTAAAACCTATTTTGCTACCCTAGAGAGAACTAAATTCTTGAATACAAAACAGAGACAAGTAAGTCTTCGGTTAATAAAGAGGTCTTAATATTTCTAGAAGGGCCTGCAGTTCACAAGTTGAGTCACAGGCAGTATTTTCTGGAGACAGTTTGGGGTTTACTACTTTTTTTTAATACATGCTCTACATAAAGGTGACATCCATAAATAAATAATCAAATAAATACAAGGTGGAAAGTAGAAGCTGGAGCTAAAAAAGCACCCTCGATCTATCTCTAGAATCACTAGGACTTTTTCCAGATTTCACAGAAGTTTGGAGTTAAAGACAACCAAGCCCTTCCTTCGAAGGAACCACACAACCCTTTTGTCCTTTATAATTCTCCACCAAAACAAGCATTAAATCATTTTCACTGCTTCAGCGTTACCAATACTTGCCTTCAACATTTAATAAGCTTGCATCTTCCCATTCCAGAAACATTCCTGTTTATATACAGCTTTGAACTTCCTACATTCAGACTTCAGGACACAACACTGGAGGCCAAGCTCACCAGCTGACTTTAAGCAGATGAGTGGAGTTTTCTTCTCCACCTGCAGCACAGCAGAAACTGAGCTTTACTGGCACATGTTAGGTCTCACCACTGGCTTTAACACCTCAGGAAGAGCTGGTCCTGCTTGAGGAGCTCTCCATGGTATATGTCCTCACCGCATGGAGTTAACTGAGGCTTCCTCCATAGCACCAGTGTACAGGCAGGTTTACCTCTCTGTTAAGAGCATGCAGTACCCTGAAAGTGCCCGACAGGCACACATATCACAGCACTCACCAACACAGCCCTGCCTCAGCGTTCACTCATGATGAGGAGCAGCACTCCACCCACCACTAGGGGTTTTTGATGCTTCACTGTACTGTACAGTCTTGAATAAGGAAAGAACTCTGCTGTTTCCTGCATGTGCAGGCAGACTCCATGACAAACACAAGCCTCCTCTGAACTTTGAAAGTACTTCTGGAAAATAAGAAACAATTCTCTCCATACCTGAAGTGACTGTTCCACCTCTAAAAAAACACCACTGCTTCACCCCCACTCAATCCACTTTATCTGCAGGATTTCAGAAAGCTTAAGTTTGACAACTAAAACCTAAGTATTGGCCTTTACTCATCCAGATACCAACTAAACTTGTTTAAATTAAGCTTTATATCAATAGCTGTTCCTAACACTGTTCCTTTCTCTCCCTGATAATTATCAACAACGCAAATCAACTCTGAAAGTAATACCAGAAAGTCCTTAAAAACTATTTGCCTCAATAGTCTTGTAACAGGAATACTGCAAGCTACATGATGCATTTTGCATTAATTTAAGCATTCTGAAGTGCTTGGAAGGAAACGCTCAAGGAACTCGGAAGGAAACGCTCAAGGCTGGGAACATTAAGTCAGGAGGATGAGTTTCAAAATAAACTGATCACACTGGTAAATAATTACAACAAAGATTTGATTATTGATTGACACCTAGGCAGTGTAATTCTTTCTGCCAGAAGCTTCTGCTGGGGAAAGATCAGTGATGCTAGTGTTTACTCATGGAGACCCAGGCTTCCTCTCCAAGAAGAAAAGCTGAGCATAGTTTGTAACAGAAGTCATTTACCAGGTCTCCAGGTTTACACAGGATTTTGCAGACAGCAAGAATATAAACCCTTCAGTACGTTGCTTTTTAAATTCAACTCTAAAGCTGCCAGACTGATTACCAACAGACTGACTTTACTTCATCACTGCTCTCACACCCTCAGAGGTAAACCAAGCATGTTAGGGATGATAAATTTTAAACAAGATTATGAAACAATCCAGACTTCAGCAGCAGCTCAAACTGCCTATCTGAGAACTAGACCTAGATAAAAAATATCCCAAGCTAGGAAAAAAACAACCAAACACTTTAAATATGAAACAAACCATGTTTGCACAACTCACATTCACAACAGAGGTATCTCACCAGTTGCAGCTTTGGTTTGGCTTGCCTCTTGGGCATGCTCCTTTACAGCATCCAGTGATTCATTCCCGACACAAGCATTAACTGTGTTATAACTGCTTCAAGAACGCAGCTGTGCAGAGACAATTTACACTCAATACACACACACACAATCAGTCTCAAGTTAAAGGATGTTTTAGGATACCCTTGAACAGCTAGTATGGAATGAGTACCGCATGCTGTCAGTCAGTTTCTCTATGAACAATTTAGCCTGACCCAGTCCTGTAATCTCTTGCCCAAGGTAACACTTGAAAAGCCAGCTCATCAGCACAATACATGGAGATCGCTCGTAAGAGATCCAGGAACGGGTAGGGACGACTGAAGACAGTCAAGTCAGGCAGGAACAGCAGCACTTTTTTAAGCCATAAGAAAGCTCCATAGTCTGTAACAAAACAAATTACAAAAGGCACTGGTCTTCTCCAATCATTTTCAAATCAAGGAGCAGCCCTCACTAAAAATGAGTATCTTACATAAGACAGTTATAGAAGATTCTTCTTTTGAGTTTTATTTGTTTATAGCAACATGAAGTACATGGTTCCACTTAGGTAGTTTAGTGCAACAAAGAAATCCATTACCTCATTAAGCTTCAGCACGGTGACCTATGTTTCTATATGCAATGGAAAAGATTAAAGTGTCTCCCTTTGTTGCACAACATTTCAAAGCTTCCAAAAATCTAAGTAAATTATACAAGCAGACACTTGGCTTGATTATGAAATGCTTTTTTTGGATGAGCTAAGTGTTTTCTGCAGTAGAACGATTCATTTGTAAGCCACACGCACTACTACAAGAGTGGTATCAGAGTAGAAGTGGTGACATTCTAATAGTCTGTGCAGGAATTCCACTCTACTTTTTGCAAATTGCATATCTTGAAGATACATTCTCCCAGTTGATCACATTCCAGATGGCTTTCAAATAATCAGGTCGGACATTTTTATACTGAAGATAATAAGCATGTTCCCATACATCGATTCCTAGCAAGGGAATGAGACCTGTAAAAAAAAAAAAAAAACAGAATAAATTTTGTAAATCTAGGAAAACATGCTTTACATGTAAAGTCTTACATTGCATCCCCAAGTTGTGGACAATTTCTGAGTCTTTATCAACAGGAAGACAAAGAGCTCTACAGCACACAGGTGCTCACTGCAACATTTTACAGACCTGTTTGCTCTGGACACACACATAGTGTGTAAACTGAAAGAGACGACTAAGATAAACACCTATGAATATGTCAGAACTGGCCGGAAGGCCTAACTGAAACCTGGTAAAGTCATTTTTGAAAGGTTTACATCTTTTGCACAGTTATGCAAGCATTTTCATGAAAAGCTACACCATGGAGTCTCTTGCCCTGACAGTTTGCTTCCAATATTTCCATTACAAGTTATTTGTTCAGAGTCTAATTACTTTTCTTGCTTTTTTTCTCCAGTACTTAGTGAGAAGGACTTTTAATGGGCAGTTTTCAAGGGGGAGAGTGGTGAAATTTACCCCCCCATTATGGTGTATGTCCCTACATTCACTCCCACACACACCCCTCTCCCTGCTGACAATACACACGAAATTCCTTGCTGTGCTCTATGAATTTCATAGAACACGTTTAAAGACAGCTGCAGTAGGATCTGGACAAACAGCCACTGCAGACAAGATTCTTATTGGCCACGACCTCTTTCTTCTGTGGAGGGTTTTCAACCTGTCATCATCACTTCCATGTCTCTCTAAGCAAGTAAAAATATCTTCAGAAGTGATCACTGCCGGCATTATACTGCTTGCCTGGCTGTAAGGTTTATCCACATGCAAGGCTGATTTAATTGTCACTCATTACTTTCTACCAATATTGAGGAAGCAGATTATAAGCCTTCCATTTTAAACCCAGCCTACATATTAACTTTCCCCTCTCCTGTTGCCTGGCCTACACTGGCAGTTCTGTGAATAGCCCCTGTGCCAGAGAAAAACATCTAAAGGCAAGAGGCTTAACGTTCCTTGATGCAGGCAAGCTACTCCAGTTACTCAAAAATAATCCACGGGAGCCTAAGCTAAAATACTGTCTGAGAAATAGCACTTTCACAGTGTGTCCCTTCTATCTCCCCTTGGACTAGATGGAGTTTAAACTCTACTGCACTTCACAGTTTTTAAGTCCTGCTGTACAAATGCTGTTTGAAAAACTGCAACTGTTTTTCACTTCTGCTAGTAGTGACATTTAGTTTTCCAGTGCTATTTATCCAGCAATTTCTTCTCAGCATTTGTCCACAAGATCTTATACACTTGCCTATGAAATCTACAGAGAGAAGAAGAGGGGAAGGAGGGGAAGGGAGGGTAAGGGAAAAAAGCTGACCTGTTGTTCCTTGCAAAGGGTCTTGATTTGCACAAGCTGCTATTTGTAGGCGCCCCTGCTCTTTGTTGTAGCCAAGCCACCCCCAGCCTGATCCTTGAACACCAACCGATACGGCCGTCAGCTTCTCCTTGAAGTTTGCAAAGGAACCAAAGTCACGCTTGATGGCTTCCAACAACTCTCCTTTTAAAAAAGCACAGAAAGATCACAGAAAGCCAGGTAATTAACATCTTTCAACTTCCAGATTATCACCTGGAAACGTAAGGAAAGAGGAGAAGCAGCATTTGGGATCTGGGGGAAGAAAGTGTCTAGACAAATAAGAGTACTTGCATCATTAATTAACAGCTCTGTCACAGCCTACTTAAGAGGTCAAGCAGACTGGAAAGACTGCAGCAGTCAAACATGCTGTCCTCAAAGACACAGTCAGGGTGCTATCAACTAGACATTCAGGAGCTGACATTCTTGTCTAAAAGGAAAGGGAACACCACAGAGGACTAGGAAAGAAGGTAAGGAGCTAGTCTGCATACCTAAAAAGTCAACATTAAGTGACTTTGGTTTCTTTGTCTTAGTTCACAGAAACATGCAGACATCTTTGATATCAGTAGAATGAACCTATGCATAGTAACAGGTATTTAACCACTTCCCTCAGATTTCATATTTGCAGCTGTTTCTACAGTTAAGTACCCTATTTGGTACAGATAAGTAGGTCCCATAATTAGGTCCCTTCTTTATTATTTAAGCTGATCTGTGCTGGGGCAAATGGAACAGAAATTAGAACTGTTTAGTGCAACAATGCACTTCCTTTCCCCTACACCCTGCCACGCTTGTAGTCTTCAGTTATTTACGTGTTTACTCAAAATCTGAAGGTATCTATGCTCCCTTCTTATTGGCTTTCTAATTAGCATGTGTAAGAATAACTTCATACAGTGCAATGCTGGAGAACTTTTCATTCCTTCCACCAACAGACAGTCTTGAAAATTTATTGGTGATAGCTGCAAGTCCACCTTAAGGCAGGCTTTAGCAGGCTTCCTACAAAAGCTGTGAATTGTTAGCTGAAACTGAAGGATGACATTTAAGATTTACTGACTTGCACAGAAACCTCACAGAAACTGGGAGATGAAAATCATGGCTTAAAAGCATCTTTTCTGAGAACCTCACATGAAAATAAACTGTATCAGAAATGGACTGCTATCAGAACTGTTTGTTGAAATTTCAGCTTTGAAGCGTCAAAACTTTATGCTCTAGTCTTAACCAAATCATTTTCAGAGCATCTTTGTCCTTCCATGGTAGAGTCAAAAGTCACAAGCAGATGTCACCTACAAATGCAGAACAGGAGTACAAAGCACCTGAGGCCCACCAATTCACAAACAGGCATATAAACCTCATTCAAAACCTCTCCAGTTTATGACAACAGCTTTTGTGAGATCTGTTTTATAGGGCCTTTACCTTTAGGTTCAGGTCACTTGTACATAATCACTACTCAACCCTTTCAAGGAGGATTTCTTCCTTTAACTGCTGAACTATCCCTATTCAAACTGAAGCAAAATCCAGCCTCTAGGTTGGGTCTGAGCACATTTCTTCCATTTCTGTGAACCAAGTACATACGGCAACTTAACTGGCATAGTTTTGTACAATTGGTTTTTCTTATGAAGATGGAAAGGCCAATACACAGAAACAGACAAGTATTTTGCAGTATACACAGAATCAGCTTTAGAAATTAAAAATCCTTAGCACAGGGCTAGTTTTTTTATATTCTTGGCTTGCATCCAAAAAAACCCCTAAATTCCTCAGAACTGTGATAAGTGTCATATAGAAAGGCCAAATAACGCTGAAAAATAAAGATCCTCTAGACTCTTTCAAAGAGAGAAAAGATCAACAGTTCTACTGGTCAATTAAAACTGATGCAAAAAACACTGTAACCAGCACTAACCTTGAGGCTCTCCTCCTCCATTAGGAGCAAGGTTTGTCCAGAAGATGGTGTGGTTGATATGACCCCCACCGTTGAATCTCAGTGCAGGCTGAAGCGACACCTGAGCTGTAACATCACCTAATGATGCAGAAGGTAAAAATACAGAGATGATAAAGACATCAGCAGCACCGCAGCAGTCATTAGTAGTCAGCAGTCGTTGCCACTAGGCCTCTGTCAACCTGCAAAATCTTTCAATTCTTACTAGCCTATAACACGTCTATGGAAAAGAGAAGGCTGGTGACTGTTACCCAAATTTTAGACAATCACTGACAAAGTACATCAAAGATGTTTTTATCTTTGTCCTTATGCTGTAATGATATGTGACCTGCCAATATTGCAACTATCAGGCAACCCCCAGTACACATAGAAGACTTAACTGCCATTCTACAGCAGAATCTAGCAACTAGCTTAGCCAAAACACTGTCAGGCTCCCACACTTGCAAATGGCTCGGTATTGCCACTACAAGACAGGAACATTGCTCACCCATTAGCTCACTGATATGCAAACTAAGCATTTTTAAACTTCTTAACTTAAAGGGCAAACAGTTTGATCTTGAAAGTTGATGAGTACTGTGATCACATACCCAAGTAAAATGTTCCCCCTCCTATTTTTTTATTAGATTGTTTTGTCTTTTTTTTGGAGGGAGTTACTTGCAGGGAAAGAGTAACCCAAATCATTTTACTCCACATGACAGAACCCTGAACCTGGAATCAAGATCAGACAGCCCTGTACTTCCTCTCTTGCCACAAGATGTCGTATTCCTTAAAGAATTCACTGGTGACTTGTGCCTCTAAATGGTGTTACACCGCTTCAACGCAAGTGTTTTGAATGCTATTCTGACTTTTAAAAGAACTGAAACACTTCAAAGGGTTTTGAAGCTTTTTCCACCACTCCAATACATTTCCTAAGAAGAAATCAGCTGGGACTGCTTTTTCCTCCACTCTGTCTCAGGAATGAGTGGTAGAAATCTTCCTATAGCAATAAATGAGCCATTCTAACACAGAAGTGAAGGCAAGCCACAAAGCAACAGCACACCTGTAACTAAGGGTTTAATACAGGATTCTGTGTTCTCAGCATCTCTTACTACCTACAGGACTGGAAGAAAGCATCCAATGTAGTCAGTAAAAGCACTAGTTGCTGAATTCAGGTATCAAGTTAAGGATGAGACATCTCTCATATCCACTCAAATGGCATCTTCAGGGCATCTTCCATGCCTTAATGACACTTTTAAGTTCATCCAGAGCATACAGGATATCACAAAAATGTATCACACAAAAATAACCCAGAATGCCCTTAATGTATTCATCACTCTTTTTTCCACCAATCCTTAGAGGAACGTATTCAAGACCACTAGGAATCAGAGATGGTATTTGATCATTGTCCTTAAAACACAGTATTTGTAGCGCAGTCAAATCAGTCCTGCTGAACTTTACACTGGAAAAGTCAAAGGGAAACCAAAAAAAGCAACTTTCCCTTAAATTAAAGTGGAAAGGATCTTGGAATTTATTTGTATACTGAGTCCCTGGCCTTTGCGCCAGCTTACCACACTCCTCAACACAGTCACAGAGGACAATTCAGTAAATCAAGAGAGGCAGCTTAGAGGTGCTTAAGAGACCAGGCAGCTCAGTTTCTCAGCCTACCAAGAGTAATTTTTTAGCTTATAAGAGCAGTTAAGTAAAGCAACACAGCTCAAATGACAGTCAGAAAAGAGCAGAGAAAACTGTGTTAGGCTCAAGTTTTCACTGAAAAGAAGTTTCAAGTTTATGTCCTTTAATTAGTAAATCTTGCACATTTTTATGGACCAGCAATGAGAATTAGCTTATACTAAGGTAAAAAAAGTCCCACGCTGCACCCTATCAGAGAAGCATATACTCATTTTCAAATGAGCTGACAACATAAGCCAAGGAGACTCAATTAAGGACAGCTTTTTTCTTTGAGTTTTCTAAGTGAAATCCAAGTCAATCTAAGAAGAATACTTTCTATGGCTGAATAAAAGCCATTGATAAGGTTCTGTTATCCAGAGCAAGTAATAGATAGTCATCAGATATGCAACATAACCCCACAATGAAACACAGCAGAGAAAGATTTTTGATCATGCTCGGTTTTAAAGTATGGGAAAAGAATGACAACACTGAGAGAATGAGGTGACAGTTGAGACTTTTGCCCTTTCCTAAAGCCTGGTTTTAGAAGTTTTTCTAATGAGGATCAAAATACCACACACAGTACACTGGGATACTAATTAGCAACGAAAAAAAAAGCCCAAAGCAAACCAAAATACACACTCAGAAATATCTCAAGTAATTTTCTGCTTTGATGTGCATGCACACCACCAAGACATTGTCCATTTGCAAAAGAATGCCTGCAAAATCCTTCAGGAAAGATTAACCTCTGCCTCTAGATAGACCATTTCCAAAAGCAAGCAATACGATGCTATCCAAGCACAGCATTTTTTAAAAAATACCTCAAAGGATCCACAACACTTCAGATGTTTCTGCTAACCATAAATTCTGCCTCCACTAGTGGCTGAAGCCTTTGGTCATTAAACTGCATTAACAGCAGCAGCTACACTCTTTTCTGTAAGAAAACAGTTCTAGTTCCCTCCTCGACTGTTTACACTAATTAAATCTCAAAAAACCCCAACTTTCCTGGATCCACCACAGCCAGGACAAAGCAGCAGCCAATCTTGATTGCCTGATGCTTAATTGAAAGTCATTCGTTCATTAATTTATACTGCACAAGTTATTTTTAGGCCTACTTAGGTACTTAAAATACCTAAACTTTTGTAGGTAACCAATGTTGTCTATTCGAGCACACTAGCAATTATCAAGAGATACAGAGTTCACATCTACTCAGGTGTTGACAAGTCCCACTTTCATCCAAGCAGTTAAATTACACTGTAAAGCCACCTGGCAAACAGAAAACAGAAGTAATATAGTATATACAGTGTTATAGTAATGACTCTTAGAGGTAAACTGAAGCTCTTAAGAAAGATCATCACCAAAAAAAAAAAAAAAAAACAAAAAAATAACCCCAGAAAACTATTCTACATTCTTAAAAAGATATCTGTTATCTCACACATTTTCATTGATCCAGACAAAAGATTGAAAACAATTGCATTTCATGTATTTCAGTGTAACCCTGCTACAACTACTGTAAAGTTTTCATAGAAGGCAGAATATCTCGAGATTCAATTAGAAATCTTAACAAGAAATTCCACGGTGATTTGCTGTATATTTTAGTGTCTTACACTAGCATGTGACCTACATGACCCCCTAATCGGACCCAATAGCATAACTGACAGCTAATACTGGGTGTTGTATATGTTAACTGTACATTTGTCTCACTGAGATTACCTCACAAGAACCAGCAGAGCATCCGATACAAAAGCCACCAAGGTCTACAAATTTGACTTGATATAAATTTGTTACTAACCTTTCATTACAAATTGTTTAGAAAAAATGACTACAATTCCTATTAACTCAGTCTTTGGTTCAAGTTGCTAGTGTAAATATGGACTAAATCCATAACAATCAATGAATTTCCTTCAACTTTTATAGTACTACAGAGAACAGAAATCATGCTATTTAGTTACATCTAATTTCCATTTATCAACACCACTGAAGCTTACACTGAAAGCTTGTTTCTAATAATATTTCATTTTATTAAAAAAAAAAAAAAGGAGAGAAAAAAACAAATAAAGCTTGAATTACATAATCCAAAACTTTAAAAATAAACTATTCCCCCTGCAAAGGACTATAATTTTTTTTTTCTCCAATATGTATGTATTTTCTCCAATATCTCCAATAAGCTTCCATCTCACCTGTTGACTGCGGATATACAAACCTTTTGCCAGCGCCTCTTTGTATTTCTCCTCCGCAACATTCAGGTTGTTCACGTAGGTGGCATGATGTTTGCTATGGTGCAGCTGCATGATCTCTGCATTAATATGAGGTTCCAGGGCGCCATAGTCATAAGGCAAGTCAGGAAGAGTGTGCTTTTGCCTAGAGACCAAGCATCCCAATGGCGCTATCAACTTGGCACCGCTTCTAGGACAGAAAAAACCAGAAGGAAGTGGTCTTACTCAGGCTCTGCCACTGAAGCCATGACTCTTATGATCAGCTGCTCTAAGTACATGATAGCTAAGAAGTCAAGTTTTCATTTTTCTGGTGGTCAAAGCAAACACACTCTGTAGGTTAATCACAGAGACAAATTCACAGATCACAAATTCACAAGGTCACAGATGCAGGGCTTTGCAACGTAGAGCTGCCACTTCTCAGATCATGTCCCGCAGGCCAAAGTCACATGCTCACTCACACGTGCAGGCAAGGCAAAGATGGGGAGAGGAAGGCAAAGCCAGATGACATGCCAACATTTATAAACCTAATCTTCGTTCACCTAATCTTTACTGATCAAAGCCAGAAGAAGTGATATCCCTGGTAAGCTCCCCTCCTCACTAAGCAAGAAGTTTCTGCACTATAAAAAAAAAAAAGGTGGGAAACGCCCCCCAGTCACTGGGTTCTCAGGACTGAGCCTCTGTAGCATGAACACCCACCCTTCACTGTCGCTAGGGCAGGCAGGTACGGGAAGGCCACACGCTGCCTGCTGACAGGGCAGCCACGATATTCAGGACAAAAAAACCCACACAGGTCCTGGTTACCCTTCCCCGTTTGAGCATCTCGCGCTTGTCATGAGACAAAACAAAAACCATGACGAAAGGAGAACCGCTGGGCTGGGAGGTCAGCTCCTGAGGCTCTTTCACATCTCGCTGGTGACCTTGGCATAAAACAGGGACAAACCATCAGCGAGCGAAACGCTCGGGGCCCTGAAGAGTGGTCGAGCGCGGCCCTCCTGGCTCGCAGAGAGGAGACCTGTCAGCAGCACCTCAGGACACAGCAGCCCCTTCGGCGGAACCCCAGGGCAGAGCCTGGGCGGGTGAAAGGACAAGGGGCAGCAGACCCCGGCAGCAGCGCGACCTCCCTCCTCCCAGAATGGCGGTAAGCCGCAGAGAGGAGGGAACGACCACACCGCCTCCTCCTCCCGCCCACCCACTCGGGCCGCTGAGAGCGAGGGCGGTCCGCTCGCCGCCTCACGCTGGGGCGCTGTGGCCTCCATTACGCTCGGCCAGCTCCCCGCCGCGCGGCTGCTCACCTGCCCGCCGAGGCGAAGCGGCACAACATGGCGGCTGTCTAACGGCCGGGCGCTACACCGACAGCGCAGGCAGATCTTCGCCCGTCCTCGGCACGGCCCGCCCCGCCCCGCCGACGGCCCCCTCAGCACTGGGGGGGGGGGGAGGGGGCGGGCGGTGCCGAGGGCGGGCAGCTGAAGGGGCCGGGCTTCGCCGAGTTGCGGTTGATGCGGTGCTGCAGTCGCCTTGTTTCTTCAAATCTGGGAAAAAGGCGGTTTTGCAATCTACGTAGAATAGTATCACAAACAGAACCACTACGGAGAGCCGTTATCTTAAAGCTCAGGCCCTCGGCCCTGCAAGGCGAGGCAGCCGCTGAGGCGGAAGACTCGCCTAAGACGATTCTCTCCCGAGGAGAAAAGCGCCTGCCCGGACCTGCTGCCGCTCGGAACGCCGCGGGGTAGCAGCGAGGACAGGGCAGCCCAACACACCTGCGTTAAGCTCGGAAAACCTGCCTGGCAACGGTGTTTGGGGCAGTTTAGTAACAGGAACAGCAGCGATTTTGTCTATGACTTTTCTTTCGTTAATTTCTGTTCTTTTCCTCTTTTTATACTCGTTTCACCACGTTTATTTTCCTCTTGGTAGCAACGCAGTAGCCCTCAGTGCTGATGAAAACCCTTCATTCGGGTACCTTAACACCATCGGCTGAAGTAATTTGTATAGCGAGTGCGAGTTCAAAGACACATCACAAACTGGTTCTCCAGAAGGGTCACTGAGAACTCTTCCCTCAGAATTGGGAGGCACTCTGCAGACAAGACAAACATTTGGTAAAATTCTAGTTGTGTGCAAGTGATTTCTTGCTACCACAAACCCCTCAGTCTTTTCAGTTTTGTCTTTTTAAACACATATATTCCAAGATCTTACAGAACACGCTTATACTAGACTATAAAACCATAGATTATAAAAATTCAGTGGGGGTTAAGTCTGAAAAATCTTGGTGAAAATAAATTACCTTATTTTGGAAACTGCCAGGAAATTCACCTGGAGTGACCTACAGAGGGAAGCTCAGGCCACCAAGAGGCACAGGACAGTGGGTAGCAGCTGCCCATCCCCTGGATTCTTGACAGACCCTAGAAAACCACATTCATTTTGATTCATCTATCAGCTGGAGGTATTCTCTGGAAATCTGAGCAGTGAAAATAACTGCTTTATCAATAGGTACAGTAAAAGGTGAATTGTCCAAAACCAACAGGTTTGGAAACAAGATTTCCCCAAATGCTGATAAAAATATATAGCAAGATTTAGGCAGTATCTAATTTTTTTTTTTTTTGTATTGGAATATATTGTATTTCTTGGTGATCAGTAAAACAATCTTTTGTTAATATGAACTACATTTAAGATTATTAAATGTCACAGGCACTGACAGCCAAGAAAGAACATGGATATTTCAGGTTCTAGCATTTCTACAGATATTACTGTAGTGCAATTCATTAATGCTTTGCAGTTAACTGTTGTTATTAACTAGTCCAGTTGCTGCGTTTTTCATTTTGAGATAAAAAGAATAAAACCAAACAGTACAGCTTGCTTATTTAGAAGACACTGTCTAAGAAAAGAAGGGCAAGGGGAGTGGCTTACCTTGCCTTACAAGTATTTCCCTTCAACAAGTTAAAGGGACTTCTAGTCTTGGGGTATAAAATTTCTATTTGCAATTATTTATTTTTAAGCTCTTTAAACAGAAGATTAAAGCTTAAGTAATACACACTCTTGATAAAATAATATGTTTTAAAACATGAATGTCCTATAGTAACTGACAGATTAAAGTGGCAAGCTGTCGCTACCTGAAAGCTATGGATTAGTACATGAGTAGCCATTTTACATCCTTCCCATTCATTCCTTATACTAGGTGAAAAGGCACCTATCATGTTCTTGATGAGTTGGTTTCATATTTCAGACTGAGATTTGAACCATTACCACAGATTTTTCCACAAGGCTTTTTACCATCTGTGTTATCAAATAAAGCCCCTGTTACCATCTATTATTAGCATTTTCTTACTATATTCTACCATGTACAGGATCCAGGATGTGTATATACACATGCTACGGATAATCAATACATACAATACCAAGATAAACACCAGCAACTACAGATCTAGATCCCCATTGGGGAATTTTTGTTAACTTGAAATTACTTTGGATGTCAGATGCTGGTACCTTTTTTGTATAGTCACTTCCCTTTCACGCATTCAACTAGTAACTGCTATTTTTCAGGCAGTGAGGGCTGAAGTAACATTCAAAAAAACCAATCAAGAAATTTAAGCTTCTAGTTGACAACTACTAAGTGGTTTTAATACACTTAAAAGTGAACCCTACGAAATTAAAAATAGCAGTGGTCCATGGATTAGCATGTCTCTAACAGATGGTAATAGATAGTTACTTTAGTTACATCCGTTTGTCTCGGACAATATTACTGCAGATGCCAATTCTCATACAATGTGCCACTTAGTGGTACCAGAGAAATCCTTCTATAATCTAGGAACTTAGTCTGTGTAAATTTGAAACAAATTCAAGTATGCCCTGGAACTTGGGACAAATACTGCTTTCAAACAAATCTGTTTCCACAGTGCATCACAAAGCTATAAGCTATTTACTGTTGTTTTAGTGGCTACACATGGAAAATTTTAATTGTCTGGCAATTACAAGATTCACAGGTAGAAAAATGTTGAAACTCCCGCAAAGTATACTGATAAGTACTTTTATCTCCCTTTTGAACAGTGCTTAAAAGCAGTGCTGTTTCACCTCCTTACTTAGGTGCTACCATCACTAAACTCTAGGTAGAAAATAACCACCAGAAATGCAGGTTCTGAGAAATTAATAACTCACTGCTACTGAACAATAAAAATATGCTTAATTAAAGGGCTTTTTTCATTCTCCACACCGGTTGAGAAGTCAGGTCCCTCAGGCAGGCATTTACATCTGGTTTAAGAGGCTGAATTACTAACTCATTAAGAGTTTTGTAGTTTAATCTGTACATTTACCCACTGGATAGTCCTCACTCTTTGTAGGGTTTTGTTTGGGCTTTTTTTCTTGTTTGTTTTGTTATGCATTTGTTTGGGGTTTTTTTTAATCTTTGTAAAAGCCAGGTTCCAATTCTAAGGCTTACTTTTATTAACTTCCCCACACACACACACACACCCCCCCCCCCCCGTCTGCCAGTAAGGACAAAACCTGTACAATAAGCACTATCAGGCTGGCCTGGAATTAGCATGAGTACACACCAGTAACTTCAGGTATTTGGCATAAACTGGATAGATAGGATTGACATAGGAACAAATTCAATAAAAAGGCAAGTACTGTAAATACACTGTACACAAATAAGCCATGTAAGCCAATGCAGAACAATGAGGAAATTACATTATTAAAAGTTTTTATTTAGGTTTGGTCAGTACAGGTAAGATAATATTGGAGTCACAGAGCAATATGCATAAACAGGATACAACAGTTCTTAAAAACTGAGTAACTATGCACACAATTCAGAAACATTCGGTCACCTAAGGAGAAAATGCACAGATGTATGGTGGGAAAAACTGTAATTAACACTGAAACTACTACAGGACTCCCTCAGTAAGTCCATCTTTTAGTGATAAAACTACTGTACTGGGCAAACTTGGCAGTCATAAACCCACAGCTATTATGACAAATCTTGAAGGTGGTGCAAGTATAACAGTATGAGTAAGAATGCCCTTACACAGCACAGGTTCTAGATATACACAGATTTGTACAGACATCATTTATGTTATACTTTATGGAAATCATTTCCATTTCAACTTCACATTAACTCATATAAAAATAACTTGAGCTACACAAACGTCCTTTTAGCAACATTCAACGTAATTAACTGTTAAAATTTCCAAAGTGGCAGAGGTATTGAAGCAGAAAGAAACCCACAAAAAGGCAAAATTGTGACAAGTATGCACTAATTTAAACGTCTTCTGGACAGTATCCTCTCCCAATTTAAATGACACTGTATAAAAATGTTGCAGAAAAATGTTACAAAACTGAACCCTGCACATTTACACTGGAGTCCAAACCATTCTGGACATGACGAGAACCCACAGTTCTGTTACCTTTCACGCTCACTGTTTTCTCCTCTTGAGGATCATGATTGGAGTCTGTGTCATTTGAGTGGTGAGTGAGAGAGTTTTCACTGCCAGTGGGAGAGTCTACACTTTCATACCCAGTACTGAGTTGGTTTATGTAGCTACCACTTCCTCTACCAGTTCTATCTTCAGAGTGGTTGGACAGCTTATTACCATTCCCTGGAGAAGCCGGGAAGTCATCTTCTGTGCTGCTACCCTCCCTATAAAATCCAGGCCCAGACGTCCGCTGATGGGAGGAGCTACCATTGCTTGGTCCATTTGCCAGGCGGCTGCAGTCTTTACCCACAGCCTCTCCCTGGTCTGTAGGCTCAGAAGATGGAGTCCTGCTGGTACCTGGGTTGGAGGCCTGCGACTGCTGCTGCTGGTACTGTGCCAACTGCTGGCGAGTCTCCTTCAACTGCTGCTGAAGAACTAGAATGGTACTCTGCATACCCTCTACCTCCTCATCAAGCTGGATGATGAAGTCATTCAATTCTATATAAAGAAAACACATTTGTTGCAAATACTTAATAGCCCATATATAGCTTGAATCTCAGACAAAAAAATTAAATTCCTGTAACTCAACATTTCATGCTGAAATTTTTCAAATTATTTTTCAGCCATCAGGTATGCACTGGTGTTGATACTCTGCCTCTGAAGGAGGAAATGCTTAACTATCATCTGTATACTTTTTATACTGCTCCTAAAAATAGATGAGAATAAATTAATGCCTGGGCAGGAAAGGAGGGTATTTGGAAAACAGCTCAATTCCAACAATTAGTGTTTCGCAAGCAGATCCTCATGTATCTACTTGAATAAAAGTATGGTAAAAGTGACCATGAACCACATCTGTATGTAACAGACCTGAATAATTACAAAAGCCCGTTCACTGACCAAAAAAGAAAATATTTTAGTCACATGTCAAGAAAGATTCAGCTTAGTGGTTTTAGTTCTTTAAATCCTGTACAAGACACTAAAAAGACCTCTTAACAACAAAACTAACAAATTCCACGGGGTGTTTTAGTACTTACGTACCAAGAAAAAGGATTTTTTGGAGCAAAACAAATTTCACCTGAAAACAGCAAAAGAAACACTGGCTCCCTTAGTCTTCCACTGTACCATTAATATGGTGGAGCAAATAAAATGCAAACTGCTTGTTAGTGCAAAAAAATGATAATTAACAAGTGTTCTTGCTGCTGTGGAAACAAGTCATTAGGAAAACTGAGAATGTCCACACTATCAAGTTCATAATGGAAGCAAAATACAGATGAAGTGCAGTATGTAAATAGCAGTTAAGAAGCAAATGGTAACTATTCCAACAGCATGTCATTACAGCAAGACTAATTTACCTTAAGAATTCTAGTTATACTATTTTGTACTGCTGCTTTCTCAAAAATATGACCCTCTGTTTGTGTGTGTGATCTACCCTTAAAAATACAGGATACATCAGACTTACACAATGCCAAATTAAGTCTATGCTATCTTCAATACTTCAGTTTTAAAACAAAAATATACCCAGGTTTATGCAATGTCTAACTAGCTCATGTGCAAAGACTAACTGTAGTAACCAGATAATCTATTCTGTAACATTGTCAAAAAAAAAAATTCACTGATTCCAAACTCTCAACTGAAGATTTAAAAGATTTGCATTTTCCCCATTTAAATAACTCAAGAGGTCAGAGTATATAGGTCATTTTAATTTAGGTTTACAATATTGTAAAATTTGGACTGTCAACACAACAATGAAATATTTTTGTTCATCTGTGCTAAGCAAAAATTAATGTATTTTTCTTACTTTACTTAACAGTCTATTAAATAGCAAAACTTACAGTACGGAATCTGGCAATTTCAAATTCAAACACTGCATTACTAGAGCTGAAAATTCCACCAGTCCCCCAAAGTTAATTTTGTTTGGTTGGCTTTTTTTTTTAATTAAGACCAGTGAAGACTTGTAACTGTCATATTTTACTCGATATTGCCCTTTCATCTGGCAAAGATGGGTTTTACAGTACGCGTACCATTAGGAAATTAAACTATGAGAAGTGCAAAGCAACTTCCATTTTCTTAAAAAAATCCCTTACCATCCTGACTGCTTTTAAGTTCCTCACTATATTTCTTCTGTAAAGCCAACTCTGCCTCAAGCTGTGCAATACGTCCTTGGGACAGTTGCCTTCCAAGCTCTTGATTCTCCTGGATAAGCATTCGACACTTCGCCATTAACTTTTTGCCTGTTTGGCTGCAAAGGAAAGAGCCATCTATCACAAAATGAAGACAAAACCTTCAGTAATCTTCCTCAATCACAATTACAGACAAAAAGGAGATGCAATTTCTGCATGTCACAATTCAAGGAACATTATGCCTCAACATAATTGTCATAGCAGAAAGTCTCCCTATAGTTACCACGTGCTGTTCCAACGCCAGTTGATCTTCTGTCGCTGTCCCGTAAAGCAGAAGGCAAGTTTTATTACTGCAAATATGAATAAGCACATTGTTCTTTTTTGATAGCAACATCTGGATTATCAGTATGCACAATCTTGCATGTGCTAATTCTCAATGGAGTTAAATATTTGATTAAAGATGTGCCTTGTAATTCAAAAGATCAAGTACTGCATAAAATTTACACATGTAAAATGAATTTTAAGTCTTCTTCATTGGTTGTACTAGTAAAATTCAACAATTCAGTCTGAGTGAGGAGATGAAAGTTGCTTGGGGAGAAATATTAAATCCCGTGTTCATTTTTCATAGTGACATCCATTTTTCTTTAAGAGTCTTAGACATTCTTTTGAATGCTGTCCAGATACTCTTCTTTAAAAAATTAGATATCCATTTTTGCAACTTCAATTTATGTATTTGACAGTAATGTACACAACAAGTTTCATGGTTTCTATGGTCAGCTTTTCCTACGCACATCTCGCATGGTAAAAAGAAAGTAAAAGGTAGTTAAGAACTGACAGGAAAATAAGGAAGGAGTATATTATTAATCATCTTCCTTTAGAATGACAGGTTTCAGATCATGAGTAATGATCATTAGGATGTCCAGTTTCTGAAACAGGCAGGAAAAATATATTTGGAACTGACAAGATTTTCTTTACTGAACGGGTAACATTACACATCTTTAATCTTCATGGTAAAAACTGCACTGTAAAGCATTATAGGAAGTAGTATGCAAATTAATATATAGGCAATACATCTGACTCCATAAAAAGAGAAAAACTGAAGTCCTTAAGGCTCTTGGTCTGCCAAAGTCGGGATAGCAACCACAAACACAGGCTCCTTTTAATAGGCCCAACAGCATAATGAATCTGTCCTCTTTTTTTTTTGCAGAGGTGTAAGCTCTGCCAAAACCAAAAAAAAACCCAACCGAAACTTTAACAGATTTATTGTAAATTCAATGGCAGGACTTGCATTAAGGACCAAGAAGGTCACAAAATTTTCGTTTGTTTGCTTTTAAACATGTGACAAAGACTGAAAGAAATTCTGAGGATTAAAAAAGTAGAACAGGAAAGAAATTTCTGCTGCAAATCACAGCCAGTGTTCTCTCCTGCAACCAAAATACCCAACCAAAAGAATTTAAAATAATAACTTCCTTATCAACTACCTTTTAAAAGCATTCAAGTCTTAGACGACTTCTAAGTTCTGCCATCTCTGCCCCATTTAACATTTTCCAACTGACTTTCCCAAATCTTTCAGATGGGCTGCTCCAAGAAGGAATCTGGCTGTGTAAAGTCCTGGAAGCCTGAAACTCTGCTAAAGGCAGCAACCTGTTTTCTTTCTTGATGTGATGTCCAATGCCAGGTCCTTGAAGTTTAAATTGTGCTGACCTAATACAGTCCAAGTCGCACATTTAAAGATGCAAGTTTCCTTAGAGATGTTCATTCTGTGTAAAGCAGGACCACTTTGGAGATAACCAATGTGACATATCCCAAGAGATATTAGGCAGACATGCAGTGATTTTTAGCCATTTGCAAATTCCTGTTACTGTATTCATCATCACTACAGGTTGAAGAAGTTCACAGCGCTTAAGTCATTTAATGCTTTTGTCTTCACAAAACATCATCAACTGTAGAATCAGCAAGTACCAGTTACCTCGAAATTGGGATAATTTTAGAATCCCATTCATTTCTTCATGTAAACTCCTGCCAAAATGTAAAGTATTTATTACCTGTATAGAAATTTGCATAGTTACCTATAATGCTATTTCCTCCCATCGAATTTTTTCCAGATGTTCTGAACAAGTATGGCACCAAGTAACCTCCCCTTGCAATTTACAAAAAAACACCCCACATGCAAGAATATAAAATCAGCAGCTATTAAGATAACTCCTATTAACTGTAAAAATAAGTTCGGCATTGTTTTCACAAATCCTCTTCAATACACATGCAACCAAACCTGTAAGAATGCAAGTGGTTAAATTTCAGAAGACTAGATTTTGCTGTACTAAGCTTACTGCAAATTACATTTCTACTAATTTTTAACTCAAACATATACTCTATATTTAATGATGTCTGAAACCGCTTAGCGTAGCCACTCTTTTGATTACACGCCCTTTTATTTCTCCCTCCAGACATCAGCAGTGATGAGGCTGTGCACCCTGATCTACAGTTAAGGCCCAGAACTAACAGCGCTTAGGGCTGCAGTTAACGTGTTACCCCAAGAACACCAGTCAGGGAACAGAATAGCAGCATCGGCTCTTCCACAAACTAGGTCAGATGCCATGAAATGAGTAGTTGCATACAAGGACTGACAATTAACACAATTCAAAGGGCGTGTGTGTGTAGGCATGGGATGCAAAGAAAAATCCTATAAATTCTTCACAAATCATTCTTTCTTTACCTTCCAGGAAAAAAAAAAAATCAACATCATCTTAAGCCAGTTAATGAAGACAGCCTCAATCATTTACCAGGAAGTAACTCTAATTTTCTGTATTCCAACTACTGCATATGTAAATTACGCACATTCACAGCACTGACTTAAGTTATACGATGCATATTAGGCTATATTGCAGCTACAGAAATAACAACATTTTCTTTTGATACTTTTGCTTGAAAGAAAGTGGCAAGTTACTTTTCTCTCCTCAGTTGTACACACAGATTTAGAGCCTGAGGACTTAAGAAAACAATCAACCTGTATCTAAATGTATTTAAAAGTCTTCTGAACTCCAAGTTGAACGAGCAATCTGCACACAATCTGCCTCTATCCACACATTATAGTGAGCTTTACAAATGGCTTCATAACACGTTGAACAATTTAACGCAAGTCTTACCTCTGTTTTGATGCTAGATCATTAAAATCTTAGATATTGCTATAGCAAAATCATTCCACAGTATCACTTCTTAAAAGGTAAAGATTTTCTGTAGGTTTTTTCTTTTGCTGTTAAGTCATTACTCATGCAAAAAAAATAATCCTGCAGTAAGTACACTACTCTTCAATACCATATTAATCATCGGAAGCACAAACACTTAAGATACTTCTGAATTTAAAATATGTAATGCCATCTTAACGTCATCAAAACAGTTAAAATACATCACCTTCTGTGACAGCTAGATGTCTTTTTCATTTAAAACTGAATTTTCTAGGATTAGATAAGAGTGATAAAACGTTGCCCAACTGTTTTGAAAATCAAAACCTCAGATTGCTAAATAGAACTTATTTCGCTAAGGAAGAAAACAAACACACAGATACTATACCAAATCTGCATTTCACTTTACACACCTCAGACATGCACTCCCAACTGTCCCAATTGCTACTCTTACAAGTAACGTGGGACAACAGAACAGAGGCATCAATAGAGTAGCAGAGGCTCCTTCACTGATTCCACCAAGGAAAATGCATGCATTTAAGGTTTTTTGGTTTGTTAAAATACTGATTTTGTTTTCAGAGAACGAGACAATGCAAAAATAACAACCTGTTCAATTCTCGTTCATCCCGGGAGTTTCACAATACAACAGTAAAACCAGTAGTGTTCCTTGAACTATATATTACAACTATTTCAAGGCACATTTTATATAGAAGTGCAATACAAAAAAAACAGGTGTACAAATGAATAAAAACACCCCACCAACACTGAAGACAGTTGCCATTGTGTGCCTTCTGTATTGAGCATTCGAGATCATTTCTTAATATAGAAAATCAGAAAATTCTCTTTTCTGCATGAAAACATGCAGTGAAATACTTATCACAACCAGATTTTCTTATACACACTAGTTGTGATCAGATATATATTGCTTCCAACAATTTTAAACCTGCAATTAGATAGAATGTGCATTTTTGTACAGTCCTAATTTTGAGGCACCCACAGTATTACCAACCATCCAGAAAACAGTTCATTATTTAGCAACATTGACTTAAGGCTCCATCAAGTTCTAGAGAGCCCAAAGGCTAAACAGTCAAATGTATACACTACTACTGTTGTGATATCAAATAGCACTCTCATGGCTATTCAGAGCTGGTTAGCAAGTAAACTCAACGCAAAATTCACCTCATCGAGTTTTGACCCAGCAGTTCAGTGAACAAGCAGGAAGTCCACAGTCTTATTGGCAAAACTGACTTACAGTGTCTCTAAGTCACTAGGCTCAAGGTTAAGAGCGAAGCATATTCCACTTCTACATTTTACGTGAATTTTACATGTTCAATTCATGATTTATAATCTCTAGGTTCTCTCTCCTCCAAACTGTCTGTAGACACAGTGTGCCACAGACTTAAGACTTCTGTTTCTCCCTCTATTTTCTTCAAATTGAACAATTTTGCAAATGTCTACATGTTCTAGAAAAGATTTTTTTTCGAAGATGGCCATTTCTTCAGAATAGTCCGACGCCATCAGGCCTCTGAAGCAAAGGGGGAGAAAAAAGCTGAAACACAAGGTTCATCTGGTAAGTTTTACATTAAGCATTACAAGCTGGACAGTATAAGAATGTGGCTTTTGCCTCAAAACGTCTGAGTCTTGGTGTGGAAACGAGTACTTGGCTGTCCCACCATAGCATTCTCGTAGTGGGACTGTCAGGGAAGTCTTGACTGGGGAGTATTTGTTTTGTTTACCTATCAGGCGTAAATTTCCAGGCACTCAGTTCATTTTGGGCTTGTTCCAGTTTGTCTTTAGTCTGTTCCAGTTCACCTTTCATTTTTAGGAAAAACAAGTTGATGGCTGGGTCCACCATCGTTGATCGCAGTTGGGCAACACTGGGCTGCTGGACTTGCTTGAGGTACTGAATCTGATTCTGCACAAAATAAGAAAAAAAACCTGTTATTCATACAACATTAAATACAATTTTGAAGTCATTTAGCTACAAATAAAAATAGTTATTCCATAGATAACATCAAGGAAGCTCGCCTTCTTTCAACACTAACCTGAAAAAGGCAGTATGAAAATCACTTCTGCCCACCTGCACACTATCAATGTACAGATTCACCCAACAATCCCCCATCCCACCACCTGCCAAGCTTTCAAGGCTGATTTCCACCACTCACCCCCTACTTCATTTTGTTTTCTACATGTCAGCTTACATTTACCAACACAAGGACTGGAGCACTAGAATGCTCCCTTCCTTCTATATCTGCTTGCACACTTTTTGGGGCAAAAAGTGAGTATATGTACAAAAGCTAATTTCCGTGTAATTGCAGTGAAGGTTATTATGGAACATTACAACTAATACTGATGAGTATTATTTTTAAGAAATTACTAAAAAGCTTCTTAGGGCTTTTTGCTAATATGGTAGTCACTTTTGATGCAAGTTTGCATTTTTTTTTTTTTAAGGAAAATAATTTAGAAATAGTAATGTCAATTAAACAGATTTTGGTTGGATTATATTCTCTTGCAATAGCCACAATCCAAAAGATACACCATTTTAATTTATAACACAGAAGACTTACAATACAGTCAAAATTTCAGGAGTAACTGTGAGATTTCTTCTAAATATAGAATTCATTAGTTGAAACTTGTATGTATTTAAATAGGATTAACTTTTTTGGAAGTTTCTTATATTTTAATCCCATCATAACAGAAAATCTTAGAATGGGCTAAATAGTGTGTGTTTAGAAGGCAGCTAATCATTAACATCACTTCAGCCTGCACAGTGTGTTCATTCTTAAATTCCATTTATTACATTCCCTGTATCACATTTCTTCATCAGCAAGAGGTAAACAAAATTACATGAGATTAAAAAGAAACAAATTGAAAGTTAGGGGTTTTGGCCCCTGCTACACACACTATCTTGCAACCAGAGTTGCTAGCAACAGTTTCACTGATTAGCAGTACACAGCAAAACCAGCGAAATGGAGGGAAAGAGCCTGTCTCCATGCTTGGCTTTACTTGGGGCTAGCAAGACAGTTTAACCCTTTCCCTCTATATATAATTACCTTGTTACGGGGTCTTTACACAGCAACAGTGAAGAGAAAGTTTAAGTACAAACATTCTATTTACCTTAAAAATGTGCAGTAGTGACCTCAGACAGTTCTCGATTGAGGACATGGGGTTTAATTTATATACTGTTAAGTAGCAACAATTTTTGGATTTTACTTCAAATAAGTGATTTCAAAGATACTGAAATAACTAATATTTCCATTTATTTTTTATCAACATAAAAATACTTAGCTGCTGGAAAAAATAAAACTAAAATAACCAACATACTTTTAAGTTTTAAATAGGCAAACTTTTATGCATCCAGAAAGAAATAAAGGGAATAAAGCACTGCATAAACATATTTTCAAGAAATAAAGCACTCAAAAACACACCTACAGACATTACTTAAAAAACGAAGTCCAAACTAAGATTATCCTAACATTTCTTGGATGCTATTTTACCCTTGCGACCTTAGCATCACTGAATGCAGAAAACATTCCTCACTGAATAAAGATCTATTTAATTTATTGTTATTGATATCTTTTCTATTCACTCAACTTTCTGATGCTTGCACTACTGGAAGTATTTCAGCAGTCTGTCAGTTCACTGTGAGGGCTGACACTAGCAGAGGGTGAAACAGCTAGTTTAAGACATGTCAGCACTCATACAGACACTCCAGCTGGCAACATATTCTGGGAATGTAATTATGCTGCAGCAACATGGCTCCCAAACTATTTTTAGACAGGCATAACTGAGGGGGGGTGGGGGGGGAAAGACACCATGTTCCTTGTCTTACCTCAACCCAGCTCCCTCCCTCTTCTACTGCCAGTATTAGGAACTGTAACATTCCTTGTATCAGTAGCACAAAGAATTGCTCTTCACTCAGGCAAGAAATGCACTAAAACATTCAAAACATCTCAGATTATTCTGTCTAATGTCATTAGTCTCGTGTGTATCTCTAGCTCATGCTCCTAGGCCAAGCAGAAAGCACTCACACAGACTCCACAAAACACCTGAACTATCATTCCTAGAATGGTAGTGTAAAAAATTTACTGAACAACCCTGGCTCTTTCCCTCACCAACTTAAAGACCATTTATTCCTCCAGTTTTTCCAAATCAAGTTTTCTCCGTCCCTCAAGTGCATGCTCCAGTTTTAACTCAAGTTCTCATCTTTTGGCTTTTCAACCACAAAGACCTAGCAACCTCTCCCCAGTATGACCCACTCCAAAAGCAAGCCCATACCTCTTACCCTTTTAACCTGCTTCCTTATTCCATTAATCTTCCTGCTTAGCCGGTCCAAGTCTCCCATTCTTGCTCCCTCTAACCACTCTCTGGTACATGTCTCCTCCTGTTGAGTATCGCTAACAGTAAGAGATGGGTCAAAACTCAATTCAGGCTAGAGCTGTATATACAGGAATGGTCATGTCCAATGCCAGACCCCAGGACACGTCCACTCTAACACCTGAAATGAATAGTAGCTATTCATATTTCCAAACATGAAAGCACATACTAGCTGATAACTTTCAAATGTCCATCAGACAAACAGGGATGACTTTTTGCAGAGTAAAAACCTTGTCATTAGTCTTCTCTCTAACCCAAGGCAAGAGAACACTGAAAGTAGTCTATTTAGAGGACATCATGCTGTTCCGGTGGATTTTGTTTGTTTTTGAGACAGACAATAACATTGTTGACCCCTCTTCTCATATATTCTTGGAAACAGTTGAATCCTTCCAGATGAAGTTGTCCCGAGAGATCCACAAAGAACAGACCCTCTGACATGAATTTAACAAATCAGAACCCAGATGCTTAACAGAAAGCATAAGCTAAGTAAGCAGAACTACATATTCTTCTTGTAAGGAAGAAAATGCATAATGAAAAAGAGAAGGAACACAACAGATCTCTAACCTAAACCACAAGTAGGTTGTTAAAGAGTAATGACTAGATACTATAGCCTAACTGCACCCAAAGGAAGCTCCCACTCATTGTTCTCTGTTCCATGTAAAACCTAATTGAGTAGCAAATATTTCCAAATGCCTGTCCACTTACTGACCTACAGTAGCTGTGCAGTAGTTTGGGAGGGGGTTAAGGCCCTTCCCTGAAGTAGCAGCAACTTCATCCTACCTCTGCCAGAAATATGGCTTTATATAGCGGCAGTAGCCAATACCTTGTCTGTACTTCCCTAACAGCAGCAACCTGAGCTGGGGGGGAAGGTAGCTCATGGCTGCTGCTGCCAATAAGGAACATGAGGTATTAAACACAAACTTCAATCTAGCCCTTTAGCTACCCACCCCTAAACTACACAGAGCAGGTTTGCAACATCAGGCTCTCAGCACACTCCCAGCTCAGAAGAAACCTGTATGTTCTGCTGCTAGACTCAGCACAGAGCACAAGATAAAAATGGAGATATGCACTCAACTACCATCTTGTTTCTCCAAAGACAGTATTGAAACAGAATCAGGACAATGATTCTGCTACTCTAACATGCAAGCCTACACTTAAAAGACAGTAACTGGTGCCTTTTATAAGCTGAAGTAGGTTTTGGTGTGTTTCATGTTTTTAAGAGAGTACAAATTAAAACAGCACTTGAGACATAATCTATCACACCTTATTTTATAACAGAGCTAGTATATTGTAACTAGCATGGTCTTTTACACATCATTAATCAGAAAACACACTTCATCTGTCAACTACTACCATTCAAATATGGTATTTAAGTTTTTATCTATTTAAATTTGAATGTGACCTGCACGTAGTAAATCTAAGTATAAAACATGTCCCTAAAATACATTAAGAGTAATATGAACAATTAAGTCTTGTAAGGTTTTCTGGTTTTTACATGAAATATATTTTTATCTAAAATATATTTCATCTATTCATGTGTCATTTTCAAGAAACTTGATGCAGAGATACTCACTCTAAGATATAATAGGAGACATTAAAGGCTTACATATAAATAACTGTCACTGGTACTTTATACATGTAATTATGGATTCTAAAAAAATGGTTAAATATGCTAAAAATAAAGAAATGTTTATTTTATGGACTAAAAACTAGGCATGTCAAATAACTTATCATATGTGATTTAGGCGAATAGTTTTTGTTCATTAACGAACTGATTTAGCAGCTTATCACTTAGCTTTGCATCTCATCCAGCATGATTTATTTTGCTACAGTTACTTTACTGGAAAAAAACGCCACCTAACAATACAAAGCCAAGTCATCCTCCAGAGATTCCTGAAACTACATGTATTTAAGCTTGAAAACATTTTAATGTGTCCATGTCTCCATCACAGCTTTTGCTCCCCTTCTTCAAGGATGCATCTTTCTACCTCCATACACTACGGAACAGATTACACCCTTGATGTTCTTCATGTGTAAATACTTGGAAAAATATGCCACTTGGATGTGTGTGGCTTTCTTTCTTTTTGGTGGGTTGTGTCCATGCAACCCTTTCCCATCCCTCCCCCCCCCCTCCCCCCCCCCCCCCCCCCCTTTTTTTTTAAGTACACTGAAATTAATAAAAGTTCTTCAGATGTTCATCTAAACAGTTGTTGTGGAAAGCCTATGCATCACAGCTATAAACATTTAAACGTGCAGCCAAAAATCCTACGCTCTTCATGATCTTACCAAATTCATAGCCTTAAATACTTGAAATCTTGCCTAACTCTTTCTTTTAGAAATAAGAAGGTGAAGATAGTACACCCAAACCCGCTTTTGGTGAAAAAAACTTTATTTTTTTTCTTAGTATTTATTGTTTCAGCTATATGCTCAGAAGTTCAAAAGATAAAAAGCTTTATTACTGCTGTTCCTCATAGCAGAATTTATTGGTAAATCTTAGAAGAAGAGCAGATGAATACAGTAGTTTTAACACTAGGGAAGTGTTGCAGAATTGTACCAGAACAGATCTCCACTAGTATTCTGAGCTGCGTCAGGAGGAGTGCTGTGCCAACAGGCTGAGAGGTGATCCTTCCTCTCAGCACTGGTGAGACATCTGGAGTACCATCTCCAGCTCTGGACTCCCCAGTACAAGAGAGACACAGACATACTAGCGTGAGGCTAACGAAGAGCCATGAAGATGATTAAGGGGTCAGAGAAATTAACAGACAAGCAGAGGCACAGAGCTCTAGGGCTGTTCAGCCCTGACAAGGCTCAGGGGGATCTTACCAATGTGCATAAATACCTGGTGGGGGAGTAAAGAAGGCAGAGACAAGCTCTTCTCACTGCCCACTGAAAGCACAGAAGGCAATGGGCACAAATTGAAACACAGGGAATTCCACTTAAATATTAAGAAAATGCCTTTTGCCACGAAAGTGGCTGAAGACTGGTGCAGGTCACCCAGAGAGGTTCTGGAGTCCCCATTCTAGAAGACACTCAAAAACTGATCATGCAGAGTCCTTAGTAATCTAGTTCAACTGACCCTGCTCAGAACAGGGAAACTGCAAGTCCCTTCCACCCTCAGTGATTCTGCGATTCATTTTTTGATACTGCAAAGTAAGCTTTACTTCTTCATACCAGTGCTTATTATGAAAATAATCTTATGGTCTTAAGCACACTGACAATACTGTGTAGAGAGTCAAGTGCCACAGGACCGTATCTGACAGCTCTGAAAGCCTACAAGAAAAGAAAGGAAGGCTGAAAAAGTAACAGAGGAAAGCTACAACACTAGTTATTAGTTTTGCACAGAGCTGTATTTCCAGTAGGAGAAGCTCTCAGGAGTATAATGCAGAAACTAGCATTAAGAAGCTTTTTACCATCTTCTCTCAGAAATGGCCAAATTAAAGTAGCAGGGGAAAATTATGTTAAGGTAATCCAACAAACATCAAAAGCCCCAAAATGGTAGAAGACAGTTTCAAGAAACCAAAACTAAATACAGAAGAAAACAAAGTCACAGAAAACCCACAGAAATAAAGGAGAGCGAAATTGAAATAGCAACCAAAAAGGTATTCAAGTATAAAGAATATGAGAAACCCCAAGAGGCAGATCTACCCAATTTCAACAAACTTCCTCTGGAAAAGTCAGTACCTCTTTTCTCTACCTAGCCAAATGGATGTGTAAGCTCACAAATACCTTGTTACCTAAAGCCAATGTAAGTATCAGTCTAAAACCTTCAAAATGAAACTCAGTCAATGTTTTCCTTGCATTTCAACTTGTTCCTGCATCCAGTGACAGTCAGAAGTAACCTTTTTGGTATGTATGCACAGCTGATAAATGCTGGAAGACAGTAAGCATGGCTAATGCAAGAACTATCTTGGTTCTGAAGCAAAAGTCCTTCCATGCAAATTGCTACTGAGAATCAACTAAAATAACTGATACTAAAAAAGCAAACTTGTGTGTGTATATATATATCAAGTGTTCTTTCCTAATTCAGTGAAAGTTCAAATGCCCCACCAACTTTGAGGCACAGAAAACATGATGCTATAGATAGATAGCACATGGGTACTGTCTCAAAAGCTGATAGCTTTGAAGATAGCCTGTAACAGTCTGAAAACACTTATCCTCTAAATACTTACAGTACACTCTTGCATCTCCTGTTCCTTAGTTGCCAGCCTCATCACCAGAATATTTTCTCTTCGGGCAGACTCTTGCTGTTGCTGTTTCAACTTCTCTTCCGATTCTCTCAGTCCCGTCACATCATTAGCTAATACAAGCGATAACACACAAAAAGCACATGTTTTATAGCATTCTTTCAGTAAGTTTTTAAAAACAAAAAGTTTTTAAAAAGACAAATTCATCAACAGCAGAAGTAATAAATAAGCACAACTATAATGTTTAAGTAAGAAAATAAAACATCATTAAGTATTAGAAAAGCTTGACAGTAGATGGTTTTACACACACCATTCTGATCCTTCCTTAAGGCTTACTGAACTTCTGAAAATGTTTCCATGCTTATACAGGCAATAACTTTTAAATTGGAAGAGGGAAATTTACACTCTGGCAAAAACAATCTGTTTGTGGTCAATCCTCAAAGTGGTCTCAATGCTCCATGAGTAAACAGTACAACAGGTGACAACTTCAGAAATGGCAGCTCACTACTAGAATTCTTCTGATCCGTGAACATTTATCAAAGTTTGTATGCGAGATGTGAGAGAAAGTGGCACGGCACATTTCTAAATTACTCAAATGTGATCACGTGCAAGCAGCCTGATACAAGCAGTACATGTTAACTCTGCTACTTGTCATGTATAAAATGGTGGAAAATTGGAGTAATTAAGATTTTTTTTATTTTTCTGATTACTTGAGAATGATCAGCTGTAAATGTAAACCAAGAATATCATAAATTGCTTCAGGACAATTAATTTCTACATAATTATTTGCAGATAATTCAGTAATACTGACAGCAACAGCCTGTACTAGTTTCCAAAGCTGAGAAACTGCGAAGGTTAACTGATTTACCTATGTTTGGATAGAGATTAGAATGAAATCAACTGCTTACATTAGCTATGTTTTAGTCTCTCCAAAACATTATGAGGCAGCAATAGAAGAGAGAGGTAATAAAGGAAAGAGAGGACACCTGCTTGGCCTGAGAAAAATACCTTCTGAACTCAGTGGTACTACTTCTAAGTACTAAGACTGAAAAGGTGAGTGGAAATGAGCAAAAAGTCCACCTGTAGCTGCCAAGACAATTTTTTAAAGTGACTTAGGCTGGACAATTCAATCGCTTCCAGAACATATTCAGCTTTTCCCTTTTGACAGTAGGATGTTTCTCCCATATTGTCTTTTGAAAGACTGAAGTACAGACCAAGTTTTAAAAATCACGTAAGACTGACAATTAAATAGTTAATTTACCTAATGAGATCAAACATTACTTGGGAGCTCATTTTAGACCTGTACCTCTACAAACTATTCCATTTTCCCTGTGGTTTACAAACCTGTGAGACTACTGAAGACAGAATCGCTCATGGAGTATTTCCTCTCTAATGGAAAAGTTCTAAAAATACACTTAGTTGTGGGATTATGTTTTGAGACTTCCTCCCCCTACCCCAGCAGTCTGGGTATAGATGGCCGCACGGATGCAAGGTAAGACTCTAGTTACTAAGAATTGCAAAGGAAAACAAGTGGCTGAGAAAGCTGGGAAAGGCTGAGCACTTACACTAGAAAAAATAGTGTGGTTTTTGCTGACAAATAACTGACACGTAGATTATTTCTTATTTCTAGCAGTTTTAGAAGGCACAGACATAACTTGAACACTCTGCTTTACACGAATATTCAGGTAACTCATACTATTTTGAAACTTGGCTAACTTACAATTAAGGTCTGTGTACTTGCCCTCCAGCGCTTGCACATATGCTTCATACTGTTTCCACCTATTGCAGAGACAAAAACAAAAACAATTTTCTCAAGCTCAGTTTATTATGTCAAGGCACCTCATTCCTCAACTTTCAGAGTACACACCACTCATACCATAATCAGAAAACGTCAAGAAGGAATTACACAATTGCATAAAAGATAATTCCCGTTTTAAAATAGGGGCTTTTAATCATGGAAATAGTTACACACAGTTTGCATTTCAAAGGGATAAAAAGGTAACTGTGCATTACAACACTTGAAAATGAGATCTTAAAACTTAACAGTAGTATTTGGACAAGCATTGGGATCAAACAGTTGTCTGTGTGAAGTACCCTAAGATACATCTCACTCTTAGAACAGAACCATTCAAACAAAATTCCTTATTATTCCATAATAAAAAACATTAAGTCAGTTGCCAAGTGAACAACAATAGAAGCAGAAATGTCCTACAAAACGCTAGAATTGGCAGTCTAGGTTAAGCAGTCATACCCTCTCATTCAAACCAAGAGCACAGTGATTATATTCACCAACCAGAGCCACACAGTTCAATAACTGTTTGCAGACATGTTATTTGAGCAATTCAGCCACAGTCAGAAAACATCAAAACCAGCACTGCGTTTGGTACAAACCATCAAATCAATAGCAAATGAAGCCTACAGTACAACTTAGCACAAGTTTCACAGGATGGTGTTTGTATGGATTTACCATTTCACAGGATGGTGTTTGCTCCTATGTGTCTTCCTCACAATGATACCTTTCCACATTATGAAACAAATTCATCTAATAGCTTACCACTACAGCCCGGGAAGACTTCTGTTTCCTCCTTACTAACCTCCCTCCCTGACAACTATTTTACGCCAAACTCATCATAACTGCTTTAACTCCTTAACCCATAACACCACTTTCTCAATCAAAATGACAAAAATCTAACTATACATCATTGTTGACCACTTAGTGAATTCAAACAGATTGTTAAATGGTCTAAAAAGCATCAGATCTGTAACAGCAAGTGACAGCACATCACTGGGAAAAACAGAGGTAAGCACAAGATCTCTTCCTTCTAGCAGCAACAAAATTTTGCATATCTTCAGCCACACATGAGATCAGCATGAATTATCTCTCTCAATCTCTGTAGAAGAACTGCTATATTCCCCCTTAAACTTATCTCTGCTCTAAAAAGAATGTTGTTAGAAACAAGTTTCACTGTTTGACCTGTAAAAGTTCTATTTTAGTTCAGGAAACTGCAATCCCCCGAAAGTAAGAAAACGGTCTACTCAACAGCAAACCTGGAAAGAAAGAACATATTTTTTACATGAAAGAATCAACATGAAATAGAAGATTGGGTCTGTCAAATACAGCTGCAGGACTACTTGACTTCTAAACTGCATCTCACAGCATGGAAAGAAATTGTCAAAATCATCACACGCACATACTACATGCCACCACACTCCCGAGAATAGAAGTACACAAAGAGCAAGTGAAATGAAGACCTGCAACACAAGTTAAGCAGACATGACAATCAGCAGAAAGAAAATTAAAAAGAAACAACAACAAAACAAACCAACCCCACACCAAACAAATACGATGTAAAAATCTCCAAACACAGAGCCCATGCTCACCAAGAACAGAGATAATGCCTCTAAATCATCTCTCATCAACTGCTAGTATTTAATCAAGAACTGAATTTCTGGAAGAGAATATAGTGCACTAGGTCACATCATGGATTTTTCAAGTCACTTGCCTGCCAACTGTTCTAGAAACATGACTCTTCAAACATAACGTCTCAAAACCCCAGTGACTACTGTTGCAGTTAATCTTCAAGCAAGCTGTACTGGGTCTGGTTGAGATGGAGTTAATTCTCCCCACAGCAGCCTTAATAGCACTGTGCTTAGCACTGGCAGCTAGAAAGGTCTTAAGAACACAACAGTTTTGGCTACTGCTGAGCCATGCTCACACACAAGGCTGTCTCTCCAGCTTTCCCCTCTCACCAGTAGGCTATGAGTGGACAGGATCTCAGGAGGGGACAGAGCCAGGACAACTGATCCAAACTAAAGAAGGGATATTATATACCATACAGCATCTCCTCAGCAATAAAAGCAATGAGAAAGGGTGTGTGTCAGTGTATTTACTATTACAGTGTTTTGTTTTCTGGAGCAACTGCTACATACTCTGAAGCCCTACTTTCCAGGAGTGACTGGACTTAATCTGATGATGGGAAGTAGAGAATAAATCTTTTGTTTTCCTTTACTTCCACATGCAGCTTTTGCTTAATTAAACTTCCTTCATCCTTACCCACAAGTTTGTTGGGGTTTTTTTATTCTTATTTTCTCTCTCTCCCTGCCCTGGTCTTGCCAAGGAGAGAAGGAGAGAGAGCAGCTTAGCGGACACCTGGCATCCAGCCAAGGGCAACCCACCACAAAACTTTATGAAACTGTACAGAATAAATTTGTGATCACCACACTGACACAGTCAGAACCCTTCAACAATCAAGCCATCAGTTTAAAACTTCAACTTTTATGGCAGTAGCTTTACTTTCACATACACGCACTATATCAATTTTGCTACAACTACAGAAGATCTCAGAAGCAATTTTCTCTTCTAGCAATTGCGCTCATTTTCACCTAACTTCAGGGAAGCCAGAAAGACAGCAACTACAGAGACAAAAATCTGAAGCAGGCTGATTTCATGCAATTAGATTTAAACAAACAAAACCCTGCTCCATTAAAACAGACAACTGAATAGACTAAAAGCATCAAAACAAAAGTGAAATACCTAAAGTTTAAAAGCATTCATATTAATGACATAGACCATTCTTATAAATAACTTCAGCTCAGAAAAATAAGCAAATGCATTGGTAGGCCCTTACTGCAAGGCAACTGGTTCCTTTCCAATTAACTTGCAGTCATGACTCTTCAACTGACATGTATACATTTTTGTAGTGATCTCAGTAACCCTGAGGACTAATATGTCAATGTATTTACCAAATATATCATGGTTTCTCAAGAACATTCATGAAACAAGTTACAGCAAGAATAACTAAGATTTTCTTTTTATATCATACACTTTGACTAGTTTTAAGATTTTTAAAAACAGTTTCGTGATGGCCCTGAAAATTTACTTTTCATTTAAGTGTCTCTTAACTGACTTAAGACTTTAAACACCTTTGTTTAATTCTAAGTTCTTAAGTCTCCTCTTGTAGTAACTTTTCTTCTCCAGTGCCTTTAATAATCTATTTTCCTAAACACTGTTTCCCAGCTTATTTCACTCTGTTTAGAGTAGCAGCACAGATAATTAACAGTGGGAATTAAAGTGGAATTCTGATCTTTGAAAAGCTGAAGTTACAAAACTGTAGCTTCTGAACTTTTGCAAAAAAAAAAGGGAAAATAAAGAACTGTGACAGAATGAAGTGTTTAAAAATCTAAACACAAATATGCTGAAGGTCACTGACGGTAACTCTTTTCTGTTTATTCCTTCTGTTTACTATGTCTACACTGGTAGAGAAGATCAGATGATAGCAGGCTCAAACAGGACAGGTATAAACCTCTGTATTTCTAGGTCTAAAATGACTACAGGAACAGTGAGTCTGCAGCGCTGTTCTCTAAATTAGCAATTCTCCCAGAAACCTGATTTTACCTGAACAGTAAAAGGACACTATTTCCAGATGTAAGACTCTAGTCTTACACTGTACGACTGAATCTCCATGTGCAACAGTTTTGCTTCTGTACTTTTTCCAGTAACACGCACTCACAGCTGCTGACATGTAAGGCTGAGGTAAGCCTGCATTCCCATTAAGTGAATCTCACATGCTGTCTGCACACAGAGCTTGAAAGAGGGGACTACAAGTTTGCAGAATGTAGTAATGATGCTTTTCCCCTGTGACGGCATCTCAGCCAGGTCACGCTGAAAGCAGACAGCAAAAACTTGGGCTAATCTAGCAGTGTACATACTATCGCCTGGCAATCCCAGCTACCAAGCACAACTCCAGTACAGTCAAAGGGTTCAGAGCTGCAAGTTCACACACACACAAAAAAACAACCAAAAAACACAAACCCAAAAAACACTAAACAAAAACCCTATAACATAAAAAAGCAAGTATGATCTAAAGCCTCCATTAGACCCTACTGCTATCAGGCAACAGTCAGGGAAAGTCAACTCAAATGTCACCATAAGCCACAGTGTAGGTCTTTATTTCAGATCATGAGAAACTTTAATGAAAACCATATCCAGAAATACCATAATCCTCTCGGGAAAAAAAAAAAGCCACTTCTCCATAGACACCTGACAACATTAAAGACCTCTGATAAATGACAGAAGTTTCCATATAAATAACATTCCTAAAAAATTACATACGTCAAGCATTTTGCAGCTAGCTCACTTCACAAGCGCTTCAGGGATAAGACTTTTGCCCCTAAATACATTCTAAAACTCAGTAAAATATGTTTAAAAAAAATCAGTAGTGACACAAATAGAAATATTCCTCACCATGCACAAATTATGTCCAAAAATTTAAAGATGGCTACTAGCACATCATCTACTACAGAAGGAAAGCATTCCTCTCTGGGAAACATTTTTGCTTTACTTGAAGACTTATCCCTTCTACCAGGTTACATCTACATGTATCATCTACATTAAACTTTTTATTATAAACATAGGTAAAATCAGCACTTACACTGATGCAATTATACAGTTTTCCATTAAACTACTGTCCTGGTTTGAGCTAGAACAGAACTAATTCTGTTTGGTGATTTTACTTCTCAGTAACTCTCTTCAGTAACTGCACTTTCTGAAGTTAACAGCACACTTCTGCAGACAGTGTCTGCTTCTAGTACCACTCGATGTTTAGTTACTAACAAGGATCAGTGTGCAGAAAGGCCCTTGCGTGTACTTGCTTCTGTGCAGACCAAGGCCACCACTAAATCTTGTGTGCCACACTAGGGGTGCAGACAGTAAAAAGGCCACACCTGCAGGGTGAAGCAAATAGAACTGGTGACCCTAAACTGAACAACAAGGTACTCCATCCCATACACATCATCATCATAAGTATAAAGCTGAGAGATCATGAAACTCAAACTCTTTCCTTCAATGGTTGGCATCTGAGAAGGACTCTGTCCATTCTGCCTTCAATCCTGATCCATGTGTTTCAGAATCCAGCTGCTGTCTGTCACCAAGTCCAGCCTGGGACTTCCCCAGTGCCTGCCAACAGCAGCAGTGGTGATGGTGATATAATTGTTACAGGAGGGTGGGGTTCAGTGTTGGTTTTGTATATATTTCATTTTATTATAATTATATTCATTAAAGTTGTTTTAGTTTTCTTTTGCAATCCAGAAGTTTCCCTTACTCCCTTTACTCTTCCCAGGGGACTCAGAGAGCATATGTCATGTGTGTAGTGGATGGCCCATCCCTAACCTTTGACAACTATTTAAGAGTTTACATGTACTTGCAAAAACTTCTTTCATTAAACCAGTGACTTACAGCACTTGCAGGTCAGACCTTAAGTCTGAAGTCTTTCTTCACAAGGTCCAAGAGACTGTTCTACTCTTCACACATGTAATCATAAGAGATGCATTGGTGTAAGCAAGAGTGAGAGTTGCCATGACCTCTTTGCCCCATATTGTCCTTTCTGGTACATACATAGAGGACTCAGGCAGCTCATCAGTGAACTCAAGTGGGGAAAAAGATAAAATGCTAAAAGCCAGCTTTTTTCCTCCAATCAGTTTGTTTTCTACTCAATACTGACGACTTGATCTGTTTAGTAGCTCATGTCAGTAATCTGAAAAGCTTCATTGAAGTGCTACTTGTAGAGTGACAAACGAACAGATCAAGCCATACATAAAACTAGGAAGACAGTCCTGAATTCAGTTTCCATTCAAGAGGTCACTGGTAGGTTAGTCAATTCCCTTCATGCTTTAAAATTAAGCAGACTTTAAGACTCCATGGCTCTAACATACCTCTATAAATGCCACTACTTTTTTTACAGCACTTTTTTTTTTTTATGCTGAGCTCTGGAGTTCACTTTTTCTGAGAATAAACAAGCACTTAGAGGGTAGGGCACACAGCATTGCACCTAGAGTCAGTCACTTTTGGAATGGCTGAAGTCCATGTGGATTGAAGTTCAGTAAAAGCACTATTTCCTCAGAACTGCTTGTGTAAATCAGAGTGTTTCAGTGTTTTTTAAACTAACCAACCACTAGATTTAATCATCTGGACAATACTGATCAGATTTTTAGCTATGATCCAGAGAGTGCTTTATCATCACGTTCCCGTCTCTTCTTTCTTCAAAGAAGCTCCTACACAGTCAAGCTAAGTAGCTAATGCATTAAAGAGAGGAGGGGAAAGATGAAGATCAGTCTGTAGCAACAAGTAATGAGACAAGCAGAAATTCCCAAAAGGTCAAACTGAAAGGATTCTTACTGATCCCGCTCACATTTAGTCAGGAGAACTTAAAATGAGCAAACCTAATTTATGCACTTCACGAAAAAGAACAGTGAAACTGAGATTCATCACACAAGAAGTGACAAAAAAAGATTTTCTACATCTGTATTTTAATCAGTGCAATTGTACAGCAGTGACATATTACCTAGAAGAACAAAAGCAGATGACACATGCCCATACCTTAAAAAGCATTTGCCTCACCAAAGCACAGACAAGAAAAGAAAGGCATTCCAAATCTTAAGACAGTCCAGTAGCGATCAACACACACTTTTCTATGTCTGATAGTAAAGATGCTTTTGATTAAAATATGATGTATACACTTAATTGTTACATTTTATTCTAATCTACAAAGCCAGCTGTTGATGTAGTAATTGCTAATTTTACATGAAAACACAATAAAAAGTAAACTTACTATAAATCCATTCAATATGCATTCAAACAAAAAAGAACAGTGTTCATAGGACAGCTTAACAAAAAAAATAAAGAGGACATGGATAAAATAACATTTAAGCTTCCACTTTAGGTATAATGGACACTTGTTCCCCTTATATCCATCATGTGGCCTTTTTGAGAGCAGAAGTTGCTTTGTCTACACCAAGACGACTTGATAGCAACCCTGCTGTCATGAGCAAATCTCCTCCTGTCTCTTCATTAACAGTTTGGCTGCTGACACAGTTTACCTCCTTGGGTATATTGTCACATTCTCAGTTGAATGTATGCTGGAAGTGGATCTCTTCTATGATAACTATCATTGTCAGTTACAGAAACTGATTACTATTGGAAGACTTTTTTTCCTTCCACGCTATTGATCAAAAAGCAAGTGGCACAGAACCTATGCTTTGGTACTTTTGCTATTCCCAGGGATGGTCTTGAGTACAGAAACTTCTACTACAAGGTTCACAAGGCCTAAACCACTTAACATCAAAGCAGCATTTTTTCCTACTGTTTAAAAATACTACCTTTGCTACCCAAAGCACTAGATATTCGGAGGAAGCCAGAAACCAGTTTTAAGCATATGGAGCCAGAGTATGTTGACTCCCACAGAAGGGGCCATCATCCCAGAAGCAGCTGGCCGGATAGTTTGCCCAGAAAAGGGAGCAGCTGATCATATCTGCTGTGTTGCACTTGGATTATCAAATTTGTACAGTTCAGTCTTTGTTCTATGAAATAGCAATAATTAACTTCAGAGACCCTAATAATGCTTATAACTTCGAGTACAAAAACTCAAGATCTAAAGTTTACCAAAATGCACACAAACTATTCCAGCAGATAAACAGAGGACCTACAGATGTCTATTTTAATTACCTCCTTGTTTACAAATCAGCAAATTCAGATATACAGAGACAAGTGGCTTGGGTCAGTTTAAGAAGGTGGGCTGCATGACAGGATTGTCTATTATTTCTCCCATGGTCATACTTCGCTTTCTAGAAGATGAAAAAATGGCCAGCCTCTTCTTTATGCAAGTTCTAGGCAATGAAAACTTCATTTTAACATTTTACTGTTAATATCTGAATATGCTGAGAAGACCACTGCACAGAACAAGAAAACCTAACTTACTGTAGGAGTGTGAAGTTGACATTTTTCTGCTGCTTAAAAATAACTTGCTATCTAGAGCAAGCTATGTAAACAACTGTATCTTCTAAAGTTACAAGTGAAGAAACTCCTGTTTACGTATTACAAAACCTTGTTTGGGATTTTGCCTCTGAGAAAAGTGTTTTTCCTCAATCTACATATAAAAATACGACAGTCAAGATGAGAACTGTACAAAGGAGAGGTATCATGAAAAGCATAAAACAGCTTTTCAGAACAAGGATGCTAAAAACAATGCAAGAAGGTTACATTTTCCATTAGAAGGTCACTAAAACGAGATGGAAAAACTGATATATACTTTACCTTAGGATAAGCTCATCTCTAGGTAAAACCTTAAAATCTGCTTCACTAAGGCGAACCTAAGGAGGAAAAAGAAAAGCATAACTTAACAAGTTGTCCTGATTACTGAGGGGGGGTGGCCATACAGTCACAAGTATTTTTAAACATACCTTCTTTGGGAGAGGTTCTTCATTCGTCATTGTGAACTCTGAAGGGGGAGGGGAAAGAAAAAAAAAAGGAGTTTAGTGTAGTTACTAGTGTAATTTCAATACTGAACAAGTCAGAAACATGTACTTCTACCCCTTTTTTTTTAATTTGCAATATTAGACTACTGAAATACTGGTTCCACAAATGTAGAGCCAGAGAACAAAACAGCACTGTGACAAACTTGCTGCTGTAATTTAAATACAAAGTCAACAGAACCCAAAACTTTCTTTAGCTAAGAAAGCCTAACAATAATCAATACTTCCCATTTAACTAATCAAACCTACCAAAGTTTGTCCATATATTTAGATCAAACTACCATTCCATCTGTGCCTAGACCTATTTAACACTATGTTTTACAAGGTAGAGGATAATCAGGGTCTGAGGAAAGTAATTTTTAATACTACTTCAGTATCTCTTTGGAATAAAAGTAAAGCATTTGTGGACATTACCACTCATGTTTGAGTTGAGTGAAAACAACATGTTCTCTCAAGAACTTATTCTAATACTTTCAAGATTCTGACAGGAAGCATTAAACAGTTATTTTAAAACCTTTGTGAATATATTTAGGAAAAGTAAGATGTCAAATAAAAGGCTTGAATACACTATCAAACTCATTCCCTCTCATGTGCACGCAGCATAACAGGACTGCATTATTCTAGGTTAAATATTCACACTTCCTTCAGTAACAAGACATGCTTCCTTACCTCAAAAGGGAAACAGACAATATTTTCTACAACTATGACTGTACCAAAACTATTGAGGTCGCAAAGATTATAAGCATACAAGGTTTACTAAAGTACAGCATCTTTGCAATATGCTTTCCAACAGCAAAGCTGGATACAATAGTAAAAATCAAGAAGTTTGTAAAACTGCTGCAACACACATACCAGGGAAAGGATGTGTGAGGTGCTGGGTTTTCAACACTTAGCTTCACAAGAATAGTGCTCTTAAGTAGTTAAATATATTTTATTTTCTCAAAAATACTTTTACAAACTACTTTAGATACTTTCACATGAAGTTTTCAATGAACTAATTTAACTTTTCCAAATCCTAAGACAAACGAATCCCAAAATTGTTTGTCAATAAGACAAACCAGTACATATCAAATGAAGTAGTCTCTTCAACCTACACTAACCACTGACAAATACGCATCACTACCAAATAAGCCCCTGGTTTAAACTGCAATCCCTCCCCCCCCATTCCCAAAACCACACCAAAAAGACCACACAGAGTACAGTGCGCAGATGAAGCTACTTCCAAGCCTTTCAAAGAAAACCTGCCATGGAAACATGTCCAAAAACATGCAGTAGAAGCATCTCAATGATGAATGGCAGCTTCCTGTTCCTAGTCTTTAGTAACACACAGTTAACTCGAGTATTTTGCCTTAACTTCTGGATGCAGCTCTTCATCTGACTGTTTACCAAGAGCGTACCTTAAATATTTTCAAGCCTAAGAGACTAGCAATACAAATAGCCAGTGCGCAACTCAATCATTCAAATTAACACAGAGTAACTTGTGATCACAGGAGAAATGATCTTGACCTCTGTATTTGGGTTGCCCACCTCTCCTCCACTATAACTTCTCTAAAGATTTGTAGAATACTTTAACTCCTTCAGTGTTTGCAAGTAGCTCTGAAGATCTCAGCAAGTTTTAAGTCCTTCACAGAGAGCAACATGCTTTTCAGATGTCCCAGAGAGCTACTGCTAACACTGATTAAATCATACACAGTTGATGTAACATCACTATTTGTATGTATTCCCTCAGAAAAATACCAGAATCATACAAATATCAAAAAAGGTGAGTTTTCCCTAAAGACTTGGTTCATGATCCTCAAAGTAGCATATGATTATAAACACTTGATTGCTGCCACAATCATGGCTGATAGAAATCAATGTCTGATTCTCCATCTAAGTGTAGTCTGCCTCCTATTTCCAAATGTCACACAAGGTTCCACCAACTAGCTCTCTACAGCAGCACCAGATCTGGCTATGCTAACCTCCAGGCCCAGCACATCACATTGTACAAAGTCATCTCTTCCTTTTGCACAAGAGCACAAAAGTGCTGAAGACTGAGGCCACTAGTTATGATCCTACTGCCATCATAACTTGTAGTGATAAACCCACACACTAAAAAAAACCAAACAAACAAAACCACAGCCAGTAGTTAAAAATATTCTACAGGTTATTATGGAAAAGATAGACTGCTCTCATCTACATATAAACACTAGTGCTTTTTTGTGTGAATTTCACCTCACTACTCCCATGTAACAGCTTTTATGGTATCTACAGTAACTTAACAAAACCTTATAAATTTATTACTACTACGTAATTCTACCACTTTGCTCAGTGCTTTTTAGAAGTGTTACAAGCCTCAGGCTGACTACATCAGTTGTCATAGTGCTTTGCCTTTGCTTTCATTAACAGACCCATTTGTATGCTACAAACAATAACGCTACAACTGAAACGCTCATTCTTTGAATTTATACAGTAACCTTTCAAGTACTGCACAACAAGAGGTGCTACCTGCTCATCACCTGACTCTCCTCTAAAAGAGATGATCTCTACTACACAGATCAGAAGTATCTTGTAAGAGAAAGATAAAGTACAATTTTCTACAATAAAAATAATCAATGAAAACAACATTCCTGTACAATTGACTGGAATTAACAGGATTATATTTGGTGATTTATATGAAGAACAGCTTAACTGGACTATCCTAACTAAGCACTTTCATGATTTAGGGGAAACGACGGCTGCTATGCACCACTCCTCCTGCGTTTCTGCTCCTGGCAACAATATAAAACCATACCACATACTTAAAATAACACTGCTATGGGCACTTAAGGAATTTTAATTTAATCTCATCACGTTTTAGGCTTTTTGTCACTCTAAACGTGAAGAAAGGTGAAACAGGTAAAGTATATTTTAATTTTGGGAACTCCAGTAGTCTGTACGCCTTTTACTACAGTGTTTAGAAAATATGGTATTTAAGGATGGGGGGGGAACCCCAAACCCACACAAGAAACAAATAATATCAGGTATGCTGCTTTACTAGTTGCACCTGAAGCAACTATCAGTTATTTTAACGACGTGAAAAGAGTTCCATGAGGAAAACCCCCGCACAGGCTCAGAAAACACGAGGCGGAGGGGGTGGTGGGGGGCAGCTTCACAATAACACCCCGAGCGCGCAGACTTCAGTCTTCTCGGCAGTCGCGCTCTAAAGCCGCGTTCCGCGCCATTCCACCCCCTACAGACGGCGAGGCTCCGCCGCGCAGCTCCGCCTCCTGCGCCGAGACCCCGCCGGCCGCAGGCCAGGCGCAGCTGCAGGCCGCTGACCGACCGGCTCGCCGCAGGAGTTTGCGGACCCCGCTGCTGCTGCTGCAGCCGCCACAAGCTCAGGCACCGCCCGCCCCGCCGCCCTCGCTCGTCTTCCACAGGGAAAAGAGAAAAACGCGCCTCCCGCGCCGGAGGGGGCGGCGGCGGCCGTGCCCGGGCGTGGCGGTCGCCGAAGGCTGAGGGAGAAGGATCCCAGCCAGGCAGCCAGGCCGGCCTCGGAGCCTCGCACAAAATGGCTCTAAGTGCTTCCGCTCCTCCCCCTCGCTCGAGGTGAGGGATGGAGCCACCGCTGGCGTTTGGCGCCCCAGGACCGCCAAGTGCCCGGTCCCTCCCGCGGGCCCCCCCACCTCCCTCGAGAGGGAAAAACAGCGGTGCCGGGCATAGGGGGTTGCGGGGGGGGGGGGGCGCTCGGCGGCGGGGCGGAGCGCTCGCGCGACCACTCACCTCCCGCCCGCGGTGCGGAGGCCTCGCTCTCCCAGCACACTAGTTGCCCGGGCCGCGCCCGTCACATCGAGGGCGAAATGCCGCCACCGCTTGCGCCTGCCGCCACCGCTACGCCCGCAACCAGCTCTACGGGGAACCGCCGCTCCGGAGCCGGGGCCGCCGCTGCCGCCGCTACACGCGTCCTTCCGCCCGGGCTCTCTCGCGCGTCGCCCCAGCCCGCTCTTTATTTGCGAATTCTCTGCGCTACAAAATGGCGCCCAAGGAGGAAATGAGCTCCCGGCCACCCCGCCCACGGGCCGCCCTCCCACGTGAGGGGCGGGGGGGGCTGCGCGCGCAGCTGGCGCAGGGCGGTGGAAGCCGCCGCAGTGGCGCGGAGTGATTGGGCTCGGCTTACGTATTCCGGTGGTTCAGCACCGGACCGCCTGTAGGGAGCCCGTCGCTCGTTCAGCCGCTCCCGCCGGAAGGCATCGGAGCGCCTCTGCCCTGCTAGGGCGGGTGTTTCCTTGGGGTGTACGAACGTCGATTTGAAGCCTGTCAGTTAAACGGGGAGAGGGGCGGGGTGCGCGCGCGGCGGGCAGCGAGACGCGGGGCATCCTGGGACGGGCGGAAGGATACGGGCTCTGCGCAAGAGTCTGACGGCGGGAGGCGCCGCTGCCGCGCGAGCGATGGCGGGGGTGTGTGTGTGTGTGTCAGATGCCGCCCTCCCCCCACAGAGACAGTGCCTACACCCCCACCATACACACCCCCTGCGGCGCGGCGGGGCCGGGCCGCCCCTCAGCAGGGCCTCCCTCCCTCCCTCCCTCCCTCCCGCCGTGGCCTCGCCAGTGAACCCGGATGGCGGGCAGTGGTGGCGGGAGCCCCGCGGCGCCTTCTGGGAGAGCTGCAGCTGCTGCGGCTTGGCGCCTTCTGTGCTGGCGGTGGTAAAGATGGCACCCCCGGGAAGGAAGGCTGCGCGTAGGGGTGACTAACGTGCGAGATGGGCGCTGGGCTGCTTGGCTTGACTCCTGGGGCGTTCTGCCCCTCTGCTAGGCTGGGGAACAGATGGTTTTACTCGGCTAAACTCAGCCCAGTGGTGTCTGTGCAGGTCAAGTGTCATCAACAGCGAAAGAAAAGGGAGTTAAATTCCATCTCCTTCCAAAGAAATTCAACTTCACCTTCAGCATTTTGCAATAATAAAGAATAAACTATACTGTTTGCCCTTAGTTGCAGCCTAGTACTAAGCTGCTACTTGGAAATCAAATTTCTCTTTCTTACTTAGTATCCATAATTTCTTGGGCAATAGTATTAGAACAAGTAAATACTTTCCCCTTATGCCAGCAAAGGCATAAAGCTTCTGTAGGCTAAATTAGTCTTGTTAGCTGGGTCCCATACGTGTAACTGATTGTCATGCACTACATTACTGTTGAAGATGCTCCAGAAATACAACCCTTCCCAGCGGCAGAAAGAATGTATTTGCTACTGAATAGATTCTAATGTGTGTTCCTACATCCATATATATACACATAGCAACACACAGATTTTTTCAGTGAGAACTTGAAATGTTTTGAAGGGCAAGACACACTACAAGTGATTTGACGTGGTTACCTGAAAAAGGATAAGGATTGTGTGATTAGTGACCACAAGGACAGAGGGTGGGACTGTAAATCCTTCACCAGCACCTGTTGTTTGTGTTCATGAGCATGTAGAAAAAATATTCCTGCATTTTTTAGCGCTTGTCAGCACTTTGTTATTTAAAATTTATCTTCACGAGTGCAGATTACGTTTGTGGGAAATGTGCTAGCTGAGCAAAAGGCAGGCAGCCAGAGACATCTAGAGATAAGTGGAATTAGTCTGCAAAGCTTTACATGCTGGCCTGCCTTCCTTCTGACCCTTCAAATGAACGTGTATTGTCAGGCTACACTTAGCATTTTTGTTTGAGAAAATAAGAACAGCAATTTGTTCATACTCCTCTGATCCCTTTGGGAAGAGGAAGTTTAACTGGAATAGTCTTTCATTCTGATTGCGCATCACCTGACTCAAGGAGAACTATCCTGGGACTTTTTGGTGCTACTGGAATAAATGTGTTGACACCGGCATTGGGTTGCGTTTACAGCCTGACAACTGGAGTAAATTTGTTTTTCAAATAACAGGTGCTAGCGTAACCCCCAGCACCATCATTTGTCCCCAGGTGGGAGGGCATGCAATGATATAACCAAGCACCAACAAAAAAGCAAAATTTGTGCATACATTTATCTGTAATAATGGAATGCATGGGCAGGACAGCTTGCTATAACTAAACACAATAAAGAAATATCTTTAAGGTGAAATTAACTCCTGCACTTTCATTAAGTGCATTGTGTTTGTATCTCTCCTGTTGTTTAAAAGGTCATCTGAATTGCATGGTAAAATTGTTGCAGACTCTCTTCTATGTTTGGCATTGATTGAAAAGTTGATAAAAAAGGGGGGGGGGGGGGGGGGGGGGGAACATCCTGATGAGACCATCATTTAAAGTAAGCCCCCTGTGCTCCCACACCACTGCCCACCCTCCTTCTAGTGCCACTTTCACACCCAGAGACTGCCCAGGGGATATTAATGGAGATGATTCTCTTTTTTTTTTTTTTTGATATCTGGTCATCTTGTCTCACCCAGTTTTAGGTTCATTGAACGACAATGTGTTATTCATTAACTTAATTATCCATTGACTGAAAGGCTTGTAATTGTTTTTAGCTGCGTAGTTCTGGGTTTGAGGAACTAAAGAAAGGCTAATCAGGTCTTGCAAAGTTTGTCCTTGACATGAGACAGAGGAAGGCAAAACCACGGTACATCTGCTGCTGGAGCAGAGAATGAGCTTATTGCTTGCTTTATATCCCCTGAGAAGACATTTTTAAGGGTTTTAGTGGAATTACCACGTATTTTCCCTCCATTTTTAAAGAAGTAATTCAACTTCTTCAGAACGCTCTTATAAGGACTTCTTATTTAACAACTAGTAATTTATACATTTATATATATATATATGTATGTAAAAGACTCCATGAAAACCTGTAAAATCAGCAGGACAATAACCACAGAGCCAATTTGATTCACAACTCTTGTCTCCAAGCTGGCAGCACTCGCAATGCTACTGCACGCCTGTGGGTTGGTGTGTCAGGAATTCTGTTCCTGGTAGGGGCTGACCACACCAGTGAGTGATCTCCAGAGCCTCTCCTGAAGACAACCCCTGACTGATAATCAATCAAGATGCAATTACAGCCAAATGATGTCTCAAGTTAAATTCAGATTTGGGATGTTTGACAAATACTGCGAGCTTGCAGTTGAAGTAGAGGGGGGTGTGTGTGTGTATGTGTATAGTTGCTAAGGATATAAAGCCAGGTATTTGCTATACCATTTTTTTAAGCCATAAAAAGGCTGTGATGGTTTTATTAATGCAAAGTTTTTTCTGTCTGTGGGGAAGACAGCATTTTTTATTAAGCAGTGATCAGATTGTGAGCTTTCCCTGACAAAAATAGATTCAAGGAAAACACAGATTGCTCCTAACACAGACACAAACATTTTTTGCCTATCGGGAACTTGATTTCCAAGGACCCAAACAAGTCAGGTCGGAGTTTGAGGTTGAGGAATTTTAGAAAACGTAAATCTCATCCTCGCTGGGAAAACAGTTTGTTCTTTGAGACTTGTGTGCTGAACCTACCCTTAGATAACTGTCAGTCGACTGGTGAGAAAACCTGGAAAAATAACAAATTGTTTTTCTAGACCTGAGAAAGGGCCTTAGGGTACTAAAAGTGCTCAGGAAGCCCGAGTGCCCTGTATATCCTGACATGATGTCACGGTATATGGAGAAAAGGAAAGGCTTCCTCAGGTCTTTCCCAAGTGAAAAAGACTCTGGTTTTCAGGAAATTATGCTTGTTGTTGAGCTTACTTGTTTTGGTAGCTGATTTACCTTTTTTAAGGAGAGGAAAAAAAATGGTGACTTTGCTGTCCCTTTGTCAAAGAGCAAAAAAATGGTTATTTGCTTAGACCAACCAAAGAACGATTCATATTCCCTATCAGAAATAAAAGTAATTTCAAACACAGACAAAGCACAGAAAGCCTACATATAAAACGCAAATGCCTCTTAAGTGCAGTCAGATGAGTACTATGGACCCCTAAAGTATCAAGGATTATGAGGTGGTTTACACAATTACCGTGGCAAGGTTTGACTCATGTCTTTGAAGGTGCCAGTTTTAATGCATGCTGCTGCAAACATAGCCAGGTATGTTCCATGTGAGAGGATAGAGAGGGATGTCTTTACAAATGAAGATACCACAATGTAACAAGAAGATAACCTTGCAGGCCTAAGTGGCAATATATCATCAAAGAAAACCAATTAGAGCTGGGAATTAAGGATTGGCTGAAACTGGTTGAGACTCCAGAAGTTAAAGGAATTGTAAACTTTTGAACTTTTAGAAAGAAGTGTGCAGGCTTAATAGACCTGTACATATTAATTTCTCCTATGGAAGGCATAGAGTTAATGAGACATACAATGCACGATGTGTGGGGGTGTACATGTTAAGGGGGGATATGTAATAGGTGGACTGGGAAGTCTGTACCTTCCTAACACCTCAGCCAGTGGGAAAAGGAAGAGGGTTTTATGTGGTCAGGAAACTAGGATAAAAGGGGGGCTGCACCCTCTGGCACTTTGGGAAACCCCACAGGGATATCCCCCATGGACTCTCACTTCATTCAAACAAAGTCTTTTTTGCAGGACTCCTCTGTCTCCTTTTTGAACATGAACCTCTAGTGATGTGATTTTCTGACCACATGCTGCCAGCAAAGAATAAAAAACCAAAAGAATAATGAGGAAAAGCAGGATACTCTTACACTATTTGTATCAAAAGTCCCAAATGTTGACCAATTATTTGACATTAAAGTATCAAAAGTATCATATCCTACAGCAAATGGCAAGTTCCATAAAATATAAAGATTGATCACATCTGCTTCAAACTTTGGTCTTGATCATGGGAACACATTGGCTTTTGCTTATTTCATTGCCGTGAGTGTTCCCACGCAGCAGGAGATCACCTGAACACTGATGAGGATGTGAATAATGTTGTATCTCTGTGAATGACCAGAGGAGGACACCAGTTTCTTCTGGCTGTGCAATAGGAGATGATGCAAGGCAAAATCAGCAGGGAAGGAGAGGAGCCACATGTCACCATGAGGAATCCCATGTGCATTTTTTTCTGTAAGGATCACAACAGAGCAGATATTGGTACCATTATTTCTGTATAAGATTTTAAAGACTAGAGGATTTCCTATTAAGGGAAAGTTGTAAAATAAGTATTTTTGAAACCTGTAGAATCATAGAATTGTCAGGGTTGGAAGGGACCTTAAAGATCATCGAGTTCCAACCCCCCTGCCATGGGCAGGGACACCTCCCACTAGAGCAGGTTGCTCAGAGCCCCATCCAGCCTGCTCTTAAAAACTTCCAAGGATGGGGCTTCCACCACCTCTCTGGGCAACCTGTTCCAGTGTCTCACCACCCTCATAGGGAAGAAATTCTTCCTAATGTCTAACCTGAATCGACCTATCTCTAGCTTTAATCCATTCCCTCCAGTCCTATCACTGCCTGACAGCCTAAAAAGTCCCTCCCCAGTTTTCTTGTAGGTCCCCTTCAGATACTGGAAGGCCACAATAAGGTCTCCCCAGAGCCTTCTCTTCTCCAGACTGAGCAACCCCAACTCTCTCAGTCTGTCCCCATAGCAGAGGTGCTCCAGCCCCCTGATCATCCTCATAGCCCTTCTCTGGACACGTTCCAGCACGTCCATGCCCCTCCTGTTATAGGGGCTCCAAAACTTGACGCAGTGCTCCAGGTGAGGTCTCACGAGATTGGAGTAGAGGAGGAGAATCACCTCCCTTGACCTGCTGGCCATGCTTCTCTTGATGCAGCCCAGGATATGATTGTCCCTCTGGGCTGTGAGAGCACACTGACGGCTCATGTTGAGCTTCTCATCCACCAGCACTCCCAGGTCCTTTTCTTCACGGCTGCTCTCAAGCCAGTCACTGCCCAATGATCTCATCTCAAGAGTTACGAATTTAAAGTAATTGTTCTTTGCAATTTTTTTTTTTTTTTTT